>JAUYWG010000002.1:127964-144360 GCA_034779775.1 Enteromius afrohamiltoni
GGCAGATTGGTGTTTAACATTTTCCAACCAGGTCAAGATTCACAGTGTGTGTGTGTGTGAGAGAGAGAGAGAGAGAGTTTGTTTGTTTCTTTCATTCCCATGAAAAAGAAAAAAAGTAAATACTAGTGCTGTCATTAGCGATTTATCACATTCAAAATAATATAATATTAATATAATCGTGTAATATATGTGTGTGTGCTTTGTATATTTATTATGTAAATACAAATACACACACACACATATATATGTATATGTGTATATATATATATATATGTGTATGTGTATGTGTATATATATGTATATGTGTGTGTATATATATAGAAAAGATGTACATATAATTACATTTATTAATATATGCACAATTAATATACACAACACACACACATAACTTCTATTTTCTTAGACAGCACTAGTGAAAACTTTAAATGATTGACGACCACCAGGGGATTAACCACAATTGTTGATACCCATCTTACTTGTCTGCATGCAGGTTTGAATCAAATTGATTGTGGAGTATTATGGTTATTTTTATTACTGTATGACATTTAACTGCATACAAGATCTTGACTTAGTTGTCATCAAAAGTAAATACGAAGCGCAAAAGATCTTGTGCAATCCTGCTACAGTGAAGTTTTATTAAATCGGCACTCGCTCAGGAATACACTCATCAGTTACATTATACTGAAAATAGCAGTTTATTGCTTTGCTCAACTGAGCATTTGTTACTGTTGTTAGCCCTATCCACCTTTATTTCATATTAACAGTCTCTTATGTTTCTCTCTCCAGTGATGCGGCTGACCAAACCTACACTTTTTACCAACATGCCGGTGACGTGTGAGGACAGAGATCTTCCAGGTACAATCCAGCAAGGCAACACACACAACAACATTGAAAAGAAAACGCACGTTTTGTGAAATCGTTGTTATAAAACTAATTTGGTTATTAGTTCATTTAAAATTAATATGAAATCCAGAGGTCCCCAATCTGTTCACTGCGAAGAGCGGAAATGAAACTTAATTGTTGTATTATAGCATGTTATATTATAGTTTATATCATTTTGTTCTACGTTTCAAAGCAAAAATAAACCAAAGTGCTGCAACGAATATACTTTATGACAAATGAAGACCAAATCAAAAGGCCAGCTTTGGTCTGAACCCGCTGGTGGTTGTCGTTGTAGTGCAGTATTGAGCTTCTCTGAAAGCTATTAGCGGCAGCTCTGAGAGATCCTGGGTATAATGCCTCCCCCAGTAAGGCGTATGATAGATCAGCAGTTTGCAGTGTTTGTTTTCCTTTTGCAGGTAGCCAACGGCTCTGAAAGCCGATCTCTAGCAGCCCTGCTCCGGAGACTCATGTCACTATGACAGTTCTGAGTAGCACTTCTATATATAAAAGGAACTGAAATATGTTCCCCTATAAATCAGCATGAATGAGATTGTACGGTTGGAAACATGAAGTGACCTGAAATGATGCTGTCTTGTATAAATAGTCAGAAGCCCAGCTTGCAAGCAGTTAATGTAAGCACATGAATGTTATATTTGTCGTACAGGAGATGTTATACATCTGAAGATTGGTCTGTGACCTACATGTCAAAAATGGCTGCCTGTGCATGAATAAGACGCAGATAAAAGGATCTATTGATTTAGATGTGTAGAGTGATCTAAATTTAAGCGCCGGCGGTCACTCAGGAGTTTTTACAGCTCAGCATATCACATGTCTACAGGTGATTTGTTTATACGACTTATGAAAGACGACCCATCGACCGTAAAGGGAGCAGAAACACTAATCCTGGGGGAAATGCTCACGCTGCCACAGAACTTTGGGTAATGTTTGTTAAATAAAATCTAATTATATGCATATTGATCATTTAAAAAAAATTCTGAATTAGTTTTGGATTTGTTCATGGCACTTTCCACAGACGTGGTACATGTTAGTATTGCGTGACGTTTAAAAAGATTTAGGGAACTGTATAGCCATTTTTGAGCAAAACAAGGCTAGAAATGTGCAAATGCAATGCATTTTTATACTATTTATTGGTTTAGCTCAAATCTGTTTTTGTTAATTCACTTCAACATTTAAGTCAATGAAATATTAATGATTTTTCATAATTTCTTTCAAATATATTAGCTAATATTGACATTTATATTTACATTTTTAAAAATGATATTAGAAGCATTTTTTATTGTTGGTCATCGCTGATGTCAACAGTTATTTTTGCCATGAAAATAGCCTAAGATGCTGACGTGGCATTAAAGGAACACTCCATGAATTGAGTTTTACCATTTTTGAATCGGTTCAGCCGATCTCTGGGTCTGGTGTAGCACTTTTAGCGCAGCTTAGCGTGGCGTAAAAGTTCCTTGATAATTGGGGGTATGTTCCTTTAAATAAAAATCTACTACTATGACTGCTGCTAATGTAGTAGAACCTATATTGCAAAGTGTTACCAAAAATTAGTATATAGACAAGTTTACAAAATGCACAAACATTACATGAAAAGAATAGAAATAAATCAGCTCGTATGGTATTTCAGCTGACATTCTGAGGTTAATGACCAGCATTTTCTGCAGGTTAAGCACCTCACATTCTGTATCCTATTTGTGGAAAGTGCCCCGTGTCCATTTGAATCTCTCAGTGCTCCAGCGATTTGAAATATGCATTCTCACTATTTCCTGTGCAGAAATATTTTCCTTGGCGAGACCTTCTCCAGTTACATCAGCGTGCACAACGACAGCAATCAAGTGGTCAAAGATATTCTTGTAAAGGTAACGGCTCGTGAGGAGCGTTGGAGTATCTTTTTTTGTCTATCTGTTTTGTCTCACGGCTATCCCATGATTCTCTCCTCTCACAGGCAGACCTGCAGACGAGCTCCCAGAGGTTAAATTTATCTGCTTCAAACTCTGCTGTTTCAGAGCTCAAGCCAGAGTGCTGCATCGATGATGTCATCCATCACGAGGTCAAGGAGATCGGGACACACATGTACGTGACTTTTGATGGTCTTGGAGACGTTGCCACAGTTCTTCTGGATTGAGTCTGTCTCAGTTTGTTCTGTTTCTTCATGTGATTCCAGACAGACTGATGATGATCAGATCAGATCTCTGTGTGGAGCACTGGCTGCTGTCAGACAATAATCTCACTGCATTATTACAGTCAATGACAAAAATAATGTTTGGAAATGTAAACTGATTTCCAACTAACACGCTACCGCAGAAGATAGAAATAACCCACATGAAACCATTTTTTGTTGCTGAAAATACTAGTGGCCTAAGACCTGTGCACAGTACTGTATCTATCTCTGTAGAAGCCTGTTCTACCACTGAGTTCAAAATGAAAAAGTGAATTGTGACTTTTTAGCTTAAAAATCCTCATGATACAAACTTGCAATTCTGTCTTTTTTCTTAAAGGTGCGTGAAATAAAGTCAGAACGGAGAGAGAAAATTGTACAGTCGAGTCATTTTATCAGAATCTTATCATTCGTTTTCTCAGAATTACACATTTGTAATCTTGCAATTCTGACTTTATATAAACTCTTGATTTTGAGAACATATCAGTGTTTTTCCCCTCAGAATTAGACTTTATAACTCATGTTATAAATAACATGTTTTATGTCAGCAATTCTGACATTATAACTTAAATCACATAATTCTGACTCTATAACCCAGAATTGCAAGTATATATAACCCAATTCTGAGAAAAAAAAGTCTGAATTGTGAGAGAAAGTCACAAGAACCTCTTGTTTTTTACTTATTCAGTGACTGAACAAGCTTTCATACCAATAACTACTTTGAGATCAGAAACATGTGACATTACTGAAACCAAATGCTGCGACAATTCTGTTACTGCCCAAAACATGCAAAAGATGCGTGTCTGAAATGCTGTCGTCCTCACCATATTTGCTAATCATCTGATTCCAGCTTGGTCTGTGCCGTCAGCTACACCACTCAGACTGGAGAGAAGCTTTACTTTAGAAAGTTCTTCAAATTTCAGGTGAGTTTATTTCCTCCTGTCATTCTGCACTGTGATTGGACGCCGGCTCCACGCATCACTCGTAAACCATTTCACACAGAGCTGAGACTTTTAATTTACACTAAAGCTTGACATTTGAACTGCTCAGTACATCAGAAGCACTGTTGTGTTGAAGCACTGAAGTCACGTCATCGAACACAGTCTTGAGTTGTGTGATAAATTGTATTTTCTATGGATTCTGTTGAGTTGGAATCAAACTGCAGCTCAAACTTCAGTTTTAACTCTATTTTGAACCAGGTTCTCAAGCCTCTAGATGTAAAAACCAAATTCTACAATGCTGAGGTAAGTTTATATAAGTGTGTTTATAACATTTAGAGAATTCTGCATAAGCAAATTACGCACTTATTGTTTATAGTACTATTTAACCTTCATTTCTGCACTGCCTCGCTGCTTGTGAAATAATTTGTAGTGAGGCTATGCTTTTTAAGAACCCATTTTCATTTGTTTCATTTGATATCTCTTTAGTGTGTGTGTTTCATTCATAATTAGTTGTTTTGTTCACATTTACGCTGCCTCAAAAAGAAAACTGACATTGTCATTTTCTGGTGCATGTAACCTTCACTTCTCTAATGTTTATTTTTGTGTTTTATTCCTCCATTAGAGTGACCTCAGTTCAGTGGTAATTGTTTTCCTTTCTCATTGCAATTTTTTTTCAGCATAACCTGTTTCTTTCCTTCTCTTTAAAGTCTTTTGAAACAAGCGAGAGGAAAACATGAGACAAGTATTTCAATATTCAATAGATTGATTAATTATTACCCCATAAGTCAAACATTTTTTTTAAAAATTTGCCGTTAAATGTAAAATCAAGAATTAGAAAGGTACCTATAACAGTAGGCTAAATACATATTTAGCTATTAAAGGGGTCATATGATGCGATTTCTCTTTAGAGTGTTACAAGCTCTTGGTGCATAGAGATTAAAGACTAAAGTCTCAGAACCAAAGAGATATTCTTTATAAAAGCAATGGCTTGTCCACGCCCTCTATAACAGCTCGTTTAAACAGAGTGGCGTTTTCAAAACACCGCCCAAATGTTTACGCAAGGAAAGAAGGCGGAGCTATTATTCTGGCTGTAGTGTTGCTGCAGGCGCCATGTTCTGGAGACGCTTGTGAAAGTGCTTCCAAAAGAGGACACAACTAGAAATCAGTGTTAAGTTGTGTTTCCAACACTGTTCCAGAACAGTTGAACTCAAATATTGGAGTGTGTTCAGCACATTTCCGGAGGACTGATTCCTGAAGCTGACAGAGCAGTCTATGCTGGCTGTGCACAGAGACTAGAAAGAGAGGCAATTCTACCTCTGCTGCTCAGTAAGTGTGAAAGGTCCTGCTACTTACTATTCAAGCGTGAATAGAAGGCTAATGCTTGTTGACATGACATAGTGTTATGTTTACGAGTAAACATGTAAAAAGAGTAAGTCATGATAATCTGTAATTATGGATGCATTATGGTTTGTAAAGAGTTTTATTGTTTTGGTCTCATAGCGCCGAGACACAGCATGTTATGTAAGGGGCGGGACATTTCCATCAGACGCTTGAGGTATTTAGCCAATGGATAGCTGGCCAATCAGAGCTCACCTCACTTTTTTAGAACAATGAGCTTTGTACAAATCGACCCATTTCAGGAGGCGGGGCTTAGAAGAGAAACAATAGTGTACAGTATCTGGAACTTTTTTTGAAACTCAAAACGCATAAACAGACTGCAGATACACAAAATGGTCTTCACACGACATCACATGACCACTTTACTGTGTCTTTTAGTATTAAGCAAAAGCCTGAGAGACTAAGATGGCACCAGCCAAAATAAAGTTGTTTTTACACAATATTTTCTTAAGATGTATTTGTTTGGAAATTTTAATGTAGTGGGGAAAAAAGTGATCCTTTTTTATTGGTGGAATAATGCTGATAAACTCAAGAATGGAGTCTGGAAGTGAGATGAGAGAAATGTTTTTCTCCTGTTTTCCTTGGATTGTTTCCTCTTTTGCTTCACCGCTCACTCATCTGACCAGCGCTAACCTAAATCAGTTATACATGTCTGACTCTGGACTCTTTTGTTTTCTTAGACTGGGAGAAATTGATGCTTGTTTGTTTTATCAATTTGCTGTTTTCTTTTTTTTAAGTTTTGCTTACCACCTTGTACGCTCTCTTATATTACATTAGTATGAATTCTAATGGTGTGAAGGGTTTAAAAACATAAGCTGTGTCATGTTCCAAGCTAATTGCAAATGCATCCTTTCAAAATTGTTGTTTTTTTTGTTTGTTTGTTTTAATTGATTGAATGAATCAGGCTTGGCATGGGATCTTTGCTTGACGCTGTAACAATAACAATACTTCTGTCAAAAGGTGCTGTTGATCCACAGGCATGAACTAACCTCCACTCGTAATACCAACTTAAAATAATACTAATCTACCGGCCGAAGATCAACTGGGCGAACAACTGCTTTATTTGGCTCTCTGCAAAAATTCAACAAATTTCACTTGAACTTGTCTGAACAGCTTGGTTTGATGGGCCTCATTCAAAGATAGAATATAGTGATTCAGATTCACCGATGCTTAGAACTGAAGTCATATTATGGTTGATCTTTTATGGTAAAAGCAGTTAATTCATTCACGTTAAGTCTTTACATGGAGCCCTTCAAATAAAGTATCTCTGTAGGATACTGTGTATGAAATATATCTGTACATATGCAGTACTGCATGAATTCTATCCAGGGCCCAATAAACGATTGGATCTGCAGCTGGTCTGATTTGATGCTTTTGACCTTTGGCCTTACAGACGGATGAGGTGTTTCTAGAGGCACAGATCCAAAACATCACTACATCCCCAATGTTCATGGAGAAAGTCTCTCTGGAACCGTCTATGATGTACAACGTCACGGAGCTCAACAATGTGTCCGCTGGCAGTGACAGGTAACCATCGGCCAGCATTTATTTGTGATGGACATGACTGTTCAAAAGTTTTTCTGAAAGACGTTAATGCTTTTTTTAGTAAGGATCTGTTACAAATGTATCAAAATGTTTCCATTTCAAAAAAATGCTGTTAACTTTCTGTAAAAAGAACAATCCATTAAAAAAATTAATGATTTCTGAAGGAAATGTGACCGTGAAGACACATTCAAATAATAATAGTAATTGTAATATTTCATAATATTACAGTTTTACTGTCTTATATGCTAACAAAGGCTGCAAAATAGATTTATAAACGTAAACAGTTGACTGACTCCGAACTTTAAACAAAGAATGTATCCAGGCTGCTTTGGTCACTATTGACTTCCATTGTAGGAAAAACAAATGGACCAAAACAGCCTGGTTGCAAACTTTCTTCAGAATATCTTATTTATTAATTCATATATTATATATTCACTGAACAGTGGAAACTGAAACAGCACTTAACACTTGCTGACATTATTAAACGCAACAGTTTTTCTTCTGTCTCTACAGCGAGTCAACGTTTGGGAAGATGTCCTATCTGCAGCCGCTGGACACGAGGCAGTATTTGTACTGTTTGAAGCCCAAGCCTGAGTTTGCGGAGAAGGCTGGGGTCATCAAGGGTGTGACTGTGATCGGCAAACTAGACATTGTGTGGAAAACCAACCTCGGGGAGAGAGGACGTCTACAGACAAGCCAACTCCAGAGAATGGTGCGCTGGATTTAGCGTGGATTTCAAAGAAATAAATAAAGACTTGCTCCAAAAATCCAGCGTATTTTATCAGATGAATTATTCAATCAGTCCTTTCCACATAAATCAGCAAGAAAGTAATGCATTACACACATAAATATATATATTAAAATATAAATATATATATGCTTAAAAAAAAAGTAATGTGTAATTTATATATACAGTACACACGCATATTTTATGACCAAAAACCGTAATTTTGGATGCGATTGTTTGAAAGCACTAATAACAACATCTGCAATCTGCATCTTGCTCTCTGTAACTCCTAATGAGGTGTGAGTGAATAAATCGGGAAACAAAGTAACTGATGAATCTGATGAAATGGCTCATATTGTCTTGTGTTCTAGGCTCCTGGATACGGTGACGTCAGGCTTTCTCTGGAGCTGATCCCAGACACGGTCAGTCTTGAGGAGCCCTTCGACATCACCTGTAAAATCACGAACTGCAGGTAAGAGCACATCTGCGAGCCTGTCTGCGTGTTGATTCTGTAACCACTGAGTGTTTAGCGCTGGTTTGTTTGTGGTCAGTGAGAGGACCATGGACCTGGTGCTGGAGATGTGTAACACTCGCTCCGTTCACTGGTGTGGGGTGTCAGGCAGACCGCTGGGCAAACTCAGCCCCAGCGCTTCCCTCTCCATTCCTCTCAAACTATTGTCCTCCGTCCAGGGTTTACAGGTACGCCAAACTCTTACATCATCAGTATCTGCTTTCTTCATGGGATTATTGCAGAGGAAAAAAGTTAAAGCTCCCCTGTTATGATTCATGAAATATTCATATTTTGTTTTCGGGAGTCCACAACAGGTTGACAAAAAACACTTTCATTCTCTTATAATATGCATTTATTTTTTACTGTCGATTTTTCCAAATCCCTCCATTGCATGGTCTAATTGGTCAAGTAGTTTATAAAATGGTAAATCATATAAAAGACTACTCATTTCAGTTGTGTTGCTGTCTATGGAGGGTCAGATAGCTCTCTGATTTCATCAAAAAAAATCTTAATTTGTGTTCTGAAGATGAAGGTCTTAAGGGTTTGGAACGATACGAGGGGGGGTAATTAATGACTGCATTATCATTTTGGGGTAAACTAACCCTTTATAGATTTAGGTTTCTCCTTATTTAAAAAAAGAGACCACGTGGCACGTGATTACAGAAATGATCATGTGAAATGAAATCATTCATTTTGAAGTATTAGTAATTATATGTTAATTGGACTGCTGGGATCAAATAAATTGACCTCTTTAAAAACATAAATGGATTGTGCTTTGTTTCTGTTTCAGAGCATATCAGGACTGAGGCTAACGGACACCTTCCTGAAGAGGACGTACGAGTATGATGACATCGCACAGGTCTGTGTGGTGTGTCCTTACAGCAGTCCAGAGAGCTGAAACCCTGTGGCTGTGTCAATTCCCATCTGTTCTGCATCTATTAATATAACACCTTCTGCTCTTTTCCTTTAAGCTCGTTGTTTTAAGATGTCATTTTTAAGCCCTTATCATGATTTTAACTGTCTGTCACTGTAAATAAAAGAAATTCAATATGTGTATTAAAATATTATAAAGGCTTCCTGTACAGAAGTGTGAGAAGACGTTTCTTCTGGGTATTAATAACACTTAACATCTTCAGGATTGATTTCAAGACACATTTATTAACATTATTTGTTTGACAAAAACATACTGCTCTGTTTTATAAGCATATTACATAAGCTTCAATCACTCATCTGACTGCAAATATCAGATTATGGAGCATGCAAAAGAAAACGGCAAACGGTGAGATTATGAAAATGCTTATTGTAGCAATATTTGATTACTGGTGAATCAAATGACTAAACAAACAGGACTGGTGAAGCAGCCGGATATAGTGATTATCACACACAAATGTCTCTTGTTCCTAAAACGAACAGAATATATAGTAAAAATAATCAGAGTATGTGTTAAAGGCATAGTTCGCTCAAAAATGACAATTCTGTCATCACTCGCTCGCCCTCGTGATCAAACGACATGAGTGAATTGTCTTTTAAGGACTGAACTATCCCTTGTCCTTGGATATTAATAACGGCCCCACATCTAGTTAATAGGCACAAACGTATGATCAGTCATTCATTTAGTAAAATAAACTCAACTCTGATGTTTTGTTGCCAGCTACATTCATAAAGAGAGGACTGAAACATTATCTACACAGACAAACACAAAGAAACCTCACTCAGGTATTAGGATAATGTTCTTTGTGTATTAGGTGATTTTAAATGTGTTTTTTCCTCTTCTCGTCTGAAGCTCGTCCGTATAAAGTGCCATGCCCTCCGTCTCAGGTTCCACTACAATAGAAGAATGATTAAAACGATTGCACTCACGACTTCTCTCCGCCTGCCCTCCTTCAGTTCTTGATCCTGTGTAGACAGAGATTCATAGGTTTCAAAAATGATTCCAATACAGGTTTTTGAATATCTGATTGTTATTTATTATTTACTATTTACTTCATGCACTATGGTAAAAGTGCTTTGAGGTCATAACTAGAGCCCGACCGACAAAAGATTTTGAAGGCCGATACCGATACAAATATTTGTTGGTTTTAAAATCCGATATATCAGCCGATATTTATAAAAATAAAAAAACAATTCAGAAACGCGCAGATTTCCCTAACATTAGTTATTTGTAGTTATTTATGAGTTTTAACTAACATAACATGATAATGCATTTTAAAAATGTGTTTCTTTTATTGTCACAACAGTACAGGAAAATCAAAATATATTAAAGTTCTGATGAATAGAATGTATAAAAATACAAACTTAAGATATGAAACGTAAAGTCCTTTGAACAAAAAGAACAACAACCAAATCAAAGTTACCAGTTTTAAAACTTGGTAAGTTTTGGTAAGTCTGTCTCCCCGACTCTGGCTGGATCGGCAGGTTACAGGATGTGTGCCGCGTTATACACGAGTGTTGCCAACAGGGACGGCGTAGAGTGCCCTCTGTTGGACAAACTATACAACGCCAACACTCATGACATGGTTAAAGGGTGTTTCGTCCGTTTTTATTTTATTTTTGAAATACTAATTTATCGGCCATTATAAATGCCGATACCCATAGTTTGGAAAATGCCTAATATCGGTCGATAATATCGGCCTGCCGATAAATCAGTCGGGCTCTAGTCATAACAAAAGGCTATTTGCACTAGCGACGGATGATATTTACACAAAGTGCAAATAGATATAGATTATATTTACGCACTGTTAAAATACTACTGGAAATGGTGGCAATTATCTGAAGCTCATTATTATAGTAGATTATAAAACAGTATGCAATAATAACTTGTTGAGTGTACATTATCATTTTAATTTAAATTATACTATACACACACACACACACACACACACACATATATATATATATATATATATATATTGGAGTATATTAATATATAATATTGTATATTAAGTATATAATATTGTTTTGGAGTAAAAATGATAGTAGAATGGAAATGTCAAAAAAGCAAACCGCTAACTTGTGTCTCTCATTTCTGTGATGGCTACACGTCATGAGGTAACACATTTGTATAATCCCTGCATATGTTTTACGTTCCCCCGCCCACAAACACATGATTTTATTGATGGCTGCTTCTCCTAATCTCTGGTAGTTCAGTGTGGGATACACATAACGCTTGCTCTTGAAAGATGCTTCAGTACCCAGAATCACAACCTGTAAGTATGATACAGTGCCCTCCACTAAATATCGGCACCCTTGCTAAATCTGAGCAAAGGTGGCTGTGAAAATAAATCTGCATTGTTTATCCATTTAATATTTTACTCATACTTATCACTGAAGTAAAACAACTGACAGTGGAAAAAAAATCTCATGATAAAATAAATGTTTTTCTTCTACAATTCTTGGCACCTTTGGAAATGTTTAAAATATCTTGGAAATATATTATATTATTATAAATATAAAGAAAACAAAGGCCAATAAAGAAGTAAAACCAACCAATAAAATTCTGATGTGCAGAACTAGATTGTTGAGCTTCACGAAACAGAAAGTTGCTGTAAGAAAGGAGGTTTCCATGGTCAACACAAATCACAATCAACACACAAAAGAGGAATGGTCTCTGATCTCTTATCAGGTGTTCTCCAAATTCATTACAGGAGAAAACTCAGGGCAGCTATCTTGGGAAAAGGAATATTTTGAGAAAACACCTTGTAGGAAAGGTTTGTAGGAAACTCCCAAAACAATATCAGGAGCTTTAAAAATGACATAATAGAGGCACTTTAAGACCTGCTGGGATCAGGAGTGTTCTTCGGCGCTGCCGCTGAAAGAGCGACTCCGGATGTGGTTCCTCAGCTGTTCGATCAGCTCTGGATTCTGCTGCTGGATCTGCTGGGCGAACTGCTGTCCACTGAGAGAAACACCAACATCTCAAACATGTGGCACATCAAAGAATCACGCTACGATTAGAATTCCGCTTGGTGCTGTACATCATACAAATCACCTTTGAATATCTGTGTGCATCATTTTTAAAACCACTAGTGTAACACATGTCAAGTCAATCAAACGTCAAAGAGAAGATGCTCACGCTTCAATGAGACTGGATATGTCAGATAATCCACCGACTCCAGCTGCAGGTCCCCCCACCGCGTTAGACATCATGCCCGACATGCTGGGTTGGGAGAGTTAATCACAAACACACCGTGCCATGAGATGATTTAGTGTGCGTAACCTATTTCAAGACTTAGCCGCTGTAATACTAGCAGCCTAACGGGATAGTTCAACCAAAAAAGTTTTCATTGAGCAAACAGAAACCCAACTGTGTGTGCTTGACACGTCAAAACTGAAGTCAAAGAAAAAAGTTAAACATATAGGTTAGGAATTAGATTAAGCCCGGACTAGACCTTTGCTAATTTAGGACATTTATGAATTTTTAGAAACATGTTTTACAGAAATGCATTATCTGAGACCGTTTTAAGACCGAACGATGGCAAGCTTTTTCCAGTTTAGACAGCTCTTAACATTTATTTAATCTAGGACTAGTCTTAAACCCTATTCGGGAAACTGCCCCATACGGTGTTAAATTAAACCTCCGTTTATATGGACTACTATTACAATGTCCTTTTGTAGTTTTTGAAGCTTAAAGGAATAGTTCACCCTAATATTAAACTCTGTCATCATTTACTCACCCTCAAGTTCCAAATCTGTATGAATTTGTTCGTTCTGCCGAACACAAAGGAGAAAGTTTGTAACCAGGATGTTTTGGTCATCACTGAAGTTCATAGTAGGAATAACAAAATACTATGGAAGTTAAAACAGTCTGCTTCTAAAAACCGGGTTTGGAGTAAATGATGACTAAACTATTCCTTTAAAAACGTTGATTATCAACAAAATTTTAATTTTTCATTTGTGTTGCGGGGCAAACGTCTTACAGATTGTGAATGGCATATGATATATGTTATTTGTTTGGATAAACTATCCCTTTTTATTGAAGTGTACCACAAATGTGCAGAGTCAGATTGATTTCCTCAACTTACAGTTGCTGCACCTGCTGGTTTTGCATCACACTGGCAGCCTGAAGAGAAAAGAGAAAGTGTTTGAGTGGATATAAACATCAAATTGAGTCTTTTAGTTAGTGTTTATTATCTTGAAAGACATCAAAATAAACTTTAGTAGATATACCCATCCATTTAAAAGAATTGTTTCGGAAAGAAATGAATACTTCTATTCAGCAATTGATCAAAAATGACAGTAAAGAGATATTAAACGTTACAAAAGATTTCTAATGCTCTTTCGATTTATCCTGAAAATACATCAGTTTCCACAAAACTATGAAGCAACAAACAGTTTTCAACCCACTGATAATAATCAGAAATGTTTGAGTAGTAAATCAGCATATTAGAATGATTTTTGAAGGGTCATGTGACTCTTATAGACTTAATTAAAGGTCCTGAAAATTCAGCTTTGCATTAATCAGTTAAATTTTACAATCTATTACGATAGCAAACATTCATCTTAAATTGTAATAAATATTTCCGTTTATTGCATTATTGATCAAACTGCACCCATGGCGAACGCAAAAATGAATTGTAGCCTACTGTATATTTATCGCACCTGGCTTAAAATTAGACACTGAAGCTCATTTGTGGCTCTGGAGCACAAAACTAATCTTAATTCACTGTATTTGTAGCAATAGCATACATTGTCTGAATCAAAATGAGGTCAGAATATACTTTTATGCCTAAAATTATTAGAATATTATGTAAAATATCAAGTTACATGAATATATTTTGTAAATTTCCTATCATGAATATATATATATATATATATATTAGTAATGTGCATTAGGTATGCACCGAATGTTCGGCAACTGAAATTGTTTGACCAAAAATAGTCTTTAATAACCAAAAAGACTGAATGAAATATAAGCGTGCGCTAATGCAGTGTAACAGCCGTTAAAAGTGTCCGAGAAGGAGCTACAATCATTATAAGCCCTGACAGCGAAAGACTGCATCTCGTGTCTCCGATGAGAAGAGGAAAGATGACCTTAAACGATTAGCAAATAAACTGCAGACCTAATATACGCATGCAGCCTATTCCAGCAGCTTGCGCCGTATCTGCTTGTTAGCCAGGGTCAAAGTCCAAATCTGCTCAATAACAGCATTTTTAAAATAAAATTAAATATAATAATAACAATACAGCAGCTCTATTATTATTACACTAGTTTAGCGTTAAGTAAATATTTTGAAATAGTTTTGTACGTGATTTTTCTTTGAAAAGCTAGAAAGAACAATAAAAAGCACTAGTTCATTTAATCAATGGTGAAAAATCATGTTTGGTATTCAGCCTTCGCTTCATTTTGTTTGGTTTCGGCCAAGAATGATCATTTCGGTGCATCCCTAAAATGCATCGTTAAGGACTTCATTTGGACAACTTTAAAGGCGATTTTCTCAGTATTCCGTTTTTTAGTGCACCCTCAGATTAGATCGTTTTAGTTTTATCTCAGCCAAATCTTGTCCTGTTCGAACAAACTACACATCAATGGAAAGCTTAATCAGCTTTCAGATGGTGGATGTATAGCTCTATTTCGAAACATCGACACTTATGACTGGTTTTGTGGAAACCTGTATTCTGTACAGTATATACAGTACATACATTTAATATGCTGCAGAAATATTGATAGTGCTACTGCATGGGGGTGCGCTACTCCGAACCTCTAAACCTAAAAGCACATGCGAAGCTTTCTAACCCTGTCTTTACATTTGTGCATTTAGGTCTTAAAATCATGCAAGTTCTTTTTCTGAATGTGTCCCATTTTCTAAACTGCTGCAGTGTGCTAGAAACCCTCAGGCCTCCAGCTGACTGGCCCTTTAACTGTGCCATGGGCTGCACTCCAGACAGATGAAAGGGGTCGTGGGGGCGATTTATCACCCTTTTCATAAATACTATTAACAGAGAAATGCGAAACCACCCACTTGTGCATACCATGCTAATGAAAGCGGGGTTATTGATGAGGCTGGCCATGTCAAACCCCAGTCCTGTGGCCGTCTGCAGGAAGACAACATGTGAAAGCTAATGTTAGGAGTTATTACTGGCTAGCTCTCATATTTAATTACTCAGCTGGGATACTCAATATACATTTATAAAATACTAAGATAGACCGCCGGTCTTAATGGGATGGATCAGTTTTAAAAGCAGTGGTCTAGCCGCTTCTACTCACAGGGCTGGACGCTTCTTTCTGTTTCTGCTCTGCAATCTTTAGGTTGGATTTGTAGGTGTCATTTTCAGGATCTAACACCAGAGCTTTATTAAAGTAAGATATCGCCTCCGGATACTTGCTCATAGAAGTCAGTGCCAATCTAGAATCGTAAAGATAAAGTAGCATCATTTTGTCAAGTTTAAAGGACATTTGAGAGGATCTCCGCTGTATAATTCTGCAGGGATTGGAATCAAACTGATTCTGATTCTAATTCTGATTTATTTGATTGATTGTTTTTTTGCTCTAAAATGACTCCATTAATGAATTTTAGAACAATAATTGTTCCTAACTAAAAAATACCAAATAAAATATACCATTGCAACAAAAAACTTGTTTGCAATTACAAAATGAGTCCATTGCGTCATTTTTGCATCAGTTTTTTAAGTTCATACTTGTTTAAATTTATACTATACATACTATTTCTATACTATTATTTCTACAAATACTTAATATTTTATATTACCATTTGATTTCATACTTTTAATTGGTTATTTTGATTTTAGATTTTTAATTTTTCTTTTCTTTCTTTTTGTTTGTTTTTTAATATTTTAATTAGTGCTGTCAAACGATGAATCATGATTAATCGCATCCAAAAAGAAACGTTTTTTTTGTGTGCACTGTGTATTTTTATTATGGATGTATAAAAATATTTACATGTGTGTGTATATATATATATATACATACACACACACACACACACACACACACTATAATATTTTTTCAATGTAAAATAACTGTTTTCTGTGTGAATATATTTTAAAATATAATTCATTCCTCCAGTCTCCAGTGAAATCATTCTAATATGCTGATTTTTTTTATTATCAGTGTTGGAAACCTAATCGTTTTTTTTAGTCTTCTTTGATCATTAAAATATCAAAAAGAGAAGCATTTATTTCAAATGGATAATAATGTTCAGAACTACTGTTACAGTAGTTTACTGTTTCACTACTGTTCAAAAGTTTGGGATCAGTAC
>JAUYWG010000002.1:144460-161738 GCA_034779775.1 Enteromius afrohamiltoni
TATATAATATTTCACATGATAGAATAAATAAAGTGTAGGTTCACAAAACATCAAGAACTATCAATGTTCAGATTATAGTTCCAGATACGTGCAGCCAATGGTAGTCACATCTTTATACTGTTCTTTACATCTGTTTTTTTGTTCCCTGCTAGTTAATTGATTACTTCAATTTGGGAAATGGTGTATGTGTTAGTAGGAGCCAGTTTGAAAGAATCAACAACCCAGGACTACAAAAAATTCACAAGTGACCTTCTCCTTGTAGCTTCTGGATGAGAAACTATTACTTCTCAATCTCTGAAAGTAAGAAAAGTGCCCAATATTTGACAAACAATGCAGCTTGTTGATGATAGTAATGTGTTATTGGGGAAATCACTCAGTTAAACCCATTTTATGTCAGACTTAGCTTTAAGAATAATATTAGCATTATATAAAGATCTTAAAAAGCAATTCATGTAAAAGAAAGAAAAAAAAAACTTTATTTAAAATGTTTTTTTATTTTTTACATTATTATTATTATTAAAAAAGCATTAAAAGTGAACTCTTTGGTGCCATTATTTAAATTAATTAAGGCAACAAAAGTTAATTGATGTAACACAAGTTTTGGTTAGGTATCCGTTTCGTGTTCTGTTTTCATGTCTTTAGTACTGAAGTATTGTCCCAGTGCCTGTTTATGTCATGCCCTCATGTATCTCTGCTTTGTGTGTGTGTGTCATGTTTTGATTGGTTCTCTTGTTCATTGTTTCATGTTCACATTGGTTAGTTCAGGTCATTTGATCCCCAGTGTTTTTTTTAAGTAGCCATGATCCCATTGTCATTTGATTGGAAAACAAAAATTTTAACAGATTTGGGCTCCAGATCACATAGGTATTTTGGGTTGATTTTCTACTGTTATATAATAAGTATCTCTAACACTTCACAAGTTATTTGTTATTAAAGAACTATCTTTGTGCATTGGCAAAGATGATTTTGATGATTTTTCAGGTAGTTGTTTTAACTCGAACAATGTCCTGTCTGCTCAAACATTGTTATGTCAAATATTCACTTGTAGTCCGGTGCCCCCAGCTGCAGGGATATTGCAAATATGAATTTCTTTTGCAAACTCCTCTATACTTGCCTGTTTAAATGCATATTGCGCACTGTTGACAGTTTTCTTAAATCCAACGCATGGCGTTGACACTTGTGAGGTCCTGATCAGTACTGTTTGTAGCTTAGATTTATAAAGCGATTGTTGTGTTATTGTTAATTGTTCTGTTTTTGAAGGTTTTAGGTTTACTTAGTTCAGAGGATGCTTTACAGATACATAAACCTCTCCTAGATCAGAGAAGGCGTCTTTCATTAAGCCAGGTTGTGGTGGTGTGTTTTACAGATGTAGAAGCAAATGGACCTAGCATGAGTAACAAAGTAAGTTTGGCGACGGGTAACAGTGACTCCTATGTAATAACTGAGACTCATGGTGTAATGAGTGTCAGTACACTTGGAAAATAAGAGAGAACTCGAAATAGGGAAATGCTTTGTGTGACGGAGCGGTGCAATTGAGAAACTGGCCCTTTACCAGTAGAAAAATCTGACTACGCCACCCTAGAAGTAAACTCTAGGGAACAATACTCAATCCAACAATGGAATTATTAAGCACACAGGTTCGGTTCCCTCATATAAACAAACAGGAGATGTGGGTGTAATGCAAAAATACAAATATTTATTTGATGCACAAATGTTTTAAAATAGCCACTAAAATGTCAGAGAAACAACAGGAGATACCACTTTAAAAGAAAACAGCACACAACCAATAAAAACCACCACCAGGAGGAAGATCCGTTCACCCGTGGGACCCCAGCTTCTGCAACAAACCAAAAACAAAATGAAGAAACTATACAAAACAAATAAGTCACAATTTACAAATACAACATACTCATTAGTTTACTAAAAAAAAAAAAAAAGCTCCCAACAAGAACGGGAGCATAAAACACATAAAACAAAACCACATCGGAGGAATAAAGTAAATGCAACCAAAATCACAAAGCAACTTAGGGTGAGATGTAAACACCATACAAGTTTGGTTGCATTAATAAAGAATAATAAATAATATACAAATAAACAACATGACCGCATATGCTTGGATATATGCGTGGTACAATAACCAAAAGAAAAAAATAAAATAAATCAATAAACAAAACTAAAAAAAAACACATTTAAATTCTGTTGTATGGTTGCGCTACATAGATTTATTTGCAAACTACAATGGTTAAAGGTTTGATGCTGATTATGTAGCCAGGCCAGAAAGGTTGAGCATTGGAATAGTTTTAAGTAGTTCTACAGTTCAAAGTTATGTTTTGAAGGCAATGTAAGACAGACAAATCAATTACAATTTGTTCATCTATGTACAGTATGTGGTGACGACATCTGGAACAAGACTGGCGTGGTAAATAAAAAAGTCTTTAACAATTTAATCTCGTCCATTTTTATTACCTTTAGATTTTTGTGTTCAGTGTTGATTGTTAATGGGAGCATATTTAGGAATTCACTACATTTGACGGTAGAGTATACGCCTCAAAGTCAGAGGCCAGCAGAACCAGATCTTCTTCCATCTGGGAAACTGCAATGGACTACACTTTTTAACCTTGCTCTCTGCTACCAGCATGTAAACACAACAGTCTCTTATCAATAAATTAGCATATTTGACATTGACCACATAAACTGCACATAAAGTCGAGGTGTGTTGAGAAAACTCATCTGTGCTGGGTCAATGACATCTGGGCTACCATCACTGGACCGAGGGACCACTCCATCACCCGGAGAGCAAAGTCAGTCACCCTACAGTTCCTGCATCAACCCTCTGCATCAAAAAGCTGATTAAGTGGTTCAATCACTTTTATTTATATAGCGCTTTTAACAATACAAATTGTGTCAAAGCACTGAACATTAGCAAATAGGGGAACAGTGATATTAATATAATTTTCATTGGCCTTTCTTAAGCTCAGAAGTGATTGGGTTCCAGAGTGGGAACCTATGATGTCAGTCGACGTAATGTCGTACTGACTGACTAAAAGTGGTCCTTACAGTACGTACAGTTTGTGTTTTTTAAAGTACAGAACGGCAGACAGTGAGCTGATCATAAAGGATTACTGATCAATTTAGCCTTCTCAAATCATCACGACTTGCAATAAAAAAATCAATAGGCATGCTAAAAACAGTTCAAACATATAACAATGTTTAAACGTTAAACACTAAAAGAATAAATGTTCGTCATGATGGTTTGTGCAGAGAGTGACGCTATAAACAGCATTCTGCAGGACATAGAGGCACGGGCCAGTCCTTGGATTTTATAGACCCTTTGCAAACACGTGACCACGACCACGTGACCACGCCATGCAGGACGGCAAAATCACTGGACGCGCTTGCTGAGCAGTAGCAGACGAGTGGGAAATGTGAAAAATTTTAAACAGATTAAAATAGTTAATGTTAACGTTACCACCAAACCTCATGGCTTCTTCTGTTGAAGAATTTATAGTGCTGTTATCGGTCGAGGTAGGGCATCTGGAGAAATCCGCGATGGGACTGAGCGCGAATAGCTTCAGCGATTCCTTATAGTACAAAATAGCTGTCAATCAAAAGGAGATGCAATCTTTCGACAGACCCTCCAATCATCATGCAGAAGCGTTGTGGTGTAAACAACCAAAGCCATTCAGGTTGTCCATCTGTGAAAAAAGTGTGTCTGCAGCAGCTATAGAACAATTCTACAAGGCTCTGGATAATGCAACTCCAAACCCTTCAGAGAAGAGTGGTATACTACGCATATTGCCACACTACTGTAAACAGTTTCAACCAAAGGTGGTGTCTCTGGTTCTGCCACAGCCCCTGACTGAGTTATACAGTGTTCAGAACCGGAAGCTGTCTGCCTCGGACCTTGAGAAAACATTTGATGCGGTATTCAATGATATGGAAGTCACACCAGAGCAGGTATAGTCATCCCTCTTAATCTCATATGACTAAAATATGCTTTAAGGTGTCATGCCATTAATTTCATCTTCTATAATTTACAATGTTGTAGGCAGTAATAGTTGAGGAAGAGACAAGACAACAGGGAAAGTCAAGGCTATGGTTTGACATGAGGGCTGGTAGGGTGACAGCATCTAGGTACAAGTCAGCTGCAAGGACAGAGCCTACAAATCCTTCCAAATCCCTAATTAGGCAGATCTGTTAACAGTTTTCAACAGTTGCAACCAGGCATGTGTGACATAATGACACAAACATACAGTGACTGTTCTTTAATTTCACCATAGTGTAAGTGAGTAAAGAAATTAGATGTTTCAACTTTGGAAATGTATGCAATACATGTTGTGTTCTAATGTAGAGGGCCCCTGCTTAAACAAAAAAACATCAAAGAAACAAACACAAGACAAAGAAATGCATTTATCATTGGAATATTTATTACAGTCAGTATTACATATTATCAACATTAAATTACAAACATGATGACAGATTACATCCCTCAATCTCTTTGAGTGCCCTTATCTATTTTTAATCCCAGGTGTATGGTGTAAGTCCTTTGCCTATTTATTCCTAATGTTCCTTTTAAATGGTTCCTGTTATATTTAATGAGAGAACAAATCCACTGAAAAGGGCACTCAAAGAAGGAAACATCCTTTAATAACATTATTTTTCTCATTTTCAGATGGGGATGTGAACATGAACAAAAAGCAAGAGAGACATATGAGGCTTACGCTTCACAACATCATCAGGACATAAGTGTTTGTGATGCCGGTCTCCACATTGATACCTCCTGATGCTGTTTTTATTTCATTGCCACTCTGACCTCATAGTTCCCTAGACTTCCCAGGGCTCGCCGCTTCCCGGGGGACTTTGTGTGCGCAAACACTGACGGCACATAATCAGGGGATAAAGGGTCATCACTCTTCTGTCCTGATAAAACAAATCTGCCTGAGAACCACCAAGAGGGAACTTAGAACCATGGTCCCAGCCTATAACTATCCTCCTGACACATCATCCATTTCCTATTTTTAAATGACAAAAACAACCTCTGGATGGGAAAAGGGTAATTTACAATCACTTTGAATGCAGCATGAGGTCTCCTCTGTGTTGTTTTTTTCAACTTGAGGGTAAGTATGTGATGACAGAATTTTCATTTTAAAGTGATCTATCACTTTAAACAGCCTCACATGTGTCAATGTTTACATTGCCTCTAACGTAAATTTATGACCATCAGAGAGAAGCATAGACATTTAAGTGGCACGAAAATCTGCTATTCCTGACATTAAGCTAACGTTAGCTACCTTTGTGAATGGGTAACGTTAGACTGCACAGCCCTATCACGCTAGCTGGTACTTGCTCATTACATAGCTTACTTAGGTTACTCATGTTACAAATGACAATTTGACTGGGTCTCCATCTGGACAAGGATGACTTTGTGGTATTACACAAATTAAGTAAACGTAACTGGGAAATACATGAACCTTACCTGCTCGCTGCAAATCCTGGAGTACTTGGAGGGCTGTCAGTCCTTTCGGCTGATAGCAGCAACCAATCGCTGCCTTCTCTCCCCATTAAGTGGTATTCAATAAAAAGATCTATTGGCTTTACCCTGTCTATTGGCACAGCCCACGGCACAACACAAAATAACCATTTTAATACTAGAACGAACTCAAACACTGTCACACAGTCACGTTCACCTGATCCAGGATCAGCGCTCACGGAAGACACACAAGCACCAATCATTCGATCACAATCACCTGAGTTTTAACACCTGTTGGACATTAGCTGCGCTGCTTAAAAGGGTGCTCAGCCACTCTGTCGTTGGCTGAGCTCAAGGTTATACGCTGGCACTTACCTGTCTCCGTTTCTACCCTGTGTGTTTGCTGTCTGGAACTGCTGGGAACTGTTGTGGCTGTAAAGGACTTTGACCTGTGGAAAAATGAACTCTGAGTATACCATACCCTTTACTCACCTGAACTGATCTGCCTGTTTCTCTGTCTACATCCTATTATGCTTACCTGAATACTCACCTTATGAGAACCTGCTTGACTTTGCCTTCTGTTGATGTCACTGCACCTGTTGATGACCTGTTGAAAAGAATATACCTCTGTTTTGAGCACTAATAAACTCCCTTCACTTTAGTCCCTGTGGTTTGTGGTCTCTGAGCATGACAAACACGTACTTATTTGGCTTGCCGTCCATCAAAATTCGCGAGAGTAGAGCGTGACGTCACGTGCAAAGGCTCTATAGCCTTCGCCTTAATTTTCTCTGATAAAGGTAGGAGTAATACGTGTATTCACCGGCGCCGCATGACAATCTTTTAATCATTAATTGGCGGATGTCTAAAATATAAAAATAAGGAGAAGCTTAAAACGGGCCCAAGGCCCGACCCGCGTCTGAACTATGAGATCCAAATTGCTCCGAAGCCAGGCCTGAGTTGCGATGGGGCCCGGGCCTAAATGCGGGGCTCTAGCCCATACCCAACATACTGAGAGGGCCTGGAGATCCTGCAAGGTGCAGATGTAGACTGAGAGTTTGCTTTCTGACCACCTCAACTGAGTAATTGAGTGGAACAAATGGCTGGCTAAAAACCACTCTGGCAGACTGATTCGTGACATTTCAAGGTAATAGAAGTAAGGAACTGTAGTACTTTGAAACTTCTGAAACTCACTGTTTTTACATACTTTTCACCCAGCATTTCTTCTTCCTACACCAAACTTTATACATTTTTATTAATTTTGGACTTTTTGATTTATGTTTTTATACTTTCTTTTTTTTTTGGTTCATTTTGTTACTCATTTACTTCATTTTTCTGTTTTATGTCTATGACACTGCATATATTTTCTATTACATTTTATATTTAGAGTATATGTGTACAGTTTAATTTTTGCAGAGGTTTATTTTTCATTTTACATGAACTCATTTTATATTCATATGTACAGTTCAATTTTCTTTTCCGTCTTAAAATAAATATTTATGTGGTCTGTTTTGCTGTATTGTATTTTTCCTTTTGCTGTATAACTGAGCCTTTAAACCTCATTTGTAAATGCTTTACAAGGCATGAATAGTCTTTACTTTTGATGGGATTTGAGTTCACAAAAACAGTTAACTGACAGCTAGTACGTTTTACAACTAGGTGAATTAACGAGTTACAGTAGAAATGTGTTAATAAAGCACTTGTTAGCACACTAATTAATCGTTACTATATGTCTGAATGAGATTTATTTGCATCTAAATAGTTAATTAATCATTTACTATTGCATTTACTAATTCACTAATGCGTTTACTACTATATAATATAGTATTATAGTAACAATTTAGTACTTTCTCCTGTGTTATTGTTCGTTTCCTCTTTTCTGATCATTTGGAATGAGGATAAAAAGAAAAAAAAACAATGTAACAAATAAGTTCAAACATATTCAGTATATGCCATTTCCAAAACATTATGAAATTCCGCCCCCTGATGATGTCATAATATGCAAGTTAAATAAGTATATTAACACCCCACATATTGGTCATTCCCAACATTTTTCTAATTTAAAGTAGATCTCTATCTTTAAAGTCATTTAAGCCACAAGCTTTTCAAATCTTCATGTCCTTGATGTCTTTTGAAATCCTTGGTGCCTAAAGGGTTAATTATAAATCACTCAAGGCTTGAATAAAAAGGTTTTATCGCATCACCATTTGAAATGTTTTCGGTTTATTAAAACAACAACTCATAAGTAATAAACAGTGAGTAAAATGAGTAAGTTTTAACCTCGATGATCAACAAACATTCTAATACAAGCATTTCTATTTTATACTTAGGAGGCGGTTACAAAGTTTGTGCTTAACTAAATATTCAGCAAAATATTCCCTTATTGGATACATAACATTTGAGTTAAAAATTAAGACACCTTCATAGTTCTATGTTCTTGATTACGTGAGCTTAAGTTTTCTACACACATGCACCTCCAATCTACATAGAGTTCTCTGTAGCTAAACACAAACAAAGGAAACTTAATCTTTATTCAGCATATAGCTGCACATTTTTTCACCACTAAATAACAGCAATACCTTTTCTGAAGCTTAGTTGAGACACACATATACATCAACAGATTCCATCAAAATACTGCGATGATGGACAGAATGAACAAACTGCTTTTGTTACAGCTGAAAACATCAGTTATGACTATGAATCAGAGAGTAATATATAGAACATAAATTTTAAACAAACACTGTTCTCAACAGTCAAAAAGAAATAAAAAAAAACATAAAACTAAAACCTGATTTTATAAAATATTTTGCAATAATATTCAGGTCTCTGAGGCACGTCAAGAAGAAGAAAAAAAAAGTATACTGTTCATGCATTAACTATACAATCAGGGGCCTGATCAGACCCCTGATCAGAATTAGAGCAAAAATCTTGACGAGAAATCATGTGAGGTGCTCCCTCTGGCATGATAATCTTAATAATATCTTGTAGTTTGTGCATGTTTAGATTTGAGGGAAGATAACCTGCAAAGATTCTCCTTTATGTATATGTGCTGCAACCAGATTTCATAATCAGTTAGGATTTTAAAATTTCTCTCTTTTTGGATAACTACACATTTAGATCTAAGTGTAATAGTTTCTTATCATTATGTATTAAACTAATTCAAACAGGGTTCTGGTTCTATGTTTGCGCTATGCTTTTCTCTGCATCAACCTTACTGATTTCACGCCAGGTTGAGGGTATATCTGCAGGCTTTGTGTTGTACTCCTTAGCAAACTCATCATTGAATTTGGCCATCACATATTTCCAGTATGTTGAAGCCTCTCTGCTGCAGTCTGGATCAATTCGCCAGTCTGGATAGATTTTGCTGTACTCCTTATACGGATGCCACTGATCATTAGTATCATGGCATTTAAATCTTTGGTCACTGTGCACCGATGATGTACAGATGTCTGTCACTAGTTTTTTAGATTCATAAAATTTGTAGCTGCCGAGACCTTCTGGTCTGTGGATTAAGGCAAAGTGTTTCTTGTGTTCTTCTGCTCCAGCTTCACATGGTGCTTTACAGAACGGACACTGTTTCCCACAGCCATGCACTCGTCTGAACAGCACATCCTGGGGTTTGATTTGAAGACTATCTATTTTGTTTTGTAAGTCAATTTCAGAAAAAGATGTTTTCAGTGATTTATTCATGTCCTTCACTGAACACTTAAGGCATTCAGCAAATTTTTGGGGATTTGCATTGTTTAGCCTGCTGATTTTGTCCACTGCATCTTTTGGAATAACAAGTCTTTGTTGAAGTTTCTTGCATATGTCTTGGATGAATCCCTTGATGTCTTTGACATTTGAGTCTTGTTCTGCCTCTTCAATTGCCTGGGCAATTTCACTGATGACTTTATTGACAAGCTCTTTCTCTAAACTGACGAGTCTGTTGTCTCCTACAAAGTGCTTTTTCACTTTGCCAAGAATAAAGGTTTTAACAGAACTTTCATATGACTTAATGAAATGCAAATATGTTCCAAATTTAGATTCATCAAGAAGATATTTTAGGATTGAAGTCTGAAATGTTATTCTTGTAGCAAATATTGCTGAGTTTTCACCACTTACCATCTTGTCTGCCATTTCCATGCCCAAGTTCTCAGAAATGTATCGTTTAAAGGCAGGTTCTAGGCAATTTCTTATAAATTCATCAGACGTATTTTGACATTGGTCTCTTTCACGGTAAAGGTAATTGAATTTACTACAGTACATTTGTTTGGCCTTCTCCAAAGTGGTGCGTGGGTTATTATCCTGGATGAACTGATCATGGATCTTTTGAAATTCTCTGCTTGCAAATCCACATATGTAAAGTTTAAGGGACAGCTCAAATTCTTCTGTCAGCTTAAGGTCTTCACAAGCTTTAAGTTTCTCATCAATCATGTTAAGAATTTCCCTGATGTATGTGTCATCATAATCATCCATACTTTTCCACTTTGAATTAACAAATTCCCTACAGTCTCTGATAAGGAAGTCTGACATCTCTTGAGTGATCTTGATCTGATTTTGATAAATCCACCTGGAGAACATGTTTTTGTCTTTGTATGCTTCAAAATCTTTGTGGCCATAATTGTTTAAATTCTTCACTTCATCTAAGCTTTGAGCCACAGAACTTCCTCTAGATCGAAGATTTGTTCTCAGTTGATGAAGAACTCTTGTCATGATATCTTTTGGTTGAAGCCCTGTGTATGACAATGTCCTGACAGTCTCCTGCCACATATTTTCAAATGCTTTATCTAGCATGTCATCTGACATGTCTGCCTTTTTCTCACGACAGTCTGTAAGCAAATTTAACACTCTTTTCTCCATCTCATCCATGTATGTCTTTTTAATTCCTTCCACCTTGATCATTCCATTTCGACATGAAACAGCCTCACCCAGTTTTCCAGTGATGGAATTCAAAAGTTCTGTCTTCAAAGACTTGGCAGAATTGATGAAGTCTTGTCGATAACTTTCCACAAGTTCAACATGTCCTTCTCCTTGTTCATAGTATGATTTGATCTTATTAATAATTTCATCTTGCCCTTTTGAAAGCTTAACTTCTGCTGCATGTAGTAAATTAAAGCGGACATTTTCAATGGTACAATTCTCTGAGTTTTCATAGTTTAAGATCTTTGTTTTAGCTTCTGATGCCCAAGTGTGCATTTGCTTCCTCAGTGTCCAGTCCCATGTGTTGTACTCTGTGCACAGTTTGATGTATGCGTCAGCCACCAGGCTATTTTTGAAGCTAAAGATGAATTTCTCAAATTTCACAGCAGTCCACAAGTTTTTGGTCCATTTAAGAAACTCACTGATGTTGCTGGGATTGTAACATCTGAAGACCTCAATTATGTGCTTTTTAAGAGCATACACAGACTCACTATAGCCAGTGTTTACTGGTGCCATTGGGGGGGTTCCATGCCACAATCCGGGGATGTAGTGGTCACCCGTCCTAGTGTCATAGTTCATCACATCTGTAAATTTCTTGAAGTCCAATTTGTTCTCCATTTTGGCTGCAGCTTGTGTCATTTCATCCAGTTGTTCCAAGAGAAATTTACGCTCTCTCATGTTTGAATCATGAGCTGAGACATCAGCAACATTCTGGTGTACAAACAAACATTTGTGTTTCTTACCTATTTTCTTCATCCTGAGGAAGGCATGAACAATAATCTGTAAAATGTCTTTCATCTCTGTAGAGTTTTCCATTGCAATGTTGACAACTGTTATATCACTCAGTCCGACAACGATGGTTGCCAACTCATTGTCATGTTCATAGCTGTTATCCAGTTCTGCGAGCTCAGCAGATTTTAGACCCTCAGTGTCAATTATGACTATGTAATCAATTTTGAGTTCTTCATTACATTCTTCTGAAACTTTGATAAGCTGCATAAAGGCTCCCCTGGTGCACCTTCCGCTGCTTACTGCAAACTGAACTCCAAACATAGTGTTCAGCAGCGTTGACTTTCCTGAACTCTGGATGCCCAAAACAGTGACAACCATAATCTTGTTTTTTGGTTCGACTAGTGTGTTTAATTCAGAAAACACACTCGAAAGCCACTTTACAGGAATATTTGAAGAATCTCCATCAACAAGTTCAAGAGAAAATCCATCCAGCAGTAGTTGAGCACAGAGTCTAGGTAAATGTTCTAGCTGTTTTCGAGAAGGTTCATCTTCTGAGAGCGAGAGTGCAGCTTCATAAAGCTGGCTCATCTCTCGAATTAAATGCTCCACTCCCAAAGAACTGTTGGAAATCTTTTCATCAAGCTCAGCAATATCATTTTTGTTCCCAGAAATATCTTGACATTTCTGTTTGTATAGTTCTCTGAGTTGAGGCAGCACTTCATGTGAACGAGTCTCCAAATTGATTCTCAACCATTTTAAGAAGTAGGCCCTTTCTAGTGTGGATGCTGATAAAGCTTTGATAAAGCAGCTCATAGTAGCTGACATGTTTTTTCTGAATTGCTCTTCTCTGAGGATTTTTTGCTGCACCTGAAGAGAACTCTTGTATTGTTCAATATTGTTATTCCCTACATTCTTCAGTCGGCATTCCTCTTTCTCTAACTTGGCCAGCTTCATCAAGATTTCTCCATGTAATGGCAGCTCTTCCTTTTTGAACTGAACTATATCATTAATGTTGGATGTAATTTGATCTGCACTTGCTTTGGCATGTTGGCATACTTCAACATCCTCGTCCACAAAGATTTTTAGATTCCGTGCAATCTCAGCTAAATCAACAACTGACATTTTGTCACAGTTGTTCTTAAGTGCATTTCGCAACTTGATTTTAATTTTTTCGACAAAGTCTGCATCATTATGCTTAGCTTTAAAGATGAAATTGCCTTTATTTAGATTGAGTTTTCTGACTGTAGCTTTTATGCTTTCATTGTT
Organism: Enteromius afrohamiltoni; assembly: GCA_034779775.1. Lineage (NCBI taxonomy): Eukaryota > Metazoa > Chordata > Actinopteri > Cypriniformes > Cyprinidae > Enteromius > Enteromius afrohamiltoni. The sequence goes on from JAUYWG010000002.1 coordinate 156,828, forward strand.
TGTGTTCCCTACAAAAAATAGCTGAGGTGTAGATTTCTGACTCTGGACTGAAATTAACTCTGAATCTAAAAGTTGGGATTCAAAGAACACAAACACAGCAGCTGAAGCCCTACAAAGGAAAGAGTACTGTGTTTCAAAGTCCTGAATGTCACCTCTCAAGTTTGCAACCGCTACAGGTTCAGGAAAGACATCAATGTTCTTGTTTCCGCATGGAAGATACCAGGCCATCTCAACCAAGCCATCTGATATTTTCTTTTCAATGTTTCCACAATCCATGTTGAAGTGCACAAAGGTTTCAGTGTACTGCTGTGGATTGCTGAGCAACTTATTCAGAATTTCTGATTTAGAAATGCTGCACCTACCAAGTCTCACAAAAGAGAATAATGGTAGAACTGACAGAGCAATCCTTTTCTCAACAAAACTATTTGAATCTGAAAAAGATTGTGGTCTGTATTTTTTCACAATATCTCTCATCGCCCACAGCATAAGAGTAATTTGATTTTTATCACTGTTTGGGAGCAGCAAAGGGACAGCAAACTGGAGCATGGACATTTTCACAGTCATTTCCTGTTGAAGAAAACTGTCAGAGCAAAGAAATACAGCAGTTATAATGTCTAAAGGATTTACTGACTGAGAACAATTGGATTCAGCACTATCCTGTTCATCATCCCACTCAGAATCTTCTGCCTCATCTGATGAGATACACTTAACATTCCTTGCTGTTCTCTGTAGCATCATCAGTCTCTTAAAGAATAACCACGGCAGATCTGAAAGAGACTGGATGGGCACATCTGTAATACTGTTCTTATTAATCTGCAGAACTGTTTGGAGAGTGAGCTTTTTATCGTAATGTTCAGCCAAACCAAGGTTTTCCAGGAAGTTCTTCTTAGTGTTTCCTGTTAAAAAAGAACAAAATAATTTACATTTGTTAAATATTAAGCAATACCATGTCTATATATTGCAAAGTAATGTTTATATTTTTTCCAATACAGATGACCTAGACAAATGACTCGCAACATGGGCACTAGCTTCTCTTAACACAAAGCTTAGTGAAAAGTGGACGTTTTTAGAATTGCACAGAAAAACGGTATGTCCACCTATATACAGGCTTTAAAATCTGCTAGAACTTGAGCTTCATTCATCACACCCGAAGAAAAACTGCAGTGCTTTACAACTAGGATGTCTGTGGAAAGAGCTGGTATCTCCACCCTATTCACCCTAACCTCCCTGTCCCCTGTCTGAGGCACTTCCCATGATGGGGGTCACTTGTGTTGCGTTTGCACAGTGTTACACCTCTACAGAACTGTCTGAGATGGCGATGGCCACAAGGTGGCAGTTGATGCCGCAGAACCTCTCGAGTCAGTGGATCTCTTTAATTAATTATGTCCATAGACTTACATTTGCTCACCACCAGAGGTCCCTCTTCTATCATACTGACCGTTACACAACACAGACACAACACCTGCAGTCAATAATACTCTTTGACACAATTTTGGTCTGTCCTCGCTCCTCGCTCTGACTATTGATTACGTTTATGGATACCTTTGCCCTCTGGATGTTATTCATTGATCGACGACCTACGCCTGCCCTAGGAATGCTCTTATGCTTTGCCTGTACATATCCGTTTGCTCCTGTTTCGACCCTGCCCGTGTGCTTAACCATGTCCTTTAAAAAAGATAATAATAACTCTGTACAGGTTATTAGTGTTTAGAACTCATTAACAAATGGCTCACAAGGTTCACTTTCAAAGATTAATGTTCATAAATCATTAATAAATGGTTCACAGGTGTTTATGGATAGGCTGTGGATAGGGATCATAAACTTTTCTGCACCTTGATTTTCTGCCATCTCTGTCTCTGAGATGTTTTTCTCTGTGGGAAGGGAGAAGAGGAAGGAATTAAAATACTGTACATGAAAGAAAATATGGGCATATCCTGATTATAGGTCAACGTTTTTTTTTGACCTGGAAACAACATTTTAATCATGAAATTTAGTTTTGCCCATACCTTTGCACCTAAACCTAATCATACCCATGAGTAATGCCTAAAATCAGAGGAAATGATTTGTCTCTGAAAGCTATTGTATTGTGCTGGTACCTTTTTCCCCAGTGTAGTTGACAGTTAGCGAATTGATGGTGTTTTTATGAAATAAAGGAAAATTCACAGATGCTCCTGTGTGAGCATTCAGATTAACACGAACTCCAGCGTGATCATCACCTGGAATACAAACAAATATTAATGTTGAAGTTATTTTGCTAATGTTATTCCTGATATTGTTTACTTTGTTACCTTGGTTTTTTTTCAGCTTTTTTGCTGCCTGCTCATCCGGTGTGTCACAATGCTGCTCAACAGATGCCATCATGCTTCACTGACTCTCTGCTGTTGTCTAACATAATAAAGACACTTTCCAAAATAAAAAAGGAACTATTATAACAACCAGATGGCAGAAATTATGTTATTAAAACATCTTATAAATGTTTTAAATATGCAATGAGTTATTAAGTGCCTCTGTATGGAGATATGAGTCTGTCATTGAACATTAAGTTATCTCAAGATGCAAAAAACTATATACTTAGCAACTACTAAATGCTTTAGAAATACCTGACTTAATCATGAATTACAGGAAAATGTGTTAATAAAGCATTTATTAACACACTGAACAACTACTATTGTGTGTCTTTATGTACATTTAAATAATTTATTAATCATTTACTTTATAATTGTTCTTATTAAACAAACAATTCCAAAAAACCTTGTTTGTAAATAATGTAATCATTTAGAATTTATAAATTAATCATTAATACAGTATGAAAATACAGTTATTAAACATTATATATATATATATATATATATATATATATATGCTCAAGAACAAGGCATTTATAGCTACGTTTGTAAACTGTTAACTAATACATATTAATGTTTACAATGGTTTATAAAGGATGAATTAAGTATTTACCAGTGCTTAACTATTGATTCATAGTGTTTAATTAGTATAAAGTTTCACCCACTTTATATTAAGGTCTAGTTATAACTATAACATAGAATATAACTAGTTGTTTATTAACATGCTAGGATATTAGCCATATATTAGTAGTAATTAAGCACATATGAACTCTTCTTATTCTACATCCCTAATCCTACCTAATACCTAAACTTAACAACTACCTTACTAACTAATTAATAAGTGTTACTAATTAATGAGAAGTTAATCTGGAATTTACTGAGGGTAAAGTCATACTGTAGTTAATAGTGAATATGTTTTCCCAATTCTAAAGTGTTACTGATTATTTCATGATGTTGTTTTTAGGACTTAGAATTAATATGAAAATTTCCTGTTGCTGATAGGGGTATCAATTGTAGTATACTCTCTGATGGGTCATATTTCAGGGATTTGGACAGGATTGGATATATTCACTATATTCAAAGAAACAAATAATATTGAGTCTCATTCACTAAGTATCATGTTAGATAATAATAAAACAGTACCATAGGAGAACGTCTCACACAAAATACCTGCTGATTCAAAAACGTGTACAAACATTAATTTGTTCTTAAACTCTTAATAATATTAATGATTTGTAGTTTTCTATAAAGTTCACTAAAAAACACCTATACAAGAGAATTTGTTTACAAAGCTTACATGGGTTACGCTTAATTTTGATCCACTTTAGATATTCTACATACCATAGGTAACTTTGTTACTACGTGTCAATTAATACGCTCATTCATTTACAACTAAGTGTCTACTAACTCTCAGTAGGGTAGGTTTAGGGATAGTAGATACTATCTTCTATAGTAATAATCTAACTGTGCATTCATACCGTCAGCAGCGAGAGCGGCAATGTGTCCGGAAGTCATTCATTTTCAATGTGACACAGCGATTTGGATTTTATGAATCGTTAAGCACCATGGTTTCTAATAAAAAGATTCTTTATTTTTCTATAAAAGAAAATAGCACAGACCACAATGGAAATGTTTCGAGTGGACTAAAAAAAGTGACGGACCCACTGGGATTCGCTTATTCTGCAGTGCCTATTGGTCTGTGGAGTAGTTGGTGAACTGAAAGGTGAGTTGTTTTTTTTAACACCCTGATTGAATGATCCCTTTGTCTTTTTGATATTATTAGCATAAATAATTACACAATTAACAGAAACATTAATATATTTTATGGCTAACTTTAAACATCCTCAATTAAATATAAATTGGCAGAGCTTCATTAATTGTTAAAACCGATCAAAATAAATTGGAATATAAGCAAATCCCAACAGGTCCATCATTATATTAGGTCCCCTTGTGGACCTCTAGTGTACATAAGAGTAACAGTATCTGTGTTTGTCTACATTAGACTTCAGTACAGTAAAAAACAAAAGGCAAAAATATCTAATAACAATTTTCATGAAGCTGGCGAGTCCTCAGCAGATGGTGAGATACAAACAAATATAATTATATCATAATTATAAGTTAGTAATTATAAGATAGTTTTAAAGTACAATGTATTGAAAATTCAAATAAAACCTCTGTAAACACTAGAATTATTTCAACAATCAAATGGTGTGTTGTAGAGCAATGCTTGTGTTCTTCATGCTCCCTTTAACACTTGGGCCAAATACAGGAAATAACACGTAAAGACACACTTACATTAGAAGGAATGCAAAACTTCTCTGACAGGAAAAGGGAGTTACTATACACTTTCCTGTTTTTTATGAGGCACTGTATACACTACCGTTCAAAAGTTTTAGAACGAATGAATGTTTGAAGGTAGAATGGTTTTTAAAGATGTTTCTTCTGCTCATCAAGGCTGCATTTATTAGATTAAAATTCCAGAAAAAAAGCTGTAATATTGTGAAATATTATTTCAATTTAAAATAACTGTTTTCTGTGTGAATATATTTTAAAAAGTAATTTATTC
>JAUYWG010000002.1:168615-180492 GCA_034779775.1 Enteromius afrohamiltoni
GTTGAGACGAGAAGATTATGGCTGCAAAAATTATCATTCAAAGGCGGGAACAAACAAGCAATAGAAAGGAATCGGAACCTTGCCTGCAGTACATTTCCTCATTAAAACTACCCCAAAGAGAAGTCTCCAGTCTGTTTCTGGAGAAGTGACTTTCTTTGGAGAATTTTTTTTTTTTGCCATTAAACTAATCTTTATGTTCCTTAAGTTTTTTTTAAAAGGAAGTATACTTGTTCTTTTGATTTTGGAGTGAAATATATCCTGCTGTTCTACATCAGTTCACACAAGATATCTAAATATAGTTTCATTTGCCCGAGTACAAGGTTTTATTTTTGTCAAGTTTTGTCCCACTTCTAAAGAATGACTGATTAGTGTTATATTTCCTTTTATTACCTTAAATTACATGTATCTGCATGTCTGTCCTTTCAGCACTGAACTTGGCATTATATACCAAATTACCAAATGCATGTGTTATCCTAAATACACCCCGTGCTCAAGGGTATTCAGCTCCGCTTCTGTTTAATCGCTGATGTTAATCAGAGGTGCTGAATAAGAGTCATGTTCGGAGGGTAGGGGGCCAGGACCGACATTCAGAACCAGTCAATACAGCCGAAGCAGAAAACAAAGGAGGAGTTTGGGGCATTCGCGACCAATAAGCAGCGTCGTTGTACCTACGTCATTGTGACGCAGTGCGTTGCGTGGGCTAGCTATAGCCGCGTTAGCTGTGTAACGGTGATGCTGTAGAGGGTGTCTAAGGATTTCCAAAATATCGACCCGGATCGACATTGATGAGAGGATTTTGTTAATGGTGAGTAAATGTTTTATTACGGATAATGAGCGCGTTATGTAACGCGGAGTTTATGGCATATATGGCGCGATGAATGTGTGAATATGATTGAGTGAACGACAGATAAACAGAGGGAGTCCTGCTTTAATCTGTTACCTCAGCGTTATGATGGAAGAGATATTGATATAATACTAATAATAATATCAATAATAACAACACAGGAGTCACGAATAAGGCCTGTTTTATTTATTAATCGCCATTTGATCAAATGCATCATAAATCAGATTTATTTGAAATGCTTTAAACATGACAGCTTTAATAATAAAGTCGTCAATAAAGTAACATTAAACCGCCGTATACATCAAATATATTTGATGAATTGTAATTGTAATTGTATTATCTTTAGCTAGTTAGCAGGAATAGAAGTAACTAGCATCCGTGGCCTGTTCGGTGTGTTAACTACTGTTTGATGGAATAATCCTGCATCTTAAACGAGTTCAGAAGTCATATTTCCTTTCACAATGAAACTCTACAGAATAAGAAATGTTCAATTTTCTTTCAGTTATTGATGTATTGTCAAGGAATCTTTTGTTTTTAATCAATTACAAATGTATCGCCCAAATTGCATAAAAGTCATTTTACATGGAATCAGTTAATTTAAAAGAGACCAGTGCACTTTTATTTTGTCAAGCAGGACGTTTCAGAGCAGGTTGCTTTTTATTTTTTATAGTAATATTATTGTTACTTTAGGAATTACATTTGAGTAATTTCATCAAGTTCAACCAGACCGTTTTTGACCATTTATCATGAAGAGCTTTCATTTTTAAAAAATTAAAATTTCGGTTAGGGCTGGCACAGTTCACAAAACCCACGCTTCGGTTTGTATCACGGTTTTCGGTTCTGTACGGTTCTTGTTATTTTTTCTTTTAATCTTTAACACTCTAGAAATATACTTCAGATTATTATATATAGCTTAATTATCCACAATTTAGGATACAGTATTAAAACAGTGATATCATGTAATCCTTCATAAACTGGATTGGATGAGTGTTGCTCAGTACAGTCTCAGTTCTGTCTATTGTTTTATTTCGCTGTCATCACAGGTAATAGAGCGCGGATCGGGACGCAGTTTTCTGTCCGAGCCCGGCCCGCATCCGACAGAGCTGGAACCAAATTATTTTTCTCATACTAATGACACGTGCACTTTTTTTGTGAGGAAAGCCCGCTTTTATTAAGCAACTGTAGGAATGAGAGCATCAGCGCACACGGGGCAAAAAGAGCAATCAAATAAATAGATTGTGATCTGATCCACAAATAAATGTAAAGAGATTTCAGCAACTGAATCTAACGTGAATTCATTTCACCAATGTAATGACATTTGCAAATAAAAAACATCGTCACAAACACTTTGCCCTGTAGGGCTGGACAAGAAACAAAATAAAGCCAAGACTTTTTCTTAAATCAGCTATTTTATTCACAGCAGGGCTGGATGATTAATCAAAGCAGTCTCTAATCGACGTAATTTTCATACGCTATTTCGTCTTATGGTGCTGTTGAATGCTTAAATCTTATTGGCAGACGAAGCTTTTAAGGTTATTTTCAGTGAATTTCTAGATGATGTATATTGAATGATATATTACGTGCATCTCGTCAGTAAAGCCGTCAGTGGCCACATTACTCGTCCATATCACAATGTATTTGAGTTCTTTTAAAGGTTTTTACAGCCTGAAACAACCAAAACCCACAACAACACTGGCCAAACTAATAAATCTAGTAAACAGTAAGATAAAAATAACAGCTCGTGTCCATGTTTTTGTCAAAAAATAACATTTTGTGTGCAGAAAGCACATGCTCCATCTCTCCCTCACATTGCGTCGGGCCCTGTGTTTGAGTTTGTGTGTGAAATGTCATATTTTTAATGCTGTGACTTCTGTGCATGTGTTTTACAGCTCTGTGCCATGTCTGTGAAGAACCCATCAGACCTGCTCAATGAGAACACCTACATCCCGCCTTCACTGACCCTAGACCACCTCTGCTTATCACACGAAAGAAAGCTGGGCCTGACGGAGACTCATGGCTCAAACCCTTTCTCTCTAAAGACTCAACTTCATTACGACAGCACAAACTCTCTCCAGCTTCTCAAAGGCATTATGGGAGGACTAGATGATGATGATGATGATGCGTCCCTCCGGCACCAGGAAGATGAATGGAGCAGAAATCAGGAGAACGAACAAGGTCTTCCAGGCCCCGAGAACAACGCCAAGTGGATGAAGGAAGATCAGAATCAAATATGCAAGTTAGCAGAGCAGCAGCAGCAGCAAGACCAGAATCTCAACCTGCTGGAAAACAAGGAGTCCACTGACAGAAACCCAAACCAGAACTCCCAGCGGTGCCATGAAGAGAAGAACAAGACCCTGAAAGCGCTCTGCTCTGACCTGCACAGCTGGGCCGCCGATGAACCTCTTCTGATTTACTCTTCTAACACTCTGATGGAGAAGGAACAAGAAAACCAAGAGCAGATGAGAGACGAGGAAAACTTAAATCCCAGCGGAGGCGAGAACACAGATTCCTCTGAGATTCAGAAGAGAGCAGGTGACGGCGGCGGCAGAAATGCTTGTTTGCTGTTCGGTAAGAACGGCGTTCCCAGCGACGAGGACTCCAGCTGCATGTCGCTGTCTCAGGGAAGCACTGCGAGCAGCACCCCGGACGGAGAGCCAGGTGGGTCACGCAGACGTGGCAGCTCATCACAAGAGCCTGTTCACCCTCCATATCCATCTTGATAGGTCACTAAACAGGACTCCTGCAGACTGAAAGAAGTAAAGAGCATTGCGATAGGGAAGCACTGTATTCAGTTCGATATGTCATATGTGCTCATCTATAGCAAATAATGTTGGCCAATAGCAATGCATTTTCTCTCTCCTGAGGAGAAATCGTAGACTACTTCCAACTAAGTTTTGGGTGAAAAGAACATGAAGATAAGAAAGTTCTTTTTAAACCAGAGTGCATTGAAAATAACCCTTGATAATAAAATCAGGCTCTGTACCAAACCTTACAGGTGCTAGTGTTTTTTTTTTTTTTTTTTTTTGAGTCTGTGTTCCAAAGATCCTGACCCGCCATGAGTCTTTCTGCCAAACTGGTGCCATTTCCAAAAAACACTTCCTTTTTTTTTTTTTTTTTAACAACTTTAAAGAAACGTTAACCCTCAAAAAACAGATTTGCCCACCTCAGGCACAAACACCTTATTAATACTGCTTTTAGAGTAGTAAAACTTTAGAGTAGTGAACTTGAACATGAGGGAAACTGAGACATTAAAACAGGAGATGTAATTGAAAACATGCTCATTCTTTAAAAAGCTGAAATGAGCATCATAACGGTGACTGGGAGAGTCGCATCCACACATCCTTCTGGACTTCCCTGTGTGCAGGATGTTGCTTTATTGATTTCTAGCACATCTTCAAAGAGGTACCACAGGAAGTCACCTCTTGGAGGCCAGATCACACATTTTCTTCTTCTTTTTTCCTTGGTCTACATCCCATAATAAACGCACCAAGTGTGTTTTGTGTGTGTTCTCGCACTGAACAAAGGCAAAAACACGAGCCGTGACTCATGAACAACAACGAGAGTTAACGTTAACTAGTGACACAGTGTTATCCTGAAAAACCAACAATAAATATTTTTACTACCTATAATTTTGTGTTTTATTCATGTCTACCCCAACCCTAAACCTACAGCCATGAAGATGCATTAAATAGGGTAGTTGTTTGCAGGATCGTTTGGTGAAGGTTGGAGTTTTTAACAGTGGAAGGCTGTTAAGTAGAGGGTAATGTTTTCTGATGTGACTTTACTCTGATTCTGGTCTGCTGATAAAGAATATCTTCTTTGATTTTTGGTTGTAGAGTCCTACTGGGATGGCAGTGCGTTCGAAACGGACACGGACCTGCCCGCGGGTTGGATGCGAGTGCAGGACACATCAGGCACCTACTACTGGCATATTCCCACAGGTACCACACAATGGGAGCCACCGGGGCCCCTGGAGGAGAGACCAGCCAGCACGTCACCTGCTGATGAGCCACAGGTGCGCACACCTAAAACCGTGTCCTGTTAATAATATTCCATCAGTGTGAGATTATAGCTCTCAGGCGTGAGTGCTGAAGTGTGTAAACATGAACACCTCTGTATTTAGATCACATGGAGTGGCGTTTCTCATCCGAACACATTCATTGAGGAAGAGCACTGGCAGGTAGGTTCATTACGGAGCCACAGATACTCTAATCCTGTTTCTGTAAGTCCGTGTAACGCTCCTGTTCCTGTTTAGAAGGAGGACGTGGCTTCTGATGAGAGTCTAAAGGAGTTCGAGGGAGCGACCCTGCGTTACGCCTCCATCAATCTCAGGTATACGCTCAGTTAAACACGCTGCGGTTGCGTGTATGAGTTGGGCACACACTTTTTATCTTGAGTCATGTACGTTTCGCTCAACTGAAGTGCTCAGGAATCGAGGACTTGGTCTAGGCATTTATTCCTCTCTCTGTCATCTCCCTGTTGTGTGCAGTTTTTCTCAGTCTGAGGAGGAAGAGGAACAGACTTATTTCAGCAGTAATGAGGGGGCGAAGGTAAGCACACGGCCCACTGACCACACACACTCTATTAAAGAAGCGTGTTTTCTCAATGCTTGTGTGTGTTGTGCAGTGCTTCGCTGTGCGTTCTCTGGGCTGGGTGGAGATATCAGAAGAGGAAATGGCTCCTGGCAGGAGTAGCGTTGCTGTTAATAACTGCATCCGACAGCTGTCCTACCAGAAACACAATCTGGATGACACAGCTGGCATCTGGGGCGAGGTGCGTGTGTGTGTGTGTGTGTGGAAATCTCTAGAATTTACATTTAGAATAAAATAGAATTCTATGAACGATCCGAGCATAATTAAGAATTAAAAATCTAAAAGAAACCACAATGCAAGTCTTCAGAAATTCTGCGTTGGTTTTGATGGATTGCGACGTTAAGAGGCAGGAGCACAGCGCATGTCTTTGTCTGTGCAGGGGAAGGAAATGCTTCTGGTGCTGGAGAACGAGACCCTGAACCTGATCGAGCCTCACGGTCGAACGCTGCTGCACTCTCAGCCCATCATCAGCATCCGTGTGTGGGGAGTTGGACGAGATGATGGCAGGTGTGTCTGTGAGGAGGTTCAAGCTTAAAGATTTACCAGCATGTGTGTGTCGGAAGCTGGTGTAGATACCGCTGAATTATGATGATGATGATGTTGTGTTTTTGTTCTGTCTGTCCTGCTGCATTCTGGATCCCAGGGAGAGGTAGTGTGTTACTGTATTGTATTGTGTTCGTTAGCTTTTGTATACTTATTACATTATCAAGCGTACTGCACCCAGAAATGAAATGTCATAATTGTCACACCCACGTGTTGATTAGACTGTCCTGTCCTAACACAGAAGGACAACTGTGGAGGGATGTTTGGCACTTTTACATTCTACAGCTGTTCATCGAGAGCTGTCATGCACTATATTCTCTTTCTTCTGAAGGCCTGTGATGGCTTTGTGTGAGGAGCAGAGGTTACTTCCCCTCTAGTTCAGCTCTCAAATATTATAATTCGGAGTCTTTGACGGCTGTGGTGACTGAACTAGTCTGTAGTCTGGAAAAGATCTGTGCGCAGATTTAAAGTGTCACTAGATGATATTTTGCATTCATTGGCATATCCATGACATCATTGTGTTGTATTTGCATTCTGTCAGCCCATTGCAGCTCTGCTTCTTTTCTACTACCGGCAGTCATTTACTGCTCTGTGCTGCTAAAATACAGATTTGTGTTTTCTGACAAAACTACCATACACTTATTAAAGCTGTAAAATAGTGTCAGCACTGCAGAGCTCATGCGACTACATATTTCATTAAATCACTTTCTCTAGCACACTAATTGTAATTTCTATGTGTTGTACAACCTAGTTGACATAGTTTAATAATTATTTAAATACAAGTACTTTACTATTGTTACATAATATACTTACAGTGAAAAATATGCTTAATGTCAAATCTACTTGGGTAAATTATGTATTTGTCTTACTCCACATATTAGAATAAATCCCCCAAATCCTGCCTGTTTATTGGCAGATAATACCAGCACTGCCCACTGAGGCCTGGCTTCTCTGACGCCTCATCATGACTTCTCTTCAGGAAGACTGTTCTTCCATCAGTGGATGCAGCGTTATACTTCAGAGTCTGATTTCAGGAGTAATATTCTTGTAGATAATGGTTCACCACCGAGGTCCTCGCTCCGTAGCGTGGATGTGTTGACATTTGTGCCCAAGTTCAGAAGCTCTCAGATCATTAGTCTTTTGTATGTAATGATCTTCATTCATCCAGCCAGAGGCTGTTCAAGTTGCATCAGCGTGTTCTTATGAGCAAAGGGCCGCTGTTGATCATAAAAAGGTCTATTATAAATAAAATCATAGTCGTTATATTTATTCTGTGGACCGTATTTGGGCACACGAGCGCCCTCTGGCCTTCAGATGGGGAAGTATTTACTACTGCTCACAGAACTGTGCTTCACTGATGAGCTACACCAAATTCTGATTCCAATTGAATTCTGATTAATTGCGTAGCCCTACTTTGGCCTGAGGAGTATCATACTCCAAATGGTTTCCTTCATATAAATCCTTCAGTGAGAAATTCTCTTGAGGTGTCAGAGAAGCAGAGTGGCTGAGTAACGTCATGTGACTCTTCATGGGCTCCGTCTTCACACCAGCATCAGCCATCATGTGGCATATCATTTCGTATTCAGGGAACCAAGCTTTCCCACACAAACTAGACGTTTGTTCCTGTGCACGCACGTTTATGGATGTTGATGAACTGAAGTGATACGACAGCATGCACGTGTTTATATTGGTCTCTTGTCTCTGACTACAGGGACTTTGCGTATGTGGCCCGAGACAAGCTGACGCACGTGCTGAAGTGTCATGTGTTTCGGTGTGACACCCCAGCAAAGAACATCGCCACAAGCCTGCATGACATCTGCTCAAAGGTGAAGACGTCAGAACTGCTGGCTGAAAATACTCATATTCTTGATGAAAAATGAAAAACATTGTGCTGTAGTGTCCAAAATATTCTCTGTTTATGGAAACAGCCATGTGTCGAGTGTGTAAAGGGATAGTTCTGTTAGCGTTTACTCGCCCTCCATTCAATCCTAATTTAGACATTTAAATCAACATTTAGATGCTGAGCAGTTGATCATAGACATTGAATTTCCTTGTGTTTTTTCATTGGCTACCAACATCCTTCATAATAAGTGCTCAACAGAAGAAACCTTTTATTTTTATTTTGATAGTCACTTTGTATTATTGTTGCGTCCCTTCATTTTGTTTTAGTCATCTAGATCAGTTTGGATCAGCCAGATCTGCAGATGCAGTTATGTCCCTGTGTTTAGTTTTATATTGTATTTCTAGATCATGGCCCAGAGGAAGTCATCCAGCAGACTGAACACTGACCCCTCAAGACTGAGGGACGTCCCTTTCCAGGGTAACTTGTGACATGAGTCTACAGTATAAATGTTTCTCTATCACTTCCTGCAGTCGTGGATAATAATGAATGACGTCACTATGACTGAATCAGACCTTTCTTCCTTCAGAGTTCCCAGCTCCCAAGAATGAGCTGGTCCAGCGCTTCCAGGTGCGCTACTTCGGCCGTGTGCCGGTGGTGAAGCCAGTTGGTAGGAAGTCCTCTTTAACTGCTATTATACATTTGAACTGTTATTATGTCATAAGACTAGCATGAATGTGTTTCATGATTAAGACATCGGACTGAATTTGAAGTTGAGTCGTGTGGGTGTCTGTCTTTTGAAGGCATGGACGTGATTAACGTAGCATTAGAGACTGCTCTGAACAGCAAAGACAAGGAGGATTGGACACCTGTGACGGTGAACGTGGCGTCTGCTACACTCACTGTGCTGACTTCTGAGGTCAGCTTCCTATTTGTTGCTGTACTTCAGTATTATGTGTAATGCAGTACGGTGAAAAGCTGGTTAGGTAACCATGCCCATGTTTCCTGTCTCATCGTCACAGACAGAGGAAGTTCTTTCTGAATGTCGTGTGCGTTTCCTGGCATTTATGGGAGTCGGGAAAGATGTGCACACGTTTGCATTCATCATGGCAGAGGGACCTGGAGACTTCATCTGCCACATGTTCTGGTGTGATCCGAACGCAGCGAGTCTGAGTGAGGCCGTCCAGGCCGCCTGTATGGTGAGTAAGCACCGGTCCGATCACACAGCACGAAACACTGCACCAAAGGCAGAACACCCAATATGGCTTTTCTCATTTTCCTCATATTTCACCATTGAATAAAATGAAATGTGCTTTCCATCGTTTTGTCTAGCTTTTAAAAAACCCTGATTTCACCATTTCGGACCAAACCATCCAAAATGTGATGATCTGATCATCTCTCAAACACACGTAGATGTAGAACGCACAATGTACGTCAGTCAGATGTCAAATCTATGAATCCTAAATGATCTTGAACTTGCACAGCTCTCTGCTTCTTATGACTGGAGAATGTGAAAGATCAGCAGTCATCGTCCAAATCCATTCATTCCCAGAAACCTGCAGTAATCAGACGATTAAAAGCGTGTACGAGCCTGACGTGACGCTAAGCACTTTTCCACATCAGACATTAAGCACACGCACAATCTGAGCGACGCACACTTGATAAACGAGGCCCGACATCAGCAGTCTTTGATTGTTTCTGGGTGCAGAGGTCACAGTTTGATTACTGTAATCTGGCTAGCCTAGTTGAAGCTGGAATGTGTTGCTCTAATGTTTGAACGCTGTCGCTCACAGCTGAGGTATCAGAAGTGTCTGGACGCTCGGCCTCCCAGCAGCGGCAGCTCCTGTCTCCCCGGACCGCCCGCTGACTCGGTCGCCCGCAGGGTCGGCTCCAGCGTGAAGAAGGGCGTTCAGAGTCTGCTGGGTAGCTTCAAGAGATCTGGATCTCAGACACCCTGAGAAGGAAACCCCTTCCTCCGCAGTGCTCCCTGTTCTGTGTGTGTTTGTGTGTTCAGTAGGAAGCAGAGGACATGACCTGAAACTCCATCACTACATCTCTCATTTCCAGTTCCTGTCCCTGTGTTGGTTTACATTAGCAGCAGTACTGTAGAAGTAATTAGCACTACTGGGTATGAATGCGATTTATTTAGATCGGATCGATGTTATGTGAACTACACTCTCTAATGACACTAAACATTACGCATGCTATCAGAAAACACTAAAATGAGCTTACTATGCAATGTGCTTTTTTTTTTTTTATTTGTCGTCCTTCCTCTGGCTTTGCATCGTGACACACACCGCTAGCTTTGTCTTTGTTTCTTCTCTTCTGAAGATCTCCAAACTCGATGCCGAACCGTGACTGAAATCAGTAGCAGTAAAGCGTTCGCTGTCGTCACTCTCGTGTTCTAAACCCGCAGGCGTTCAAGCGTCTGTTTTTGACTCCTTTAATGAGAAAAGCTGCAGTTCTGCATATATTCGAAGTCACAGAGCCTTTTAATTTCTTCCGTTATATTTAATGTTTGTTAAAAAATGAATTTGAACTTCTATTATACATTACTGTACATTGACCCTCTCCGTCAGTTTATGAACTTAATTAGACTATTTTATTCATTTGTAAAATAGCATTAACATATCCTAGTCTTCCAAAGTGTATTTGCTCATGAAGAAAGCCCTGCTTTAAATGAGCACGCTTTTAAAAAATTATTTTTATTTCTTTTGAATTTTTGTGCGTTTGATGGCTTTATCTTGATGAAAATAAAAGTTATTTTTGATTATGATCAGAAACATAACATCAGCACGGTATGTTTAACGGAGACATACGCTGATTCTCTCGAGGGTGCTCTGCGTTTCTTCAGTTTGTACATACTGCTTTGTCATTAAAAATGTCCCTCTTAGATTGTATATTGAAGTCAACTGTTTATCTGCACATATTTACACATGGGGGGGGGTTCTTTGGAAATGTATCTTAAATGCATTGCAACGATGGATGTCTTGCTGTATATAGATTTATGTTATTTTTTTCTTTCAGATACAATATTGTAACATATTGTCTTAAGCTTTGAAAGAATGTGTCGAATTCATAAATATCATGTTCTTTGATTATTCTGGTTAATGTACATACTGAATTTAATACACTAATAGGGCAAGACTGCTCAATTTTCCATTATTTTTTTCTCATCCATATTCAAGTCTAATTACACCTGTCGTTAAAGGGAATTTTTAAATGTTGTTTTTTTTTATCTGTCTTATGTATCTGAATGCTTCACCTTGGCCCTGTTTACTCTAATTCTTTGTGTGTAGGTCTAGATAATGTAATGTGATGCTTAAAATGCAGTGCTGTTGGTAACACTCTAGAAAACCTATATTGAATAATAAGCGTTCATGTAAATATTACATCCAGAAATGATAGAAAAGAAAGAAGAAAATGATAGAAAACACAAGCTTCAAATGTTTATGGAGAAAATTCACAGATTGGTAAAAGTACATTTGCGTTTCAAAATAAATTTAAGCGATATTAGATATTCTGAAAATGTAAGGTACAGTCCTAGAAACATTATCACTGATGTAGGATGTTTTTGTCTTCACATTTTTTAAGGCAAGTTGAAGTGATTTCTTAAAAAGTAAATTGGATGTTCTATAGATGCATATAATGTGACTGGATGGAATAAAAAGTTGAAAATCCCATTTAAAGCTTTTTTTTTTCTTCAATCAATCACTTTTCTTTCTAAAGCACATTTAACAATACAGATTGTAGCAAAGCACTGAACATTATCAAGTAGAAGAATGAGAGTGAGGGTAATGTATAATGACCAGATTAAACTATTTATTTATCAAATGCAGAGAAAACCTTGGGAGAACCAGGCTTAGTTGGGTCCAGTTCTCTGGCCGGACGCCCAGCACCTAATTTCCTGTTCAATATTAAGCACAGGTCAGATTGTGTAAAGTTATAGTGTGTTTGTGTGTGTGTGCATCTGGATCCGGGGATCTGTCCACGGAGCTCATCTAGGTGTTCTGATGAAGATCATCTCTTTGAGCTGGTACACCGTCTGATCTGGATAC
>JAUYWG010000002.1:198741-213615 GCA_034779775.1 Enteromius afrohamiltoni
GCATCCAGTAATGATAAAAATACACCCAGTGGCTCTTTCTCAAATCAGGCTGATGATGTAATTCTGCACAGGCCCCTCCCACCATAGTTGATTGACAAGGCTATAAGTTTGATTTCTCACGCCCTTTACGAGCATAGGTCACAGGGAATTGTGTCAGGATGTGGTCACCCTGATGTGGATGGAGCTGTTTTGTGTGTGGCGTAGGCTGGCACGGGGTGGACTGCTCGGTGAACTGCCCCAGCGGCCGGTGGGGTCTGGGCTGTAACCGGACGTGTGTTTGTGGGAACGGAGGAGCCTGCAGCGCTCTGGACGGGACGTGCTCCTGTACCCTGGGCTGGAGAGGAGAGCGCTGCGATCAGCACTGTCAGGTCAGCACACACACTCACACACACTCGGTGTGATCTCGGGTGTGTGCTCCTACTGTGCTTCAGCGCTTGTGTTGTGCTTCTGATGCAGGACGGGACGTACGGGCTGGACTGTCGCGAGCGCTGCGACTGCAGTCATGCGGACGGATGTCATCCCTCGACCGGACACTGCCGCTGTCTCGCTGGGTGGACAGGTAAAGAGCTCAGATGACTGGGTTTTTCAGTGCTTCTTCATAAACTCTGAATCTTTAACCCAAAATCTTTTACTCATCCTCGAGTAGCTCCAAACCCGGATGAGCTTCTTTGTTCGGCTGAAGAGTAGGGATGCCACCATTATGATGATTATGCACTTATTCATTTCACAAAATTACTCGTGTGTAAAATCACATAAACACTCTTTAGATATTAAAAGCTTTTAATCTATGATTAATACTACAACAGGGTTAGTAAATAAAGGTTTCTCAAGTATTATTAATATACCACTTTATTTAACCCTTTATTCAACTAATTTTAATAACGTATTAATAATTTCTATGATTTTCCATGTGGTCTGAGAAGATGATGTGTGTGGGATGGAAGATCGTGCTGCTCACGTTTCCAAACATTCAGGAGAACAGACTCTCTCTCTCTCGATCCAATACTTCATTCAAGAAGATAACTAAGGAAATGTGATCTTACCACACTTCCGTCTCGTTCTTAGACGGGGGGGGGGGGCGTATAGTGGTGTGACAAAAGGATGTTCATATAGAATAATAAATATAAGAGGAATGAGTGAATTCGGCGCGATGTGACGAGGCACACAGAACAGGTTCTGCTGTCTTCAGATATTAAATCATAACACGTGTGATCCGGGTCATCGCACATACTCACATCGTGTGTTTGAACAAAGGATGTAATAGTCCTCTGCATTCTACCCCAGACAGCCAAGAGGGTGAGATTTGAAGCTCATGGCAGACGCCCAAGAGGCTCAGTTCTAATGAACAATAAACAAAGGTGCGGGGGACAGAATCACCTGTTTCTAACAGTGAGAGGGACGGGGGGGAGGTTGCTACGCCCCTGATGGTGACTGTCTATATTCACACAACGCTCTGCTCTTACTCCTGGTTTCTCTCAACATGACAACCCCAGGGCTGTCAGTCAATATATCAAAAGTGACTAGCTTTACTTCCTTTAAAAGATATCTCATATATTTCCTCTAAAAACCGTGTGTCACTTCACTAGTTTCTTGGAGAAGTAATCTTCTAATGCATTACCCCAGCACTGACCGTGATTCTATACTCCGAGAGAGTCAGTGTTTGCTTCCTAACACTCTTCTAAACTCAGACGGGTGGTGAGTGACTGATGAAGGATGGCTCTGTGTATCAGCACAGGTCAGTCGGTGTTTGATGCTTGTTCTCTCCCACACATTCCTGGGGTTTGTTCTGGACTCGGGCAGCATACTGATGCTCTCGACGGTGTTTCCTCAGGCCCCGCTGCACCAGAACCATAGCAACACACACTTGCTCTCAAAGAGCTATTGTCTGTGTTCTGGCAGCACAGAGGCACTTCAGTGCTCCGACTGAGCTCCAGACTCGCTCGTAATCATTTGTCCTGACAGTCTGACGGTCACCGGGTTAGGACCAGTTCACACCAACAATCATAACCATAACAATAACTATATCAGCACCATACCGTTCTGCTCTTTATCAGCACACGCTGTGCTTACGTCTTCAGCCACTTCCTGTGATCAAGACCCTGCGTGTGTGTGTGTGCGCTAGGGGTTAATCTGGGACCCCATGAATGAGTGTTTAGTGATTTGAACTGATCTCAGGTCAGTTTTAGAATGTAGGTCCATTTTTAAATAAGATAACACATTTCAGTAGTTATGCACATATGACACACAGGGGGTAGTGGTACTTTAACACCTTTTACAGAAACTTCATATTTAATGGTAGTTAAACTTCTTATTTAATCGTTTGCAGATTACATGTAACACTTCCTTGAAAATTGGTAATTCGTTTGTAAACTGTGTCAAACTAGTCCCAGACTACAATGTATGTTTGAGCTGTGTCGACTGAAAACATCTTGCTCTGACATATCTTAAAATCTGTCATTGTTCTGTGTCCAGCAAGTTGCTCAAATATCTTAATTTAACTAAGGCCACAGCTTAGTTGTGTTGTCCTGTGTTTGATTAGGTTAGTGCAGCTCTACTTTAGTTCTAGCCTCTGTCTGGTATTGTGTGTGTTTGTGATATGTGTGTCTTGCATGCTTGATAGGCCACGTGACGTTATACTTTATAAAGGTGTAACAGTCAATAGATAAGCATCATAATAACTGTGGTTGTAGTCATTCAAGAGAGCATAAGTGCATTAAAATGTGCATTACAAGGCATGTGAACACTGCATGATACATAAAGTTTTGTGTCACAGGCATCCACTGTGACAGTGTGTGTGCTGAGGGCCGCTGGGGGCCCAACTGCTCTCTGTCGTGTAACTGTAAGAACGGGGCGTCGTGTTCGCCGGACGAGGGTGCGTGTGAGTGTGCTCCTGGATACAGAGGAACCACCTGCCAGCGCAGTGAGTGCTCAAACACACCGCACGCCTGTCTCTGTTTGCTCTGTTCTCCTCATTGTTTTCTCCTCGTGCTCCCAGTCTGTTCTCCGGGGTTCTTTGGGCACCGCTGTAGCCAGGCCTGTCCACACTGCGTCCACAGCAACGGCCCCTGTCACCACGTGAGCGGTCAGTGTGACTGTCTGCCCGGGTTCAAAGGGGCGCTCTGCAACGAAGGCAAGACTCACTTCTACAGTACAGCTGTCCGATGGGCAGGGTGTCTAGTCCATCCCATCTATCCTGTATTGTTTTCCATTTCCATTGTTCACGTGGACGTCTGTGTGTGTGTGTGTGTCTGCAGTGTGTCCCAGTGACAGGTTTGGTAAGAACTGTGCGTGGAGCTGCACCTGCACTAATAACGGCACGTGTAACCCCCTCGACGGCTCGTGTCAGTGTTACCCCGGCTGGATCGGCAGCGACTGCTCACAGAGTCAGTATCCTGTACAATCACACACCACTGAAGCTCTTGCTCTGCCAGGTTCTGCCATACACAGCCATTCATGTCAGGACACTTATGCGATACAGAATCACTCCTTTATAGTGTTTAGCTGTGTTTTTGTTGAATCTTATCAAAAAACATCATGAATGAGGGTTCAGAACAGTCTTACTGGATCCTCTTCATCCCAAGTGAAGCATAAGGCCGCTCAGAACAGTGATGCTGTTGTGTTAAAGTTTGTTTGATAGTATTTAGTTTCCACCTCAGTGGCTCAACTTCAGCTCATCTCATCAGGCGACAAAACAGTTTCTTTAGGTTTCTGATCATCAGGAGATAGGCTAATGATACACGGGGCAACTTTTTGAGCAATGTTTAATGTTGCTGTCAGCGGGGAACCAGGTGAGACTCGGGGCCCGCGACCGACCTAAAGATTCATTCTTAATGGGAAAGCACTCAAGCAACATTGCTCAAAAAGTGGCCATGTCGTCTTCAGCCTTAATGTTGGCCTTTGTCTTTCTGAAGAGGTTGTGGCTGACTAAGTACTCTCGTGTTACACACAGTTCTGCAGCTGTCAGGCTTCAATCTCTGGGTTCAGTATGTCTGAGCTAACACCATGTCTCCTGATAATATCTCCCAAGGGTAGCATGTAAAGTGGGAAAGCAATGGTCCTAGTACTGAGCCTTGAGGTACTCCATACTTATGAGTGGTGTGATTCCTCTTTATTTACTGCCACAATCTGACGGTCAGATAAGTACCATGCCAGTGTAGTAGTGTCAAATGCAGCGCTAAGATCCAGTAGAACTAATAAAGAGATAAACCATGATCAGATGATAGAAGCAGGTCATGTGTAACTCTGAGGAGATTGTAATCTGTCATTTATAGCAGCTGTTGGGTCTGTTAGCTGTTAGCACTTATCAAATACATCGTTTGAGATTGCCCTCCTGAATAATATATAGCATGTAAATTCCACATATGGACAGAACAACCCCCGTTCCTCTCATTAGCTCAGCTGCTGTAGCTCTTATATATAAAGACGACGCTCGGTAAAAGTTTATCACTCAGGAGCATTAGGAACTGTCTTTTGTTTTTGCCTGTGACTTTGGTTCAATCATGCCTCTTTGTGTTTTCACTTCATTGAGTGTCTGTGGTCTCTAGCACCCCCTGCTGATCGTAAAGAGGAACATCACAAACTATCCGCTCATGTTTTACACACTGTCAAAAGTTTGCTACAAATATGATTATTTTTTAAAACATGAATGTTTTAAGGCTTCTTTTTTGTGTGAAAAATGCAGTAAAACTGGGTTAACTGCTAATAAGCTACTTACAGGTAAAAATAAAGTGTTACCATAATCGAATGAGTTACTAATGACACACAATTTGATATTTTCATGTCATTGGGATTGAATGGGTTATTTATTAAAGTTTAGAATAGCAGAACAGCTTTCACAAAACTATTAATTGGTGAAAACAGTTTTCGATATAAAAACTTTTTAATAATGTTTTTTGAGCAGCAAATTATAATGATTTCTGAAGGGTCATGTGACACTGGAGACGGACGCTGAGAATTTTAAATGTAAAGTACTTTTCCACACTGTTGCTGTTTTTCCATCATTTTGATCAGATTGTATGTGTGTGTGTGTTCACCCGCAGTGTGTCCCCCGGGTCAGTGGGGTCCTAACTGCATCCACACCTGTAACTGTCACAACGGGGCATTCTGCAGTGCGTACGACGGCGAGTGCAAGTGTACGGCTGGCTGGACGGGGCTGTATTGCACACAGCGTGAGTAGCCCTCATGACCTCTGACCTCCAGCCTGTGTGCTCACCTCTGACCCCAGGCTGCTGCTGTGTCCCTCAGGCTGTCCGCTGGGCTTCTACGGCAAGGACTGCGTTCAGGTGTGTCAGTGTGAGAACGGTGCAGACTGCAATCACATCTCGGGTCAGTGCACCTGCCGGACGGGCTTCATGGGACGCCTCTGTGAGCAGAGTGAGTATAGAAGCAGAGCTGCTCCTTTCGTATGTCGTCCAGCACATGCTAGAGTCCTCTGTTTTCTGCTGGCTTCCAGAGTGTCCGGCAGGTACGTACGGATACGGCTGTCGACAGGTGTG
The DNA here is from genome assembly GCA_034779775.1 of Enteromius afrohamiltoni. Taxonomy (NCBI): domain Eukaryota; kingdom Metazoa; phylum Chordata; class Actinopteri; order Cypriniformes; family Cyprinidae; genus Enteromius; species Enteromius afrohamiltoni. The sequence continues at coordinate 204,237 of JAUYWG010000002.1, forward strand.
TGACTGTCTCAATAACTCCACCTGTGATCACATGACTGGCACCTGCTACTGTAACCCCGGCTGGAAAGGCACGCGCTGTGACCAGGGTGAGCTGACGTTATTAAATACAGAGGGTAAAGTACGTAGTGAACACGGCGACACTTTCCCAATGAATATATTTCTAAAGGTGCTGTCGATGTGAAGATCTCACCAGATGTCGTTAACAATCCAAGACCATACTACAAAGAAAACAAGTTCTGTATAATAAAATAGAAATGACGCAGGGTAAAGTATACAGCTACTGAAATGCATTTAATACTCGCAGAAAAGCCTTTGTTGGTCATGACAGCTTCAAGATGCCTCCTGTAGGAAAAGCTAGTCTCAGGTGTGATTTTGTCTCATTCTTCTAATCTAGAAGGTTCTGTGACCTCTTTGTTCCTCGGAGTTCCTATGAACTCTGGTCTTTTTCTGTTGGACTGAAGTCAGGTGATTGGCTGGACATTCTAGCAGCTTTACTTTATTTCTCTGAAACCAGTCCCGTTATCTTGACTGTGTTTGGGATCGTTGTCTAATTACTGATAGACTCCAGCTGGAGTCCAGGCTGTCTGGCTTGTTGCTCCTCCCTTTCTTCCTGTGTTTAATACTTGTTCAGCGCTGTTTTATTTGTATGTATGGATTACTTGGATTGTTACCGACCTCTGGTGAAAAGTTCATGTCAGTGGCACCTTTGGAAATATATTTACTGAGAAAAATGATGATGTGCTGGATACATATTTTACCTCTAGGTAGAATCTTTGTGTCCATTGGTATGAACAGGCTGACGTGATACAGTGTTCATTTTTTCACTTTTGTTACAGCCTTATGTTAAACTGCTTTGTATTACTAATCCTGTATAATTGAACCAATCTGATGACGACTTCGTAAGTCCTGAAGTGTGCCGTCAGACGTCTAGCCAACGCCCCATGGGTGTGACATCTGAGACTAAGATCGATGATACACTAGGCAAAATTGCTCCAAATGTTGCCCTCATCATCAGCCTTAAGTCATTTTAAGCAGTTTAATATAAGACTGTGATATTACAAAAACAAAGGGGTATGAATACTTCTGCCAGGGGTTCCTTCACATGGACCCAGTGGGCTTCTTGTTCTTTGACTCAGTCTCTGGTCTTTCTCAGCCGGCGTGATCATCGTGGGGAATCTGAACAGCTTGACGAGCACCGCTGTGCCGGTGGACTCGTATCAGATCAGTGCGATCGCAGGAATCATCGTGCTGGTGCTCCTCGTGCTCATCCTCCTCCTCCTCTTCATCATCTACCGCAAGAAACAGAAAGGCAAAGAGTCCACGATGCCTGCGGTCACCTACACACCGACCATGAGGGCCAACACCGACTACACCATCGCAGGTCAGCGTCACCAAGACACTTCATCTCATTATTACCGTTTCCTGTGCGATTCTAATGTGATGCGCTTCCTGTTTGTAGAGGCTCTCCCTCAGACTGACGTGCTTCCCAACAGCAACTACTTCTCCAACCCCAGCTATCACACGCTGACCCAGTGCAGCCCGCCTCACGCCAACAACCTGCCCTACGCAAAGGTGCTGCTCTACTAGGCCGCTCTGGGAGTAGTGTTCTGGGCTGGATAGAGCTGATTTAGTTTTGTGCAAAATGTACACAATAATTGAATGTTGCCCGAAGACTGTATTTAATCAAGGATCCAAAACCGTGATTCTAACTCATGCTTTTAGGAGCGACCAGGCATTATGTGGAAGGTTGTAGTAAGACGCTGACTGTAATTGTTGATTTTCTGACAGCCGAAGAACAATCAGCTGTTTGTGAACCTGAAGAACGCTGAGCAGAGGAAGCGTCTCTCTCTGCTGGATCACACAGGAACTCTACCGGCCGACTGGAAACAAGGAGGATCCTTCAATGAGCTCGGTGTGACGCGCAGCATGATCACAACACACACACAGCCTAGCGTTAGACACGAGGACGTTCAGTACGCTGCTGAAAGAGGTTTTGACGCTGGGATGCTGGTTTAAACTGCTCATGTGCTGGCGAAGGACTGATTAAACCAGCATCCCAGCTTCAAAACACACCTAACCAGCGTTTACAAAGAATGACAGAAGGCTAACTCTTATCCTGAGCCCTTCATCGTAGCATGAGCAGCTGTCCACAGAAGGACTGCATTAGTTTAACTTCCTCTGTCTTGATTCTCTGGTTAGGAGCGTATGGAGTTGACAGGCGTTTCATGGGAAAGTCACTGCGAGGTAAATGATCATTTAGCACAGAGAAACTTCTCTCTTTTGTGTGCATTTCTTCTGCGGACACTGTTTTGATGATGTTTTGAAAGTTGTTTGCACCCTGCATGCTCTGAGACACAGTATGCTCTGTAAGAGACACAGGTTTGAGTAGCCCTTCTGAGCAGTTAAAGTTAAAGTATCTGTGGTTTCTCAGTGTTTTTACATTTGTACTCAAGTAAATATTAGTGTATATTTCATATGAAATGCAGTGCAGTAAAAATGTTTGAGTATGGTAATATGTTGTGTAGTGAAGTCCTCTGCTTCAGGATGTATCTCTCTGAAAGAGATTCTGAGCCGAGATTTTAACAGCTCTAATCTAGTTTTTAATCAAGAAGAGCTTGTGTGATCGCTATTACGACGCCAGATTAATCTAAACACTTGTGATTCGCTTCAGCTTTCTTGAATCTTATGAGTGAGTGTTTTAAGTTCAAGTGTGTGAGGATGTGGCAGCTACTGTTCAAAACTACTCTCAGATTTCACTCCAGAAGAGTCCCAGACTCAGATCTGGATGTGTTTTGGAAGCCCTAGGCTGTTGTCTGAGTAAACGGCTTCACAGGGATGTCTCTCTCTCTGTAGATCTGGTGAAGAGCGTGCCGTACCACGCCAGCTCCTGCTCGCTGAACAGCTCAGAGAACCCGTACGCCACCATCAAAGACCCTCCTCTGCTGCTGACCAAGAGCTCCGAGTGTGGCTATGTGGAGATGAAGTCTCCGGCTCACAGAGACGCGCCGTACGCTGAGATAAACACCTCCTGTCCTGCCAACAAAAACGTCTATGAAGTTGGTAAGGGAAGATCCAGCCAGTCTTTATTAAAAACTCGAGCTCTAGACGACTCTGGGGGCTGGGGGGCATTTATTACAAATCGATGATATTAAAAGAATTAAGGGACAAGATAATTGGTTGGTGTTAAGTGCAGCACACATGAATTGACTGGTTAGCGTTCCTCTGAAGCCCTCCTCTTCCCCAGCTCCACCTGTACACACCAGATCAACATCAGGTGTTCTTTTGTTTTAGGACAAGTTTGAGAAAAGGTTTTGATTCACTCCAAATGTTGAGTCTGTTGTGGTTGATTTCACAAGCTATTCGTGCAGCAGCGGTATGTCTCCGTATCGCCGGATGTAAGTTCCTGTACTGTGATCTAGAACCACAGCAATGTCATGTCATGACACTGTCTTAGAGCTGTCACGATTCAGCTGTGTTAGCACTGGACTCGCTGGGTATTATATATATATAACTATATAATATATAATTATGGGTCTGGGTCTGTTGTGTGAGGCGTGCATCAGTATTTTGTACAAGTGCAAGCCAGTAAATGCTCCAGTGGTCTAGACACTTCTTCATATTCACCCACACAGCAGAGCAACAGGAAACAGTGTTCCAGTGCTCTGAATATGGTCTGATATAAAAGTTCTCATCCATAATCTTTTGAAATCATTTTAGTTTTTAAGTCTTCATTACTCATCTTTGGCTTCGCTGTGCTTGTAGCTGCTTGTTCTTTCCTGCAGAACAGGAACTACTGTGTTTGGTATTTATAAGTAATTCGTGAGATAACAGTATGTGTTTTCCTCTGTCCAGAGCCGACTGTCAGTTCTGTCCTCACACTCTCTAACAACAACTGCACCGGGCCGTTTGGTCAAGATCCATACGACCTTCCAAAGAACAGCCACATCCCGTGTCATTATGACCTGCTACCCACGAGAGACAGCAGCCCGTCCAGCCTCGAGGACACGGACAGCAAATAAAGCTGAGACGTCACGGCACCTCCACATCTGTCCTTCTCAAGCGTCTTCATCACTACAGGGTTCAGTAGTGGTTGTGGAGTCTTACTCATGTGGAGTGTTTCGGTGGAGCTGCAAACATTCGTAATCGAATCATTCCATTCGTTAAGAACAACATTGCACACAGATACAGGACAATCCTTAAAGGCTTAGTTCACCCAAAACTGAAAATTAGCCCGTGATTTCCTCACCCTCAAGCAGTGGCGTATCCCAGTGCATGCTGGGACGACGGGCTGCACTATGAAGCACATACAAACCTTGTGTCTGAAAAAGATCCCATATAAGCAAATTTGTGCCTAACTTACTTCATTTGGACTGAATAAAAGCAGTTTCTTATATTGGATTGAAGCGTTGTCTCTCCACAGGAAGAGAGACGAGAGCACGCCGTAATCTGTTGTGTATATACTATAGTAACATGATGTAGTTACACCACTGCCCTCAGGGCATCCTGGGTAGCTACTGTAGCTTTTCTCACTCGAGGTGTTCTTAAATATGGCTCTCCACACACCTAGGATTCCTCCAGGGTGAGTGAATCATGGGCTACTTTTTATTTTTTGGGTGAACTTTCCTTTTGGTTATTTTCTGATTAAACATATCAGATTATTCCCAATGAGAGTTTCTGGGTTTTTTAATAATATTTAGGATATTAGCACTGTTTATTGAGACTGGACTCTGAGTTTATCCTTCTTTTTTTGTCTGAAAGCATTTCAGGTTTACCAAAGGTACATGCCCTGATGAACTCACAGTCTGTGTCGTATTAATGTTGACAGCCTCCAGTAACTATAGTTTACAGTCACAAGTTTTAACATTAGTATTTCTGACTTGTGTCACTGAAATGATGGGCAGATACTTCAGTTTGTAGTACTTTATCGTTTGTTAGTAAGCTTAAGCTGGACTTTTGCAAAGAAAGACAAATCTTTAAGATGATGTGATGGGGTCGGTCCGATACGAATACAGCTTTGGAGTATTTAGGACAGGAGTCTTAAAGCACTCTGAGCCTGGACTATACTTGTATAAAACTGTACATAGTGCCAGTTCTTTAACGAATCGCATTTATTTCTTTTCAAAGTGTAACATATTCCTCTGTAAGCTGACCAATACTGTGTGAAGCAGGACATGCAGTGAAGACTCGGCCTTTACTGACTGGACCTCAGTATACTGTTTTCCTTTTTTACTCTACTAAATATGCCACACAAAGAAATGTTTAATATACTGATTCCAAACAGCTGAGTGTGTATGAGTGTGTGCTGTATGTATCTTAAAACTTTCTTTTGATTTTTTCCAGATTTTTTAAATAAATGCACAAAGTGTAATATGTTCCACTAGGTGTCGTTCTTCTCTTCCCGACGATAGATGATGGGGGGGTCACTCCTTAAATGAGCAGATGACTGTTAAAGAATCTGATATAATCAGATGAGACGGAGCTAAGGCAAGGCAAGGTTATTAATATAGCACATTTCATACACAATGGTAATGTGCTTTACATAAAAAGAAATAAAATAATAAAATCACAGTAATGAAACAAAAAGTGTACAGTGCCATCGGTTCAGACGAAGCTCAGTGTATGTGAAGTCATTGAAAGCTGAACCCGGATTTAGTCATCTTTTTTTTTTTTTTTTTTGCGATGCGTGATCACATAATGCAGCTTACCTTTGAGCCTGTTTTTCAAAGCAACATCGGATTGGATCAATCTGATCCGGATAGGAACGTGGATCGCCAGAGCTCAAACAGGACAGGAAATCACAATGTAGAGCTAAAGAACAACAAGTAGAATAGCCAGCGTGGGGTCAATGTAAGTTTATTTTTATTTGAAATGACATGCATCACTAATACATATTCTAAAAACAGAAATATTCTCAATTTTGATGAATATATATATATATATATATATATATATATCAGTTAGTGACAGAATAAAACTTATTGTTTTCGGACAATTTTGACAGCTGCCAAACTCGTTCTCCTTTGCTGTAGCCTATACTGAAGGCTGCATTCGTTAAAGCCGACCTAATCACTGTCGCCTGACGGATGAACAAATCAAATTTAAACCTCATGAAAAATAGGATATCTTGTAAGATACTGCATGATCCAAATATAGTGTTTTCAAGATTTGATCCAATCCGTTGTCCAAAACCCTAGCGGATTACTTTTGGAAAACTGGGCCCTGGGAAGGATTTCAGAGGAGCAACAGACACCGATAGACATCTCTCAGTTCTGCAGACACTCGTGACAGTCCAGTATCTTCTCAGTGCATTTAAAACACAACTCTCCACCGATGGGTTTGGTTTTTATGAGCATATTTTTATTGCAAAAACACAAATACAGCGAGACAGTACATGAGAAGATCCTCAAAATGAAAATAAACCAAAAAAAAAGAAGATAAATAATAATAACAAATCATTAGCCTACAGAATAGGGTCTTCTAAACGAAAGTCTTCTTCCAGGTCACATATCAATGATAAAACAGACTTACAGAACAACCTCATTTCCTTTTCAACAGAAAACAGCAGCTTTGTTTTAAATCTCTCTCTCTCTCTCTCTCTCTCTCTCTCTCTCTCTATATATATATTACAATTTGAATATGTACACCTTCCATTATTAAATCAAAAATGATAACATTTGTAGAAAACTGAGAAGATCAGGTGTGTTTTCATGACGAGCATGACCAGGTTTGAGAATGATTGATTAAAGAATGATTCAAGAGAGCCGATTCGCTGTAAATATTTTATTTATTTTTTATTATTAAAATCTCGTAGAGGTAACAGCATAGTATCAAACCAAGTACAATAACAATCAGCATCAAACCGTAAGGGGATCCATCTTACAGGTAAGGCAATACAAAATTAATAAATAAAAAAAACAATTACAACACAAGAAACCTATACACGTCCGATGATATTTTCTGGGTACGACAATTTTTAAGTAATCTCAGTGAGGAGTAAAATAGTTTAAGAAATGTTCAAAGCAAGGGGGAGAATCTCTCCACTTACAACAATGTATATGATACTTAGCAAGGAGGATAACAATATTCACAATGTCAGATGTCGCATTATCTAAATCATCAACATAAAACAATATATAGTTGATGTCAGCCCGTCTCTGACCACACTCCAGAATCAGCATGAAAAGGAGCAGGTAAAAAATAAGTGATCCAAAGATTCATCAGTAAAACCACAAAGAGCACAACTCACCTTGACAAATTTAAACCTTTTGTGAAGAAAATTGGAAACAGGATATATCTTATGATTTGAAATGAGTTTCTTTGACTTTAGGTGGAACTGGCCATTGAACATATTTAGAGAAGGCTTTTTTCGACGTATCGGAAAGGTTAGCATGTACATTGTATTTATTATAATCCTGAAACCATTTAGATTTAAAAGCATCTGTAACAACTCTGTTCTGAAACTTTTTATCTAGCAGTTTGTGATGACCAATGGATAAATTCAGCAATACTGGAGTGACATCAGAGTAAGTCTTTTGTATTAGGTGGATCAAGGCCACAGGAATAGCTGTGCAGATTTTTAGATATTCTCTGAGAGTAGTTTATGTTTGAACGTCCAACAAAAATGGTGTGATCCAGTAAAACACCCTTACAATCCATCAGGTCCGTTACAAAGAGAATACCCTTCTCAAACCATTCAGCTTCAAAGACACTGTTCTATAGCTGTGTGGAGTAAAATTATGTGAATATCACTCTCCAAAGGTGTAGTATTTGACTGGAATTTGGACAGTGCAAGTGGAATCTTATTAATAACAAAATCACATCGGAGTAAAAAATCCACACCACCGAGCTTTCCAAAAATAGCCCTAGGTACGTGAAACACATAGAGTCAGAACAAGCTAAAAAAGATTTTAACCAATTAATTCTAAACGAGCCTATCAAGGCTTCAAAATCGAAGGCTTTTAATCCGCCATTTTTATACTCTTTAACTAACTGGGACCTTTTTAAATAATGTGTTTTATGAAAAAGGACTGAGTTACGATCGGAAATAAACACAGAGTGACAAGGATATATTAACTTAGACGCACCTTCAGCTTTCGATAGAATAACTCTTTTATTGTAATATTGGTCAGCCAGTGACTTTTTTCATATCAACGATTCTTTTTTCAACGTCAACCATCCTTAGACATTGTCAAACCTAAATATTTAACCTCCGTCTGGACATCTATCGAAGCAATAGAGCTCTCAGGACAAGAGCGGATAGGCAACAATACACATGTCCTAATATTGAGAGACAAACCTGAGGCATTAATTATGTTTAGAGCAGTACCAACCATACTTTTATCTTTTTAAAAAATTACAGTATCGTCTGCAAATTGGCTAATCTTAAATTCCTTTTGACAAATCTTAATGCCCTGCAGGTTTAAATCATGAACAATAGCCAAAGTGAGCATCTGGGAGGTTAGAATGAAGAGTTTGGGAGATCTGGGACACCCTTGGCGAACTCCTCTAGACATCATGAAGCTAGGAGTGACACTGAACTAGATATATCTGAATAAAACATTTTGATTACATTACAAAATGTATCTCCAAACCCGATACATTTGAATGTTTCTGCAATAAAGCAGTGCTCTGGGGAGTCACACGCTTTATAAAAATCAAGGAATAATAATAGACTCTCATTTTCTATTAAATAACTGTAGTCCTACTCGCTGTAAATATTTGTCTGGCGCTCCTTCACGACTTCGGAAGAACTTCCGAATTATTCGATGAGGAGTGACATCACTGTTTACGTCTCGTTAGACGTGGCACTGCGTGACGTCATCAGCGCGCGCCCGTGCTCCGCCGTGTTGTCGTTCTCGGTCGGCTCCGGTTTGAACATTTACTCTCAGCTTGATCTCGTCAGGTAAGCGGCATCAAACTCGATCGGTGGGTTGCGGTTCATTCTTAGTGAAGAGCAGAGAGCTAAACTCACCGAGCTCTTCCTCAGATCAGCTGCGGTTTTCTGATAAATGAAGATGATTAGTGTCAGACAGTCTCCGGCTGTGAGAGAGAGCCGAGTTAAATCCAGTCAAGAGAGTAACGGAAGTGAAATATGAGGTGATTGGTGTGATTATTACAGTCAGAGTAAGTGTGCATTATAACCAGCACTGAACACACTGCGGAGTTAACCCCGGCGTACACTCCATGAGTCTCCAGTCCTTTAAATCAACAGACATTCACACCTCAAAGACCAACTCCAGCTGACCAGTCCGCTCTAGTTAGCTCTAGTCGGCTCTAGTCGGGTCTAGTTAGCTCTAGTCGGGTCTAGTTAGCTCTAGTCGGCTCTAGTTAGCTCTAGTCGGCTCTAGTTAGCTCTAGTCGGCTCTAGTTAGCTCTAGTC
>JAUYWG010000002.1:230878-243529 GCA_034779775.1 Enteromius afrohamiltoni
CAGAGAACACCAATTAAATATTGATACTTTGGTCAGCTATGAGGACAAAGCTATCTGCATAAGAAATCATGTTTAACAGTACCATCCAAATGAGAGAATCTATGATCACAGCATGAAAAAAGACACAGGGCATGATTTTCAATGCCCTCGATTTTCTTGGCACCTCCACATATGAATTATGTACATGTATCTATGTCATAAAGATAAATAGTACAGCGCAGTAAAATGCAGTTCATTGTTGTTTTTGCTTTTTTACATGCAGGACTCTTCAGAAACATCTGCCTTTAAACTTGGACCTCTGCATCCTGATATATCAGTTTCAGCAGCTTTTCTTCCATTTCATCCATTAAGTGTCCTAATTTCAATCTTTTTGGTTCTTGCGCATATCAGCAACCTTTACCACTCCAGTCTTGTTCATCTGAAGGATCCTGTGACAGAATTAAGCAACTAACATCTGTTACGATCACGTGTTTATGTTGTGCTTAACTGCATTATACAATATTTTACGTGTGATTGTGCGTTTGGAAAATGCATTTGAACAGATGTGACCTATACCCCTTAACCATTCATTCCTAGCACTAAAACACATTATAACCAGTGGAAGCGAACCAAGCATGGCAAGAGAATTGCACACTTCAGGGCAGAGGGCAAGTCCAAGAGTCACTCTGTCCAGCAGATACTCCAAACAGTCAAGTAGATTGTTTTGGGATTTTTTTTTCAAGATGACTTGCTGGACCGTGGGTTCCAGCTAAATAGTTTGTCTCCAGTGTGATAAAGGGTTAGAAATGAGCCAGGCAGAATAAGTCCTCTGTTTGTTGTTGTATTACTGCGTTTTTTAAGGGTGGTGTCGTCTGACTGGAGGCGTGGTTATGTAATTCCTTCATGGCTTTAAATAAGCAGAAAATGGGAAGTACGTGTAATCATGGCATTGCTTGGGGGCTGGGGTCGACTTCTGCTCTTTGGGAAAACAGCTTTTAAAAAAAAATCCAATTGCGATTGCTGAAGGTCAAGACTTGTCATGGATCCAAAGACAAAAAACACTAGCAAACACATTCTTCCACTGAGAGCAGGGTAGTGATCAGATTATCCTCGGAAATTCAGAGGCAAGACTCAGATATTACTAGTAAAGCGTAAATAAAATCATGAGTCCTAAACCAGGTAAGCCCTTGGAAATGTTTTATATTCTCTGTCCAGAAGTCATTTCAGCGTCTATATTATTTAAGGTTTTAAATAAGGATCTTACTTTTCCCCCCTACATATGAACTAATGTGAGCCAGTTAACAGGAGAAACAGAGCCTACTTGTTCTCACTGTTCTGGCCACATGATCAGAACTAAAAGTCAACAGAGCAAAGGTCAAAGGCCAGCAAATGTGCCACAAGTCACTAAAAAATGTGAGTTTGCCTTCAATTTCATTAATACAGCTATGTTTAAAGCAATCTAAAGACTTCACAATCACAAGAATGAGATTTTCACTCTTTCCTCGTTGCTTAATTTCTCCTTGCAGCAAAAACTGCTGAGAATGATATATCTGCAATTACTGAGGAGAATAGCCCACTCTCGCATAGCTGTCCTCTTCATCTTAACCAAGGTCAAGGGTCCATTTCTTGCTGCCAGGTAATTCTGCAACTATCCACATGACCTTTGTCAATCTGCCCCACCTGGCTTGAACTGGGACAGTGCGCAGATGCCGAACCAAATCTTCAGTATCTGCTTTTAACCCTCGCCATCAAAATCAAGCTCACTATCTTCCTAAAAGATGGCGTTACACATGGCAAGCAGGCCGCATAGGTGCTGGTGGGTCTCCTAGGGGCTTCTTGGTGTCGCTACGTTGCAGGCAAAGCAGGCAAATGCGCTTGAGACCTTTGCGGAAGGCGCTGTTCGACAGGCTGTAGATGAGACAGTTGCAAAAACTATTGCTGATTGCCAGCCATGTGGTCAGGAATGAGGCAATGGCATGGTGGTATATCCCTGCGCTCTCTAGTAAGAAGTAAATGATGTAGGGTAGCCAAAGCAGGTAGAACACACTGGTGATACGGAAGAGCACGGTGGCATAGCGCTTGTCCGTGCAGGCTTGCTCTCCCGGCTCAGGATCCTGTGGGCCGAAGCGAGCCCTCCGCTCGCTGATCTGCCGGGTGTGTTGCCGACAGATCCGGAAGATATGGGCATAGGTGAAACAAACGGTGAAAGCAGCTGGTGCGTAGAGGGCCGCAACAATAAACGCAGTAAAAAGGGGCTGGGTGTCCCAGGAGGAGCACCATTTAAATACATCTCCGTGGTATCCCGGCTTGCCCCAGCCAAAGAAAGACGGCAAAAAGATGAGTGCAGAGTACAGCCAAATAAGGGTAATGCAAGTACGCAGACGGCAGGGTGTGACCAGAGCAGTGTAGGAAAGAGGTCGGGTGATGGCAACATAGCGGTCAATACTGACGCATGCCAGAGAGGCCATGGAGACGCTCTTCAACACGCAGACCATGTAGCTGAAAACCATGCAGGTGAGCTTCTCGTTCACACCCTCCAGGTGGTGCAGGAGGGATAGAGAGGGAATAAGACAGCTGACCCCAACCAGAAAGTCTGCATACGCCATAGTCTGTATAAACGAGCTAGTGGTATGGTGGCTGAGTAGCGGGGCACAGTGGAAAACAAAGATAACCACCAGGTTCCCGGAGATGATGAGCACTGTCAAGAAGAGAATAACGGCTACTTCCAGCAGGCAGGTGCTGAAGATCTGAGAGTAGCCAATGTCCAGCAGGCAGAAGGGTTCTGTGCTATTGTTCAACTCAGTTGTGTTCATCTTGTACAGGGTGCGCTTGGGCGCACAATTAGGGTGCTGGTTCCTTGGGGGCCTAGCTCAGCAATGGCTGCCCATAGTACGGCTGACATGGGGGAGGTGTCCGTGCCAGGTGCCTTCCATATCAGCAGCAACATGAGCTGCGAGTCCACAGCGAGCCTTTCACCAAAGCACACACATGCAGCGACAGTGTCCTGAGGAGAGTCACTTACTACAAGCTGTTGTGTAGCGTAGCTTAAATTCCGGCTCAAGCCCCAGCAGTAGGGACATAAACACCCCCCTCTTTTATCAGTCACCCCAGCTTTCCAGGGAGAAGCACAGCTGCGCCTGAACGGGGCAGGCAGCTGCCGGCACAGGAAAAAAAGCAAAGGAAGCGGAGTCCTTGCCACTCTGTTCATAAAAGTCCCAGTTGCTCTCACACACTTATTAGTCTGGAGGATCAGCGCTGGAGATTCCTCACAATAACGTAGTCGAATCGTTTATTCCTTCAAAACCCAAAAAAGGACGTAATCCAGAGTCTGATGCCTTTGCAGCAACTTCAGTCTTCAGTCAAACGGAGACCGGGGAATCTCTTCAGTGTGTGCCGGGCACCCAGCTCCCTCACATCAACGTGGAGGAAGTGTGTGTGATCGAGGATGAAGGAACAGCAAGTGGTGATTGGCATTTCAAACGGAGAAGGGGCTCTCCAGAGAGAAGCCAGCGTCTGGAATGTAAATGAAGGACAGAGTGGTGTGATGCAGAAAGCAGTCTCTCGCTCTCCTCTGTGGCACTGATGCATCCTCGCTCCTTCCTTCCCTCTCTCCCTCCCTCACTCCGCTGCAGCAGGAGCGCTCAAACTCCTCCCACCCTTGGCTCTAGCCAGTGAGCAGATGTCGGAGCACAAGCAGAGAAGAGGCATCCCCTTCCCTTGTCAATCCATACACTCCTTCACCCCACTCATTTCTTCTCTCACTAATATGAAAAAGGCATTGCCTTCAGATTTTTAGACTCCCTGAACACTATCATTCTAATATAAAACTCATATCATGTGCTTTATCCTTCCTTTTCATTCCATTCCCATCGCAATTCCAATGCAACATCCCTCCCACATACTCACTCTCTTTTCCCCCTCATACACGGACACACGCAAAAGAACAGCAGGAGGCCAGTGTAGCCATTTCCCAGAAATAAACCGAGTACATACATTTCTAATTAGATCAACTTTTCACGGCATCATAATTCAAATTCTACCCCAGCTCCATGCAGTATTGTGGCTCCTATTTTAAAAGGATTGTTCACCCAAAATGAAAAGTCTGTCATTGAAGGGGTCATATAGCGCCAGTTTTTCCTCAAGCTGATATGATTCTTTAGGGTCTTAATGAAACCTCTGTAATATAGCTTGTTTAAAATGTCTCACTGGTAGTGTAAAAAAACGAGATGCGCAAACATATCGATATCGATATATATATACTGCCCAGCCCTAATACACATTAAGAAGCATTAAATCAGATGTATATTTTTTTCTGGTGCATCACGTATCAACATGTTATCAGATAAATTAGGTTCAAATGTGACGTCTGAGATTGGCATGTAGTTCAGTCAACTGAATTTTATTGTGGTACAATTTGTTCCAGTCTGGTTTTAGTAAACGCTGACCATACAGATTTACTGAACTCTTGAGTCACAATCGAACCGTTTCCATTTAAGTCACCTTTATTAGTCCCTGTTACCACAGTTATATTAAAACTGAAGCACCCCTTTAGTCTCTTTTCATTCTTTCACTGCCAGAATCTGCAAACACTCACACAGAGTCCCCACTTTCACGCATCCCCTCAGCCAGGCACACGAGGGGCTAAAAATAGGCCCAACTTGAAAGGTGGGGAGCAGACGACACTGGGCTCATCCATTAGGAGGACGACAATGAGGAGGAAAGGAAGAAATAAAGAGGAATGGAAGGGCTGAATGCATGAGATCAAATGAGGCGACAAAAATAAAGAAACACAGACCTTAAAGTAAACGGCATATTTAACTTGACACAAATGAGGCTGTGAAGGATGGAAACACAGTTTCTTCCATCACATACCTGCATGTCAATCATTCTGGTAAAACAAAACTTATCTTATCGATCTTATTATTAACAGATTCCAAACTACATTTCTAGCTCAATCTTATGCAATCAATCACAATGCATAACGGCAGACTGACACACTGTGCATACTTTCGTATCGACAAGTATGAACAGAACTTCTCTCTCTCTCAGCCTACATGTCAAATGAAGCTGTTTATTCTGCCTATGGTCTATAGGAGATAAGATAAGAGAAAGGCTGTCCCTATAGTGAAGGGAAGGTGCTAGCCAAGTCTAGCCTGACTCAGCTTATCTGTGAAAACACAGCAAACACAAACAGCACATACCCGTCCCTTCATATAGTGAGACAGCAGCTTTACATCGGTAGTCAGCCGAACTCTCAGCCTCACAAACCTGGACATCGCGGCTGCGGCAGAGACCGGCCAGAATCCTGCTGTATGGACCACCCACAGCCTTCCTCCATAAACCCAGCACAATCCCCCGGGTCTAGACCATTCAGCGTGACATTAACCCCACAGAGCAGTGAAGCTATTTTGGTACAGACAAGCATGCTACTATGTGCCATATTAAAAGGTCTTCTATCGAACACAATGAAGCTGGAGAATATCCGTTCCCTATTCTGTTAGGCACGACTGGCGTGGAGATGGATATTTATCGTGGTGTGTTTAGAATGCCGAGGAGGTGCAGGCTGCTGCAGACTAACAGGCCAGGCTTTGTGTTAGCCGTTTGTTTTTATTCACCGCATGGGGTGCTGTGTGAGGAGTGTCTAGAGAAATCTGTGTGTATGTCTGACCTCTGCGTCTGTGTTTATGGACACTGGAACATCTGGTAATAGTATGAGCCCAAAAGAAATGCAAGCCGACAAACATGCTCGGGTGTGCAGATGGGTGCAGAGTGAACCAAGCATCCAAAATGTGAATGAAGATTTACTGCAGAGTCCATGCCAGCTTGCAATGCATTGCTGAGTTGCAAAGTCACCACTTTTAAACTTTTAAGCCCCACCAACACTCATAATTTGCATGTCCTATTGTCCTTTTTGTTGTCTGCTATCCTAGACTTGTCCCAGTTCATGTCTTGAAGTGTAGACTAACGCACTGATGACCTGAATCAGGAGTGTCTGATTGAGAAGACATGTAAAATGTGCAGTGTTGGTGGAGCTCCAGGAACGGGGTTGGGAATGGGAACCACCGGTTCAAAGCATGTTGGGACCAACTTGGGACCAAAGCTGACCTACCTTACCTTAAATCTTCAAATGGTCTGTTCAGCAGCAAAATCAGCCACACTTTATATCACCATGAAGGGCAGGACTTCTTAAAGTTATTGACAATTTCAAAATAAATACGAAACCTGCATGATGAGAAAATAAAAGCAGCACATGCTAGTTTTTAAGCACAACAGATCTACTGTACCTAAAAGCACTATATAACTTGTTTCTTGAGGGCCTTTTGGACTATTTTGTAGTACCCGAACTAAATGTGCTACTACCCACAATTAGTACAACAACTACTAGGAACGATTTTTGTTCCAGGAACTATCGGTGATGTAACTGTACACTCACTGACTAAACGTGTACGAAAACGCCCTCACCTGCCATGATTTAAATGCTGTGCAAACCTGTACTGTCTATACTTTGTACCAAATAATTTATTTTATAAACAGCATTTACCTAAAAGTGAAAAGACCCCTAAGTTTTATTGTATTTGTCCTTTTGTTTCCTGCATCTATGTTTTAAATAGGGCTGCACGATTTGAGAAAAATGTCACATTGCGATTATTAAGGACAAAATTGCGATTTGCGATACGATATTTAAGTGGTTTGACTTAACTTGTTATCAAGGAAAATGCACACACAGATACTAATAATGCTGAAATCTGTATTTCTCAGCTGAGATACAGCACAGCATACAGTGCAATCTAGCAACAACTAATTAAAACTAAATTGTACAAAATTGAATAACGGTAACATCTTTACATTACTGAATTAAATTACATTAAATTAACTTTAAAATCAAATTAAAAAGTCAAAAGTACAGATAAATAAAACAAATACCCATTTTTATATTTTTTAACTTGGGTGAATATATCTCGCTACTCAAGTGTAGTTGGACGCTTGAATACACGCCGCTTCCGCGCTGCAGGATGTCTAATCGCGTCTTTGCATTGAATTAACATGTAAATCACTCGCGCTTAACGCTTCATTCACGTCTGGTGTGAACGCAAGAATGAATGTCTTGTCACGTCCACGAATGCATTTGTTTATTTAATATAAATCGCAACATTTGCTGTAATGTACAGCACAGGCTGATATCGCGACTGCGATATGATTAATCGTGCGGCACTAGTTTTAAATATTTACAATTTCATGATAGAAATGATTGTGTCATGAAATTAGATTCTGGCCAAATTTCACACACCATCTCATGCCCTCTCATCTTTTAGGCTAGCCTAATCAGTTGTTTAATGTTTTTGTCTTTGGTATCGGTTTAGCTGTTGTACTCAGATATTGTTGAGTCAAGTCCTGTCATCATTTACTCCTTATTTTACTTCATGTCATTCCAAACCTGTGGAACACGAAAGAGGATATAGTTTTTGTCCATACACTGAACACCAGTGGGGTCCAAACAACACTAAACTGCAATGACTTTCACTGTACGGACAAAAACAACACAGACATTTTTCACCTTTTGAGTGGTTTCACACCCAACCATCTGTCATTTTTATGAACCTCACATTTTAACAGCAGCGGTACTGTACCTGTCACATCCATGGCAACAAGTGTAAATAAATGAAAAGTCACTGGGGGAGTTAATACATGGAAAAGGTGAAGGAGCTCAGTAAAACTAGTCATCACTCAAGCCCTGATGTTAAGACGGGTCCTGTATTTATGACCCAGCCCTGGTGAAAATCAGCACTCGTCTTAATCCAGCCGTTTGGCCCAGATATTTCAGAGGGAGGCCTGTCTCTCAAAACACTGGAAATTCTATATTTCTCACTAAAATGTTTATTGGAAGCAGAGACAGACTGTTTCATCAATGTCACTTTGTTGCTTATTAACTTGCCGTAAGCACTGAACTATAGAGCAGCCTGCCAGTTCCGTGATAACAACTCAAAATAGAAACGTGGGCCGTCAATGCCTCCATTGAATTAAACACAATGGCAAAACTCTGAGAGCATGGCTATTCTTTGTGCGACGCTTTTAAGAAATGAATCACCATGGTTCCCAGGCATCAACCACAAACATGCACGTACAAAGCAAAGCATAAGGAAAATAGAGAGCATCTGTTGTGTTCATAACTTTCCTGGTTTAACATCTGTCATTGCTGGAAAACATATATATATATATATTAGTGACAGCTGTATTGGCTGTTAGGTTAAGAAAACTAATTAATTAGTAATTGCGCAATGTGAGAGGAAAGTGTGGTTTGCGGTGTTGCTTTCACTCAGAGCCCATGAGGGATCATTTCAGCCCCTTTCCATCAGAGTTCAGAGCGCTAGGAGGGCAGACGGTGAGAAGTCCAGGTCTGTGATAACTAGAAGAGTGGAAACAAGACCTTTCGTTATAATGAGTCAGCTTAGCGAAGGTTGCCTGTTGTACGGTTTTATGAGCGCTTGTTGTTTTTGCCTCTGTATGACTAATTGCTTGTTGTTTTCCCCACCTGTGAGTCGCTTTGGATAAAAGCTAAATGATTAAACGTAAATGTAAAATGTAATCTGCTCCCATAATAGAGCATGCCTAAGAAAATAATAAATAATATGTGCTAAACTTGTAAAGCAATACTGCTTTATTATTCATATAATAATTATTTTTAACACTATGAATGGCAAAAAAAAAAATTCTTATTCTGTTGAAGCAGAGTTTAAACGTTTTGAGCATTATATACAGCAGTCAACATTTGAAGTGGATTAAAAAAAGACAAGAATGCATTTTGTTTTTAGGACAACTTCGATGAAGGGTTCCACTTCAAATGTTGACTAGTACAGATATCATGACTAGTCCAAAGTTGCATGCCCTTCAAGGCAGATGGGGAAAGTTTTAGGACATAGGCTATAAAATACATCAAATACAATATAAAACCCTGATTATTTCTAGGAAAATGGTGATGGTTTCTAAGCAAAGTACTCCTCACTTAATCAGTGCCACACTGTGTATTTGACCATCCAGAGAAAACTCGTTTTTTTAAACAAATGTTTTTTCCTAAATCCTGAACAAAGAAATCTTTGAGCATGCACAGTATTCATTCAACTCCACGTGTCGCAAGAACTGGCAAAACCTGCTCTTGTCATGAGCAATTCTTCTTAAACACAAACGATAACTCTGGATCGCTACATAAACACGTGCCTGCTTTCATCGATGCCAGTATCGGATCAGGACATTTCCATGGCTATTATTCACTGCTACACCATGCTATTTTTATTTTATGTTTTCATGTAAATGAAACTTTGTGTAGACATACAAAACGTTGACGTAATAAGTGATGAATGGCAGAAAAGGGCCAAGTTTAAGTTTTGGCAGCATTCTCTAAAGAAGGTTTGTTCGGCTTGGTATGGTTTAAGAAACAGAGCTATTTGCTGTTGTCCTAACAATCTCACACACGCTCAGTGTGTACATCAAGTTTATTTGGACTTTGGGGTGGGTGGGAGAGAGGAACATCTTGTAGCCACCTGGGACCTCAACGCTGCGGGATGTTTTCTTTACATAATGACAGCTGACATGGCCGTGTAACTAACAAAAAAAAAAAAGCCCTTGCCCCAATTCCGTGGATGATTCATGCTAGTTCTATTACGTTTTTGCCACACCTGCCAAATGCCAGCATTAAATATGTCTAAACAGTCAACTTTGAATATATTTTATAATCATGTGAAAGTAAGGGAAATCAGCACACACAAGTACACACAATTTAAATAATATATTTCAATCAATTAACCAGTAACAATGTATCGGGACGTAATATTTGTTGCGAAATGCATTCCTGATGGTATTTTCCCACATAAACCGTTTCCATTTTGCGGTTTGTAATGCTTTGTTTTGAATCACTTTGATACTTTCCCTCACTTATTCAGCATCTGTCTCTAGAAAGGCATGAAATACGGTCACTTCTGTCACTGCAAACCACCGCTGGTGTGAGCGTCCCTTGACTTACGCCCAGTGGGTGAAGTTCACACAGGATAAAGAAAGCCACAATAAACACTGAAGCGCAGCGAAGAGCAAGGCCATAACGAGGGACAACCAGCTTTCACATTAGACACAAATCACTTCCTGAGAATACTGCTCTTGAAGACCTCAGCACAGTAAGAGCTCCTATTTTCATGAAAATATCCCAACCACTGTGAGCAAGCTTGGGGACATGGTGAAATGATTGACAAGACGCAGTACCGCACAGAGTTGGGAGGTGTAAACGGGAAGTTATAGTGAATATATGCTGCTGCTGCTGGTTTATTTATGTTGTTCACTCCAGAACAAAAAACACCAAGCTGGAAGTTCACAGCACACCAAAGATGTTGCAGACTAACTCTAAACCAACATAAAAAAGTCAGATTATTTGACATTTGCATGTCCAGACTCTGAACAGACAACGAGGTCTGAGAAAGAAAACAACTCTTTGTGATCCACTTTACTAAGCCATTAGCAATCCAGTGCTACGGCTAATCATATAAACTGCTTCTGCCATTACCAGACTATCGAGCGGCTCTCAGGAACTCGGGGCTGTTTTTATCCAAGCAGAGTAATGCGAAGTATTATGATAGCGTGTCATATGCACTCTCTCCTGCCTTGTAAAGCCGAGACATAATTACAGCCTTTTCCAAGAATCTCTGTTTTGACGTCCAAAACCAAATTCTTTACAATCTTGAAAGATGGCCTTTCATATCTCAATGAGCATTTGTTGGTCATATTAAGCAAAAATATGTGAAGAGAATTGTGCAGAAATACTTGGGCTGTGGTGTTCATTCGGATCAGGTTCGAGCTTGGCTTGCAACACCCTGTCTCTCCCAAACTTCCTGTGCCCTCATGCGAGTGGCTCCTAAAAGGTCAATGTTCTGTTTCAGCCTTTATTCAGGAACATAATAAGTGATCAGCATGTTGTGAATACACAAATTCATGCATGCTCCTTGACTGGTAAACTCTTCTAAAAAATATAGACCGTACTCTTGCCATTTACTACAATGTACTTTTTTAATCACCGCACTTCCTATCAATCAAATATCACATCTCTCTTCAGCAAACTGGTTATCATTTATATCAAAAGCACAAATAGAGTAGAATGTAAACACTTATTGGGATAGTTTTTTTTCAAGCATTACTTCTCATATCGCTTTTGTGCGTGCCATCTGGTCCAGACATCAATACTGCACGAGACGAGCAATATTAACTTCTCTAGTATTGTTCTGTAGGATGTGGTTGTTTGTGGCATTGGTCCTGCCCCTGCTTCACTGTGATTGAGTGAAAAAGTATTTTCACATCCGTTTTTACATACGCAGCACTTCCATTGAAAACACCTGGAAAAAAACAAAACACTTCGGTGGACCTAAAGCCTACTTAAGGTTAGAGACCGAAAAACAATCCAATGAATAATTCATTGAGATATATGATCAAAACCTTTGATCCACTGATAATGGAGAAGATGCATTAGAGTCAGTCCTGTGCTTGGCCTGATGAGATCCAATGTGCCTGCGGTTCACTGAAGTGGAGTCTGGGAACTGTACGCTTACCTTAGTGATGAGTGTTCGGTACTCCTCCACCAGATGGTCATTGTTATGACATCCGGCCAGAAGCTGCCACACCTCTCCTCTCAAAGCCTCTGGGACACCACTGCGGACCAGCGCCGGGAGCTGCTTGGGTCGCACGGCCAGGTTCAGGTGCCTGATCAAACATCACAACTCACCGTTATTCATTTATTACAGTACTTCCAGCAAGACAAAATCCGTGTGACATCAGAGGGTCAACCGCAGTTTTACGAAGCTACTAAAGCTGGAAAGGATTGGGTACCGAAACTCGGTGCTAAACTATAAAAGACCGGAGTATGGATAAGCTCTGACGTTTACAGATCTGCTATCGCTACTGCAGGAGAAAAAAAAAATCTATTTATGGTTAAATAATCGTTACCTAGCATATTCTAATTTGAGACATTTGCCTGCATTTGTTATTAGCAATCTCACATACTGTACAGAGCTCACACACACACAACACCAAAGCTCGCGCTTTATACAGACACAACAGTGCTTTTCTGAGGGGAGAGTTCTGAAAATAACCATAGAATAATGTGACTGACAATAAACCCATCAACATCTCATCTGAGCGCAGACACTGAACCAGGACAGCTGGTTTTTACTTATTAAACTGCATCTGACACGTCTTTTATAAACGACAAATCTCGCACAAGAAGACTAGCAGTTTTCCTAAATAACGACACATAAGGTCTCACTAAATGAGTTTGTTATAATAACGGTAATAATTTAATAAACACATATTTTGGTTGAATTAAAAATAGTCCAAAAATAGTTTAAGCACTAAAACTGGATAATAATAAACTATGCTTATTAACAAATAAAGCAGGGATAATAGAAAACAGGGAAACTTAAGATATAAAACAGAGCTTGTAATGATGAAATACATTCACTTTATTTAGTGTACACCGCAAGAGGTTCCAAACTGTTATTACTTTTCATCCCAAACACAGTTAACTCATTTATAAATGTGTTCTAATAAAACAAACATTAGCCACAGTGTCACGCTCAGGGAATACAGACAAGTAGGTAAGTGTTTCTCAAACATTTATTGTGACATAACATAAATCCAACT
>JAUYWG010000002.1:243741-259305 GCA_034779775.1 Enteromius afrohamiltoni
TAAAAACATAACAAAAAAGACAGATAAAGTACCGTACCCATCCCTAGCTTTGACACAATCTGTATTGTTAAAAGTGCTGACTGACTGACAGATTTTTGTGCACGAACAAAATAAAAGAAATAATTTTATTCCATGATTCCTTCTCTTTCAGGTCAGTCTGCCACCATTTATTAGAGTACTATGACGTACGCGTGTGCATTCTTCTGCTTCTGAAATCTGTCTACTATATATACACAATCTTTATGGGCCTTAAACTCTTAAACTCTGCAAAGTTACATTCAAATTGTGCCTTTTAACCCTTTCCCTGCACCAATCACTCCATATGAGGTACCGTATGGAGTGATTGGTGCAGGGAAAGGTAGGATTAATTTTAGGTAATTTTAGGTTAATTTTGGTAGGAAAAAACAGGCGGAGTGTAAGAGGTTAAACATGGTGCTTGTGTTGCTGTCTACGGAGGGTCAGAAAGCTCTCTGATTTCTTCATTTGTGTTCTGAAGAAGAGTTTTAGAAAGACAGAGTTGTACTTTTTAGGTGAACTAACCCTTGAGCTGAAAATAAATGTGATTTCTGTGCATTCTACATTTTTTTCACAGCTTCAAAAAAGGTGAAACCCAGCCATTTCAACTGAAATTAATTTTTGCACGAGAGGAAAATATTTCCATGAGCAGATCAAATCTGTGGCACTGACCAATGGAAGGCTGCTTGGTGTTTCATACGTGGCTACACTACTGACATATTGGACCTTTTTGCCCGTGTACACACTGTACCATTATGTTCAGACATATGGGCAAAAAAACTGACAGCCTCGTGGTTAGAGCGTCTACATACACTCGAGCCGAGTCTGATTCCCATCACATGGAGCTTTCTTGTGCTTTCCTGTCACCTCTCTACTGTCCTATCCCATTAATATATAAACTGAAGAGTGAAGACCTGTGAACACAATTAAGGGGTATATACAAAAAAACAAACAAATGTAAAATAATATATTGCAAAGAATTTCCTAAATGTTTTTGTAGAATATAGGTATTTATTAATGTTCACTTCAGTTTGATTTATTTTTGGTATATCAAGTGTTTGTTTTTATTAGCCTATACTTTCAGTCTTATTTTACTATAATAATCCTGCTGATTGCCCAGATTTCCTGCAGATATATGCTGGATGGCAGTAGGCATACTCGGCCTGCTGTACAGACAAAAGTGACCTTCTGGTGTGTAATGTATTCCATAGGAGCTTTTACTATAGCAGAGGCTTACATAAGACCTGCTTAACCTGCTCTCTGGATGTGGTCGGCACGTTTACAAGCATTTATTTGTTTTTGTTTACAGAATGTCTTAAATGTCACTGGTGCCCATTTTCCTTCCTGATTAAAAGGAAAGTGCGTAATTCCAGTGTGTTGCAATAAGCACGGACCGTTCCCTCCAGGGTTTTTTCCGCTGATATTATCCTGCCAATCAC
This sequence comes from Enteromius afrohamiltoni, assembly GCA_034779775.1. Classification (NCBI taxonomy): domain Eukaryota; kingdom Metazoa; phylum Chordata; class Actinopteri; order Cypriniformes; family Cyprinidae; genus Enteromius; species Enteromius afrohamiltoni. The sequence goes on from JAUYWG010000002.1 coordinate 245,196, forward strand.
TCAAAACTGACAAACACAATCGGGATTATTACTGCAAACTGTTTCCTCCAATAAGAAGATCTTTGTTCAGTGCAGCGCGTTGCTTTTTATGACATGACATGACACTGTCATAAGACTGAGACATGTGTTTTGCAAATACAGAGCCTGTGTAGGAAACAACAAATGTGTTTATTAACGCAATCAGCCAGTGAACAGACACTCATTTGAACCTATTCATCAAAAACACACTGATTCTGAAATATATATATATATATATATGAATTTTACTATAAAAGACTCTCAAAATTGAATGATATTCTTGTGAGGGACCCCACTGCAAGACATCTCTACTTTTTCATGTTACCGTGTCATGTGACATTCGACAAAATACGGTAACAGTCACATGATCCTGTAGAAATAATTTTAATATACTGGTTTGCTTATTATTATACACTTTAAAAACAGTTGCGCTGCCTTATCTCATTTTTATTAATAACGCCATACTTTTTTCAGGAAAGATCAGAAATTTTTTGAAATAGAAACATTTATTTTTAACTAATTGGTTTTAAGACACACGATGTATTAATAACACGAACATGCAAACTGGTTTAATAATTTGGAAATATAATGTCAAGCATGTTATTACAAGACAAACACACGCACACACACTCATATATATATATATAAAAAACGTTTTTGGAAAACCGTTTTCGGAACGGGTGTTTAATGCAGAACACAAGCACAGAAATGTTAAAATATCAATTCTGCTCGGAGTGTGTGTGTGTTTGTATACTCCGCAAAGGAATTGTTGCTGCCATCAATCTGGAAAGAGTAACAAGACCATTTCCAAAGAATCTGAAGTCCATCATTCTACACTGAGGCAGATTATTCACAAGTGGAAGATATTCCAAACAGACACCGATCCTGTCAGGAGTGGACGTTCACCCCAAGATCAGACGTCAGTACAGTTAGAAAAGTATGGGACAAGTATGGCATATTTGGGAGATTCGCCAGAAGAAAGCTTCTTCTTCATCTAAAAAAAGCATGACAGCATGGTTAAGGTTTGTAAAGTTGCATTTGAACAAACCTTAAGTCTACTAGAAGCATGACCTTTGAACAGATGAGACCAACGTGGAAATGATTGGCCATAATGCACAGAAAACAATTACTTCAGGTTATTGCTGCTAAAAGTGGATCTACAAGCGATTGAATCATAACTTTGTCGCCCATAGCTTTTCCATCTTTTCTTATCGTTACATAAATAATGACACAGTGTGATATGTACTGTAATATAGTTCATCTGAAGTTGTATTTTCCAAATTTTAAGAACTGACAAGAACCAGATAATGTTTTATTATGTCCTGATACAGAAAACCGTGAAATCCAATAGGCTGTCCTAGCTTTATCACATATATTTAAACTAGAATATAATGTACGCACGTTAACTTCAACAGCCCAGAACTATACGCTCCATGTACTTTTTGGCCCAATTTGAAAGTCTATGGATTACATAATAATCTTCTTTTGACTTCGAACCATCCAGAACACTCTAGAAATGTGCTATAAGAACACTTTGCAAAGAAAAGAAGGAATAGCAGTGGTGTGCTTCAAGAACTGCAGAGAAGAAACTACTCGGCATAAACTCAGTTATGAAGGAAAAACTCCCAAAATATGAAGGAAAACTAGAGCTAAAAAGTTGTTGAGTTTAAATCAAGGGTCTTGGAAACACACTTCAGCTAAAAAACAGACCAAGTGTAAATCTCAGGGTTTAAAGAAGGACTGGATGCAGAAGTGAGCACAAAGACACAGCTGTGTTCTTCAGTCGCAAGCCTGTAATTAAATTCCTGGGATTTTTAATTGAATTCATCTCGAGGTTTTGATTAACAACAATAGGAGTAATAGGAGCGGGAAATAATCTTAATAAGACCCTTATCTGAATTTGACCATTTCCCCATCCCCCAGCGCTCCACATTTAAACTCTCTCTCTTATTTCCCTCCCATGAATGAGTTCTTAAATTAGAAATGGTGTGTGTGGAGATATTTTTTGGTGGGAGACAGAAAGAAGACGAACGTGTGGGACGGGAAGCTCTTGATTTTTGGCATGTTTTTAGCTCTTCCCCTATGCTCAATGTGAAACAATTAGTCTCGACAGGAACCTGCACAAGCTTCGCATCCAACCCACGGCTTATTAACAACAGAATCGCGGCTCAAAGGCGTATTTTTCCTGCATAAATGTACATCTGTCGCTCGTCAGGGTCTACAATGAACACTCAAATAAGTGAATAAGGAGGCGTTAAACTGTTCAAACGTGACAGCAAAGACATTTGTAATTTTTTTCAAATAAATGCTGTTCTTTTGAACTTTTGAGTTCATTTAAAAAGCTCTCTCACGGTTTCTACATCAGTAGCACACTTTTCTGACTTAATATTATTTAGCAGCATTGGCTTTGCTGTGCATATACACACGTTTGCCATGAATATGATAGGCCTTTTGGAAAAATCATTGAATAACCTGTCCACTTCTGTGTACAAATATTACACCAAGTAGAAAGTTAACACATTTATGACAATGTTTTACATTCAAGTTCTTGAAAAGAATGCAGTAAATTAATAACAAACAAAGCAATTTGGTTTCTAAAGCAACGGAAAAAAAACTAAACCTATAATAATTCTGCTATATACCATATATTATCTGTGTTTGTACACAATTCTGATATAAAAACTTACAATGGAATTTCTTATAAACAACATATTAATGTCTTGCCAAAATAAATTCATTTCAAGAGAAAGTAAAGGCACCTACATTCATTTGTGACCCAGGACCACAATTTTTGAAAGTGAGAATTGAGAAAGCTGAACAAATAAGCTTCCCACTGATGGACGGGTTGTTGGATAAGACAATTTTGGACTTTTTTCATCTGAGAATGCCAAAAAAATGTACACATTGAGAAAATCGCTTTTAAAATTAGTAAAATTAGTAATGCATCTTCCTCAACAAAAGTTACGTTTTTTATGGCAGGAAATTTACAACATATTCGAACGATTTTGGCCTCTCGCGTCACATTTTCGTTCATAAGACAGTATTAAACTATAAAGGATTCATGTTAATATGTGTATAGTCAAAATAAATACAGAACATTGTGCAAAAGATTTCAGCCTTCTCAGTTCCCTTGAAGTGTGGACTGCTGTGCAGTTGGTGATTTGTTCATGAATATGTTGATTATTTAAGTGAAATCTATTTCTGTTGATTTGGTTACATTCGGGTTGTCTCCCTACACAGAAGCGCTGCAGGTGCGTGAACTCTCTGATGATTGTGCCGATCAGTTCTGATTTCATTTAAATCTAATTGAATGTTCTTTTTTTGACGGTTAATTATGAGTTAGCGAGCGTCGGTTAGGAAAATGAACATCCCTAACTTTTTCCGACCCTTCTTTTCCACTTGTTTTTAATGCACTCACCATTTAGACAGTAAGTCTCCCCAGGTTTCCAGAATTTTTTCACCACATTCCTTAGACACGTCTCCAGATCCACTCAATAAGGGCTCGTCATTATCTGGGAGGACAGTGAGAGTGAACGAATGAGAGAGATGCTACCAGCTTCTAGGGTTAATACCCACATCTACATAATCCATGTGTGACAAACACATCAATTGCTGGAGGACTTTCAAAGAAGAACTCCTGAGGTGGTCTCTCACCTTCCTCCTCATCATCCTCCGGAGGTGAGGGCACCATAGAGCCATGAGAGCCGGACGACAGGATGCCGGGGCTCGCTGTGGTCTTCCTCCTCTCTCTCTCGGTCTCGCTCTCTAGGCTCACCACTTCATACAGTGTGTCTGAGTTGCTCTTCCTCTCCTTGTTCTCCATCTGAGAACACAGTGAAGGTACCGTGAGATACCGAGCTACTCTCTTTGAATGTGAATGCCATCTCAGAAGCCATAATGTGTCATTGTGGATTCTGAGGAACAGGCTTTTGGTTCTCTCACAAATCACCGTCCTCACCGGTCTGAGTTTGAGATAGAAAGTCTCTGTGTAACTGCGTTTGCTGAAGGGCCAGTAGAGTCTATCGTTGGGCGAGCACACTCGAACCCGTGTCTCCAGCAGGAAGCGCACAGGCTCTTCCACCTCTGTGATCACCAGGTCCACCGCCGTCGTCATGTACATGAACTTATCTGTGTGTCATACAAGTAAAAGAATAGCAGACATTCAAACGGGCCCTCACAGCCTTTCATATCAGTGGAGGTGATCCAGGACGTCGTTGACAATCATTTCCTGAATTTAAAGTTTATCTAAATAAAAATTCCAATTACCTAATTATTAAATAATTCTATATTTTATTCACATACCATACATTGTTGTTGTTGTTCATAATAACAACAATAATAATAAATCTAATCTGCATAACATCTTTAATGCACAGAATCCAGATTAAAGTCATTTTAAAAAATCAGGCAAACTTTATTATACATTTATGACTGTTGTATAATGTTTATAACTTATTAAATAAAAACATTTTATCGGTCTAGCACCTTTCATACATTGAATATTATTATTGAAATTGAAGTATGGTACAAAAATGTTTTTAAGCACAACAGAAAAATGTTACCTCTTCGACTCGTTCATGGTTTAAATAACTATATTGCAAAAGAAGTCATCATCAGAAGAGCTCAACCAATGATTTGGATCCCGAGCTGGTGTGTGAATCTGTACCTTTGGGCGTCTCCTCATTCACGGCCTGAAACTGAGGAGTGTTGGGATTCCAGCTCCCAGTGATGATGTAAGACTTCCCATCAGAACTCTTGCCCATTGATTCCTAACAGACGGGCGGAGGGCCGGTGAGGAAAGCCAAGAGAAAGAGTGCATGAAACAAAAACAAATTCAACATAATCATGACTGTGATTCACTCACACTGAACTAACCAGCAGGGGACAGTCCCGGCCAAAATCCTGACTGCTGATAGTTGGCTTTGTCTACAGAGCTTCCAGACCCATGACAACATCACATGAGCCAAGCAAGAGCCATTTTACAGCTCTGTGGTAATAGATTAGCTTTGGGGCTACAGGCGAGTTTAACTTCTGAAAAAGCATTTTGTTTTCCGTTTGTCCCTGTGAATCCTTCCTTGACCCCAATGCCAGATTTCCCAGTCAGTGGCCACAGAATGACACACAAATTTCCACAGAAATGGACAAAATAATCAGGGAATGACATGCAGAGGTGTCTACAGATAAGACTAGAAAGTATTTCTATTTCTATTACTACTATTTTCATTGCAGAAAAATTTATAGAAAAATCAAGTTTGAAAGCAAGTTTAAGGATGCAGGTCCCAACATTTTTTCAACTCAGGGATCAAAACAGGGATTTAAAAAAAAAAATTTACATTTCAGATTTGTTATTAACATTAGGAATTATTAACATGAGACTTTTTCTTTTAAATGTCAATAGTTATCATTTTTTTGTAGTTTAACAGCTCAATCACGGCTGCGCAGTACACTGCAATTTTTTAAAGAAATAATAAAAAAATATATATATACTGTGAAAACTTTGATCAACATTTTTGTCATTGTAAAACGTATGTTTTTTTGCAAAAACAATAACATTTGTTATATTAATTAAATGTTAAAAGTTTTTTAGTCTTCTTTTTTTATGAGTTATATACTGTACACACATACATATACAGTGGGTACGGAAAGACCCCCTTAAATGATTCATTCGTTGTTTTATTGCAGCCATTTGCTAAAATCATTTAAGTTCATTTCTTTCCTCATTAACGTACACATATATTCACAGAAAAACACAGGATTGTGGACATTTTTGCAGATTTATTAAAAATAAAAAGTGAAATATCACATGGTCGAAAGTATTCAGACCCTTTGCTCAGTATTTAGTAGAAGCACCCTACTAATCGAATATAGCCATCTTTTTGGGTTTTTCACACCTGGATTTGGGGATCCTCTGCCATTCCTCCTTGCAGATCCTCTCCAGTTCTGTCAGGTTGGATGGTAAACGTTGGTGGGCAGCCAGTTTTATGTCTCTCCAGAGATGCTCAATTGGGTTTAAGTCAGGACTCTGGCTGGTCCATTCAAGAACAGTCACAGAGTTGTTGTGAAGCCACCCCATGGTTATTTTAGCTGTGTGCTTAGGGTCAGTGTCTTGTTGGAAGATAAACCTTCGGCCCAGTCTGTGGTCCTGAACACTCTGGGGAAGGTTTTGGTCCAGGATATCCCTGTACTTGGCTGCACTAGTGGATGGTTGACTTTCCACAACTTTCTCCCATCTCCCGACTGCATCTCTGGAGCTTGGCCAGAGTGATCTGTGGGTCCTCTCTCATCAAGGCTCTTCTCCCCCGATAGCTCAGTTTGGCCGGACAGCCAGCTCTAGGACGGGTTCTGGTCTTCCCAAACGTCTTCCATTTAAGGATTATGGAGGTCACTGTGCTCTTAGGAACCTTTAGTGCAGCAGAAATGTTTTTGTAACCTTGGTCAGATCTGTGCCTTGCCACAATTCTGTCTCTGAGCTCTTCAGGCAGTTCCTTTGACCTCCTGATTCTCATTTGCTCTGACATGCATTGTGAGCTGTAAGGTCTTATATAGACAGGCGTGTGTCACAGCAAAGGGTCTGAATACTTAGGACCATGTGATATTTTGTTTTTTTTAATAAATCTGCAAAAATATCTACAATTCTGGATTGTAGAGGAAAAAAATGAACAGATTTTAGCAAATGGCTGCAATATAACAAAGAGTGAAAAATGTAAGGGGGTCTGAATACTGTATATGTATTAAAATGTTACATTTTCAGTTATTTAGTTTATTTGTAATTAATTTCCCCTCACAGTCTTTTTTCTTTATTCAGTTGATTTTGGTAGTTCTGATCAATTATATAAACTAATGAAATATACGTGTAAGACATACAGGCACCAATATACCTGAAACACTGTCACAGTACTTTTTACAGTGAATCTCTGCCAGTTAGCTCTGGAGTTAACTAGAGATGTCTTCCGTCACCTACCAGGTCAAGCAGGTGCATGTCACTGTTCTTTACGTTCTTCCCCGGACTCAAGAGCAGACCGAAACACCTGAAACACAAACATGTTCCTCACTAAAACAGAACGACACACACAGACTGTAAAACTGCACATCCACACCCAGCCTGAGAAAACACACATCCACAGAAAAACCCAGCTGTGCATTCAGGCCATGCTTGGCTTCAGTTCAACACAACATCAGTCACCGAATTCTACATGTTCTCATGGCCCGAAAGGGAACACTCAAGCACAGAAAAGACATAATTCAGTCCATGTTTACCATTAATAAATGATATATTGGTTGTAATGAGATGAGGATGTCCTCTCTGTGTCGATGAGGAAAGCACGTACCTCTCAATGGCCAGCTCTTTGTTGGACGTCTGCTGGACGTAGATCACAATCTTTTTGTCCATGCCTGGCCTCAGTTTGAAGCTCTGTCTGTCCTTGTCCTTTGATACGGCACTGTGGGTCACAAAGAACGTTTCTATATTGTATTAAATAATCCTAAGTTAAAGATAAAAGCTTGGCGTAAATCAACAATTCAAAGAGAAATCTTTATTGTTTACTATACATATTTTTGGTTGCCTTTTAAAATTGTGACATTTTGGTAAAAAAAAAACTATTTGCGTTTTTATTAGCATTAAAAATAATACTACGATTATTATAATATAATATGACTCTTCATTCACATAATACTCCCACTCAAACGAATAAGGCTTGTATTAAATTCTTTAGTTTATTAGCATTTCTAATTATTAACTATGCTCATGTTTCCTATTTTCTGTGGAAACAAAATTTATGCCGAGTATTTTTTCATAACAACTTTCTGCTTACTAAGATTTTAAATATATACAGTACTTAAGGCTGATAATAATGAATCAACAGGCATTTAAAAAAGAAATAAGCCAAAAAGACTATAACTAAATCGTCTATCAAAATAAAAGTGCATTTCTTGCATCCAAATGGAGCGTGAAAGCCTTTCAAGGTAATTTTGTCATTTTTCCCCAGTTGTTTTTATCCAAAGTGACTTCCAGTCCACTTCTAACAGGCACGGTCTCTCTGGAGCATCAAGCTCACGCTGATGGAGACAGTGCAGTTATTTTGGGCACTTTCCTTAAATACTTTTCTCTCTTTAGCCTTTTCTGTGCAGCATTAATAAGCTGGTATAAACACACTGCATACTTCATATGACTTAACTGTAATATTAGAATTTATATACGCTTAGTTAATCAGTATAATAACACTTTACAACATTATAAAATGGGGCTTTAGTGTAGTTCTGCAAGTCAGTGCTTGTTACTCTGAACAATGCTTTTTTATAGTTACAGTCAACAAAGGATATGCTTCCTATGAAGTGCGATCTTCCCAGCGCAGGTCTGTGTTAACTGAACCCTGTGTGAGGCGGAGGAACGAGGCGAAGATGTAAGGGATGATAAATGACGGGAAGCATGTGTCGACACTTCTGAGAGAGAGAGAGAGAGAGAGAGACGAAGAGGTGGAGGAACTGCAGATTTAGCTATTTTTATCATTTCCCTCATCAAAACTGGCCAGATGACTTCCGAAGGCTGGATACCAGAAAATAACACCTAATTGAATTATTGAGTTGGAGACGAGAGCTCCGGGGTTAAACGCAGATATGTGCGCGAGAACTGGAGAGAAGAAAAGTGATTCACCTAAATGTGCCCTTCCCATCGTCCTCTTTGATCTCCAGACTGACGGTGAAGCTGAAGACGTCGCTGTCAGGCGTAAGGGGCGGAGCCTTGGCTGCTTTATTGGCTGAACGACGGAAAGCTGTGGCAAAGCTGTACAGTATCCGGCTGACCTGCAAAGACACACACACACACACCTCAAAACAGACTCCAGTGACACAGTGACTCACTGTCGGACTGTTCTCAAGTTATCAACACACTCATTAGCACACACCTGACAGCTGCATCCCATTATACTCCACACACAACTGGTACGATGACTGGCTGAACAACAATCATCTAGTCCTTTAGTGAAGTTTTTGCTTTCTCAGCTCTCCAAAATCTCAATTGTAACACTTTACTGTGCTATAACAATAATCTTAATATTAATTGGCTTAAGTGTAACTGAACTGGTCTACACACTTGAATGCACATCGTTTTGAGTCTTGGATTCACATAAATGTGCATTTGAGTTTGTCTAATAAATATGTATATTTAGGAAGCCTATTTATGTGTATGTTAGCATTTCTGATATCGCAGAACAAATACTAAACATGAGTGTCCGCCCCCCCCCCCTTCAGACTAAACCAGGAAACTGCAATTCTGTCAGCAAGAGAAGAAGTGAGTCTAAGAGTCTCTGTTCCATAAACCAAGTTTAGAGAATAAGTAATATTTCTGACTGGTGTAAGAATGCACGGTAACACCTTATATAGGACGTTATTTGGGGAAAAGTCGTAGTTAATAGTGTTCCCTATTCTAAAGTGTGATCTAATTCAGAAATTTCATTCCACAAAATGTTTTTACGCAGTGTGTGTGCACAGATGTGACTGTCTCACCGCCTCCTGGATCTCACAGCGGAAGACGTGGATGCGGAAGATCTCCGTGTTGTAGTGGCTCTCGGTGAAGGCGAAGCAGTCGCTCTCCGGCGTGCCGTCATGGCCCCGAACACAGAAGAGGATCTTGTAAATGGGGTAGTTGGCGATCTCAGTGCTGGTCTGAGGGTCCAACAGCCTGAGGACAGATTCAAGTGCAAGACACTTTCACCTCTATTCATTTCTTATCTTGGTTTCTGCTGTGGTTAGCTGTGGTACCTGACGGTGCCCTCTGAGACTCCGGGCACAGAGAGGTTGATGTCCAGGGGCATCTGGCACTGGCTGCGGAGGATGCTGACCATACGCAGAGCCTCCACCTCACTGCGCGGGGCGTTCACTGACGCACAGCCCAAATACGTCAGCTTACTAAACACCACGCTGTCTTCATCTGGGACAGGGGTCCCGGGACTCAAGTCAGAAGGCTCATCTAGAAACAGTGTTTTAGAGACACTTGACTCTTTTTGATCTGACTGCTCCTAATTAAATGCTTGATTTTTTTTTTTTTTGTTCACCCCAATAAACAGTGCGCATGTATGAATCAAACCACCAGCAGATGGCACTCTGTACATGTATTACACTGAGTCTGCACACTTTTTAGGTTTTAACCTCAATGAAATTGGCTCTTTTTTATATGCAAAAAGGCCAAAAATAAAAAAATAATACACACACACACATATATATATATATATATATAGTGCCATCAAACAATTAAATCACATCCAAAATGCAAGTCTTTGTTTACATAATATATGTGTGTACTGTGTATATTTATTATATATTATTATTAAAGCACACACATAAGGCTTATATTCCACAAATATTTACATGTATATATTTACATTCATGTAATGTATATTGTATATGAAAATATTAAAAATATCATACACATATATACACAGCATATACACACACACATACATGCACAAACACACAGACAGGAAGCAGCGGCGTGATTTTTCTTTACCCCTGTAGGATCTCTCGTTGAGTTCACTCTCCTGAGCACCCTGAACAGGCAGCACTATCTCAAGTTTAGGGGGTTTTGGGCCCTGTGGTGGTGGCACAGCTGTAGTGGGATAGCCATGGGCAGCCCCTCCCAGATGGTCCGGTCCACCCACCAGTTCAGAGACCGAGGGGTCCATCAGCACATCTTCCAGCTCCTGCTGTAACTGCTGCTCACTGCCGTTGCCCACGATCTGAACACACACACAGCAGTACGGTCATTTAATGACTCGTGAGCCACCTACATATATAGACCCAAAATGATGAAGCAGCATAGGAAGGGGCAGACATAGAGTACAGTCGATACATTTTGGACAACCATTTTCATGTTTTTTTTTTTTTATAAATAAATATTTTCAACGTCATCTGAACAATGGACAATAAAGTAAAAAAATCACTCCTACCCACTAAACAGACTATATATCTATCCATTACAGCCTCGGTTTTATTAGCACACAAATATATATTTCTCTAATTAGCATTTAAAGGGCCACCCACTGAATAAACAGCCTGGTTACAAACTTTTCTTACTTTAACTATTCTTCCTTGGTGTTCAGCAGAACAAAGAAATAAATAGGTTTGAAACTACTCAAGGGTGAGTAAATGATGACAGTAAATGATTTTTATTTTTGGGTCAACTATTACTTTAACCACAGTATGTTATAGTGTTTATATTATGAAATCAACTGGAGAAAAATGTGCAACCCTTTAAGGCAGCAATACATTTTTTTGAAACACTAGGCACTAGCCATCATACACTTACCGACTTTGTAAATAGTGACAAAAAACAACACAACTGGCCGTTTTACACTACAGGACCGAGGAGTGTGGTTGTTTTGATCACAAACTCAGAAACATGCACCTTGTTGCTAGGAGACAAATAGGACACTTGACAAGTGAAAGTGATCTGCGATCATACACTACATACACATGCTATTCAACTCACATCTGCAGACTGCACACTGAATTTCCTCTGAATTTGTTATTTGTCATCTTTTCCTATCAAAATGCTTGCTATGGAATGGATGCAAAAATGCAGAAAATCGAACCTGACCCAAATTATTTCACGGCAGACAAAAAGAGTTTAATGTGAGGTGAGGTGGTATTTATTTTTTCATGTACAAACACTTCGGCCTCAGTGTGCAAAGACTCTGACTATCAACTAACTTCTCCAGAGTCTAGGCAAAAAATCGTTTGTATTTAAAAAACATGAGATGCAGCGAAAAAGAACGAGTTTTAACTTGGCATGGCTTCCTACAGGCCACTGGTGCATTCGTGTCAAGTCATGTCGGAAACATCGTACTTACAATTTTAATGCATATGAATGCCACCACAAAGTCATTACCGGGAGCGGGAAACTCAACATTTTCTTTAAGCCTGGGTTTCCAAGTTAGAAGAGTGTCAGTGAGAAGGTTTGGCGAAATGATTTTCTGTACTGCACAATACACCTTTAGAAGTTACATACACAAAATATTATACTATTGTATAATTACCACAGAAGATTCAGTTTACATAACCTTCACATTTTCAAATAAAACAGAGAAAAGTCAATAAATTGAGTAAATATCAGTTGTGGCTTCAGCTGGATAGGCTAACAAAACATGAAAATGCAATGATGTCACACCAAACATGCAATCATGTAAATGCTATTTTTTATTTTCAATTTGACTAGCATTAAACGTTCAGCACGTAAGATGTGAAAGGCACATTTTAGAGTAGAATTACCCCCTATAGCATTATTTTTCAAAGAAGCAGCAATGTGAACATAACATGTTTCCTAAGTATCTACAAACACATGTTATTTTTTGGCTTTAGAAGAGTACATACAGCACCTTTAATATTAGCTCTTATTCACAGGCAGACACTGCACTATATCAAACAGTGCTAGATCGAACTTTACAGATGAAGGTTTTAATGTCAAGGTTTTTGAAGGTGAACTACTTGTATGAATTTCTGGACACACCAATGCTTTTGGTCAGCTCTGGCCAGCACAGTTTGGTGGTCTGTTCCTCGCCATCTCTATGATGTTTTAGCAGCCGAACCGATGTCGGATAGGACAAGAAGAACTACGAAAGTGACAAAAGCAAGCAAGCAAGACGCAGATGGCTGTCCCAAATTTAAATCCCCATCTTACCTGAGGATTCAATATGACCAGCATGCATTTCAGTCGAACTGAAATTCAGATTCCTGTTACTCTTGTTACTCGTTTGGCTGAATAGACAGAAGGTGTGATCTGTGTTCACTACAGCCATAAAATCAGTGACTGAAAACAAAGATGATCTCAAAACACCACCGCATACAGCAATGGCAGGAAGTTCAGTGGGAGCAGACGACCTTGAAGAATGACCTCAAAATGAAGAGGTTTGTCAAAATAAATAAATAAATAAATAAACAAACAAAAGTGTGACAAAAGAGCTTTAGAATACAAGCTAGAGGCACTAGCATGAACGGGGACCAAAAGGTGGCTGTACTAAGACTAAAACGCCTGGAATGAGGGAAAAAGTGGAAGCACCAAACACAAAACAGAAGCCTATAAACACTCTATTGAGCACTGCACAGTCACAAGATCACATTCCCGCTTATTTCCCACATGGCCAGTGAAGCTGTCAATCAAACCGATCAGCCAATCAGACACAAGGCACAGAGACACAGTACGACCACAAAGCCACAGAGAGAGAGAGAGGAATAGATAGATAACGACTGACCTTAAAGCTGACCCCTTCCTCAGAAATCACCTGTGTAACAAACAGAGTGTTTAAGAGACGCCCACAGAGCTGAGAGGATGCTAATGAATGGGTTAACAGAGAGAGAGAGCGTTCTCATGACCGATGGACTGTGAAGGACTGACAACAGGCAGAAATATCGGTTGAATAAAACGCCTCAACATTGTGCTACATAATGTGATGATGTCCTCTAGTGGCAAGAGCAAGGGTTTACGTGCATTTTCACACAGTTATTATTTTCTCAGCCTCATGTCATTATATTTACATTTTGAGCCGATGCTTTTATCCAAAGTGACTTGCAATGGAAGCAAGCAAAATCAACAAAAGAGCAACGATAGTGTTATGACAAGTCTCATTTTTTAATAATATAATTTAAAAAAATAGAAAAAGAAGAGAGCACGCTATAGAGACCTTTTTTTGTTAATTGTATGAATAAAATAAGGAAGAGATAGAACAGAAAAAGAATAGAGAAGCTAGTGTTATATATATATATATATATATATATATATATACACGTGTTTGTGTGTGTGTGTGTGTAATTGTGACTAATTGCATCAACAATTAAATTTTTTTTTTACATAATACGTTTGTGTTCAGTGTATATTGTTATATTGCAGCCATTTGCTAAAATCATTTAAGTTCATTTTTTTCCTCATTAAAATGTACACACAGCACCCCATACTGACAGAAAAACACAGAATTGTTGACATTTTTGTAGATTTATTAAAAACGAAAAACTGAAATATGACATGGTCATAAGTATTCAGACCCTTTGCTGTGACACTCATATATTTAACTCAGGTGCTGTTCATTTCTTCTGATCATCCTTGAGA
>JAUYWG010000002.1:272060-282476 GCA_034779775.1 Enteromius afrohamiltoni
TGACAATCTCCTTCCTGAGTTGGGATTCTCAATATGTGTTCTTTTGTGAATGTTCAAGCTGTTCTCTGACAATGTCTATTGGTCTGCTTACTACAGGGTGTGCAACCATTGGCTGATTTATGTTTTCCTGTTGTGCGAGGCCTTTCTGTGTAATTTGACTCTTCACATTTCCATGTTCTGGTCAAATTTTGAGTGTCTGATTCACTCTGATACACTACATATATACAATGTCTAAAGTGGACTATCAAAATAGTTAAACAGTCTCTTCCTGTATAAGTGCGTAGTTCTTTGCCAAAATAAGTTCATGGTAAGTGGAATAATGTTATTACCTGACAGCAACATAGTGTTGGCCCAGATCCGGCTCACATGGATTTCACATGGGCCAGATGTGGGCCGGATCTGGACCAACACTATTTTGCTGCCAGGGTTGTGAATATAGCCCACAACAAATTGTTTATCTATTCTGTGCTTGAATAATAAATTATCTTCTCCTAGTTTGGCTTGTACGTACAATACATATTAAAAGTAAGAAGTGATTTGCTATTTTATCCCCTAATTTGTGTTTTAGACACCTTAGCAGTAATCAGACCGTGACCAGCAGAAGTTTATCAAGTAAATGGAGCCAGGATGAAAATGTGAGTTTAGGCTTTTGTTTATTTATAACATATCCAAACAGAACCACACATGCCTAATAGCATTAATCTTGATTAAAACGTTAGTTCACTATAGCCTTTTCTCTGTGTTTACAGGATGGTACTGGTAGTTACTTGCGCAGGGGCAGACGCTGTCGTATCCCAGATAAGCCCAACTACTCCCTGAATCTGTGGAGCATCATGAAGAATTGCATTGGAAAGGAGCTCTCAAAGATCCCCATGCCTGTGAGAGGAGTTTCAGAATTTGTGTTACATAGATCTGAGTTATAAGCTATTAGAGATAATGCCAAATTATGGTAAATAAAGAAATTGTTCATCCAAAAAAAGGAACATTTGCTGAAAGTGTTCTCATCTTTAGGCCATTTGACATGTAAGACGAGTTTGTTTCTTAAAGGATTTTATTCCCTTGCGCTTAATGGGATGTGTCAAATGAGAGTCCAAACAGCTGATTAATAAATTACAATAATTCAGCCCAAGATACATGTCTATAATGAACAAATACAGGAGACCTTTAACTCCAAAATGTTGCTTCCGGTTACAATTTTCTATGTATAATACTGCCTTCTCTCATCTTAATCAGGAGATATATGCAACTATCTAGTCTCCTTCAAAACCACAACTATTGTCCCCCTCCCCAAGAAAACTCCAATCACATGCCTCAGTGACTACAGACCAGTTGCATTCACTCCTATCATTGCAAAGTGTTTTGAGAGAGTGGTTCTGGCCTACATCCAGAGCAACATCCCAGACACTCTAGACTCCCTGCAGTATGCCAATATTGGGCCAATAGATCCATATCAGATGCCATCGCTACTGCCCTTCACTACTCCCTTTCCCACCAGGAAAACAAAGACTCCTATGTCAGGGTTCTCTTTGTTGACTACAGCTCTGCCTTCAACACGGTCATCCCCCACAAGCTCACCCATAAACTGACCCCACTCGGCCTGCACCCCACACTCTGTGACTGGCTCTTGGACTTGCAGGCCTCAGTCTGTCGGGATTGGCAACAGGACTTCAGCCAGCATCATCATAAACACTGGTGTCCCGCAGGGTTGTGTTCTCAACCTCGTCCTCTACACCCTGTTCACCCATGACTGTGTCGCCTCCCACAAAGACAACATCATTCTGAAGTTTGCGGATGACACTGCAGTGATCGGTCGCATCACTGGAGGGGACGAAGCAGCTTACAGGAGAGAGGTGGCCGGCCTGGTGTCGTGGTGTGAGGAAAACAACCTTGCCCCTAACACTGCTAAAACGAAGGAGATGATAGTGGAAATGAGGAAAGAGACGAGGCCTCACCAGCCACTATTTATCCGGGAGCTTCAAGCGGAGAGGGTGAGTAGCTTTAAATACCTGGGCATTCACATCAGTGAGGACCTCACCTGGGGCCTCATGTATCAATTCTGCGTATGCACAAAAATGTTCACGTTCGGATTTACTAACATTGAAATTAACGTGAGAATTTGCGTTGGTCCACATCAACATGTCTGCCGTACATCTATTTCTTGTGTGTGTTTGTTTTATGTCCGTTTCCGCGTACAAAGTGTTTCATACATCTGAATTTTTTTGTGTGTATGCACATTTCCAGCTTTGTGCGTACACAATGTTTTAGTAATAATTCTACGTAAGTCTTTGTACATGAGGCCCCTGGACATTGAACACTACACAGCTGGTCAAGAAGGCTCAACAGCAGCTGTACTTCCTGAGGAGGCTGAGGAAGTTCAATATGTCAGGCAAGATCCTCAGCAGCTTCTACAGCTGCATTGTGGAGAGCACATTGACCAGCTTCACTGCTTGGTATGGCAGCATCACTGCTTTGGACAGAAAACGCCCGCAGAGAGTGATATTGACCAATATATGATAGAGTGGGAGGGATACAGAACAGAGGAAAGGAGTTGGGTGGACCTGGATGATGTACTCGACCCATTACTTATTGAGGAGTTCCACCATAGTCACCCTGATCTTCCTGCTCCCAGGGGGCGTGGTTGTCCCCGCCGTCGATTGAGAGCATCAGGAGACATTTGTGGAGGAGGGGGTGATGTCACGCCATCGCAGTCACAGTCAACTACACTCGCTCTCACATCCGAGATCATTTACCTGCACCTGTTAAAAGCCTCACACTCCAGTAGCTCGATGACTGAGCTCGATTTAACACCACTATCTGTTCTCCTTTGGTTACGTGTATCCTGTAACTCTGCATCTCACCATTGATCTTGTGATACAACCTGTCGTAAGAGACTTACCTTGAATACTTACCGTACTGAGCGTTACAGCACCATTTATGGATTTATGGATTAGGAAAATGTATTTTGGCTATAGGTTACAGTTTTATGGCTTATTGATAGATTTGTTTATTATTATACATCAGCTGTTTGGACTCTCATTCTGACACCATCCATTCACTGCAGATGATTCATGGTAAGCAAGTGATGTGATGCTAAATTGAGTCAATTTTCTTTATGGGTAAACCTTTAAATTTTCAAAAACTTCATTATCAGCATCTCAACATGGATCTGTTTGCATCTGAATTTCCACTTCCAGGTGAATTTCAACGAGCCATTATCAATGCTGCAGCGTCTGACAGAGGATCTTGAATATAGTGAGCTCCTGGACCGGGCGGCACACTGTGACTCATCTCTGGAGCAGATGTGTCTGGTGGCTGCCTTCTCAGTCTCATCCTATTCAACCACCGTCCATCGCACAGGGAAACCCTTTAACCCCCTGCTGGGAGAAACCTATGAGCTGGACCGCGTGGAGGAGTATGGATACCGCTCCATCTGTGAACAGGTCCAAAACCAAGTATAACATATATAACATTTATAATATATCTAACATTTTACTTTCCTAATTATAGTTCCCTGTCAGTCAGTCACTACAAGTTATGTTGTGATGACAGACTGGAGTTTACACTTGTGAGCCCTGATTCGCTCTGATTGAGAGAAAACGCCAATCAGAATTGGCTAGTGGAATTTGCATCCTGAGCCACTCCCCGCCGAGCGGGTATAAATAGGGCAGCAGGTGCAGCCACTCAACAAATTTTGCTTCGGAGCCGAGAGCTGCATGCAGTTTTCTTCTGGTTCTACACTACGAGAGAAAAGGAAGCAGAGGCTCTTTGGTTACAACATGATCAGCAGATTCACTGAGCAACTAGTAATTCCTCTGGGCATTTCACAAAAGAGCAGTTTTTGACACGGTCGGCAGTCGTCTTTTTAAAGATATGGTTCCGGCCGTGTCTTCTTGGGTGTGGTCACTACCTGTCTTTCAACGATGGCCATGAGCGCTGTGTCTTGGGCTCCGGCATGCTGAAGACGCGTTTGTGAAGGGTACATGTGCTCACTGTGTGTCTCTCTCTCCTCCGAGGGACTGCAGGTGAATTGCTCACGCCTGCATGATTGGTTTCTGGGGTCAGGCTGCGACGCTTCCCTGCCCATCGCAGTGGCTCGTCTGGATGATCCGGCTCGACTACACGATTCAGTTCGCCTTGCTGTCTCCCAGGCCTGTCCTGCGTGAGGAGATTGCTGTCCTCCTGGCAAAGGATGCAACCGGATGCCCTCCAGCCGAGATGAAGGCAGGGTTTTACAGTCATTGTGCCGAAGAAAGGAGGTAGTCTCCGACCAATCTTGGATCTGCGAGTTCTGAATCGGGCCTTACACCGGCTTCCATTCAGAATGTTATTCAATATATTAGCAAATGCGTTCAGCCCCAAGATTGGTTTGCAGCGGTCGACCTGAAGGACGCATACTTCCACGTCTCGATTCTGCCTCGACACTGGCCATTCCTACGGTTTGCGTTCGAGGGTCAAGCATGGCAGTACAAGGTCCTCCCCTTCTGGCTCTCCCTGTTTCCATGTGTCTTTATGAAGGTCGTGGAGGGCGCCCTTGCCCCGTTAAGGGAAGTGGGCTTCAGGATCCTCAACTACCTCGATGATTGGCTCATACTGGCCCAGTCAAGAGAACAGTTGTGTGATCACAGGGATCTGGTGCTCCAGCACCTGAGCGAGTTGCTGCTTTGGCTTTCTATCGCAGTACATCATGATGCAGTGAATGGCTCTTTAGGAAAGCATGATCTCATCATGAGGTTCCTGAGGTGCACCAGGAGGCGTTAAATCATTAAGTGCCTTATAGGTAAGAAGTAATATTTTATAGCTGGTGTGGCATCTAATAGGCAGCCAGTGCAAAGACTTTAAAATTGGGGTAATATGAGCATATTTTCTGGACCTGATAAGAACTCTAGCAGCTGCATTTTGGACTGTAGCTTGTTTGCAAATGCAGGACAACCACCTAGTAGTGCATTACAATAGTCCAGTCTACAGATCATGAATGCATGAACTAGCTTTTCTGCATCAGAAACGGATAACATGTTTGAATGCTGTTTTTGTAACAAGAGAAATATGAATTTCAAAAGACAAGTTGCTGTCTATTATAACACCCAGACTTTTGACTGTAGTGGAAGTAACAGGACATCCGTCTAGTTGTAAATTGGAAGTCAAAAGATTGTGTGTATTGTTTTTTGGTCCAATAAGTAATATCTCTGTCTTATCTGAGTTTAATAGCAGAAAATCATTCGTCATCCAATCTTTTACATTTTTAACACACTAACAGTGAACATTAATCCTGTGTTTTCTAATAGTATAACCAAGGGGCAGCATGTATATTGAAAATAGTTGAGGACTTAGGACAGATCCCTGTAGCACTCCATACTTTACTGGTGATAACTGTGATGACTCCCTATTTAAATAAACAAAGTGGTAGCGATCAGACAGGTATGACACAAGACAGGTGTTCACATTCCATGATTCCCCGCGGGTAATCTCATGTGAAGTAATACTCCTCTGTAAAGTTTCCCTCAGTGTCTTCCCTCGGCCTGTCTCTGCTGTCTAGCTGTTTCCCCTCTCCCTTTGGTGAAACCTGACCCAGAGACCTACTTCGTATGCGCACTGGCCCAGTCCATATTAGTTTTCCACATATTACCTCCCTGTGGGTAGGATGTGGCCTCCGTAGCACCCTTCCTCAGAAGGCTCGCTTCCCCTTTGTTCCGCCAAACTGTAGCAACAAATACAAGCAGTCCAGGTTGAAATCCCTTCGCTAGAGTCTCTCTCTATTTTAGGAACTAACAGTTGGCTTCTCCAGTCGCAAAGTACTCACCTGTGGTCCCTATGGGGGCCAAGGGAGGCGAATTTGCACCTGGGCGTTGGAAAGGTTACAACCTTGCACAGAAAAATGTTGACATGCTCAGCTTGCCCGAACGTTTGCAGTGCTGTTGGTTGTGACAAGGTTCAGGTTGTTTCACTTTCCATATGGACCCCAGTCAGTCGTCATAACATAACTCGTAGTGACTGACAGACAGAGAACGTCTCGGTTACGTATGTGACCCACGTTCCCTGATGGAGGGAGACATTAAATCCCCTTGCCATAATTTCGACCCATCGCTGGGGGTCCAGGGACCTGGCTCTCGGCTCCTCAGCAATACCTGTTGAGTGGTTGCACCTGCTGCCCTATTTATATCCGCTCAGCGGAAAGTGACTCAGGATGCAAATTCCACTAGCCAATTGGCGATTGGTGTTTTCAGATCAGAGTGAATCAGGGCTCCTAAGTGTGAACCCCAGCCTGTTGTCACGACATAACGTCTCCGTTCCATCCATCAGGGAACGAGGGTTACATACGTACCCCTGACGTTAATTCATTAAATATTGTCAGTGACTGAGTGACACTCTGACGCTCTTTTTTACCCTCTCTCTCAGATAAGTCATCACCCTCCAGCGGCAGCCCACCATGTGATTTCACAGCGAGGCTGGACCCTGTGGCAGGAGATCACCATCGACAGCAAATTTCGTGGCAAATACATCTCTATCATGCCGCTAGGTGATCCGTCATGAGCTATGAGCTATGAGCATATTCACATCATTACACATTACATGCAGATCCATCACTCATGGTTCATGGTGGACTAATAACCACTTACTAGGAGCCCCGGCTTCAGATAGGAGATGCAGGGATGAAGGTGAAATGAAGGTTGGGGGTATAGTCAGTACCGCCAATCCCTATACACAGAGTACGCAGTCTGCATAGGGCACCAGCTCCAAGGGGGGCACCATCCCAGTTTCTCAAAAAAATTGTTTTATATTATTAAAACTGTATACATAAACATAAAAATCTAAACATGAACATACATATTATATATAGGCTAGATGAACGCAGTGCAGTATAAACACAAGTGACACGCGTTCCCTTATGTGCGCCTGTGCAGATGACGTTAGAGATGATGCCGGTGACGTTAGTAAACTAATGCGTTTTATTGTCTGTGATTTCACTACCAACAACAACACATCTGACTTAACATTGCAGTTTTGTACATAAAATGTATTATATAAAAACAAGGAGGCAATATACGGTATATGGTTTAACCCTCTGGGGTCGGTTCACCCATATATGTGTTTTGAGGCATCTTCTACTGATGACGCCAATAAGAACTTAAATTACACACTGAGTTTTGATCTTACAGATAAGAGCAATATATCAATCGAATGTGTGAATGTGTGTCTTGCAAACAAAGCAGCGAGAGTTTACCTGAAGTTGATCTTGGTTACTTTATGCTTCGTGCTGAGAGGAATAAGAACGAATTCACCTCAGAAAAAGACGTGCTGTGATAAATAATTACCTCAAGATGATGCGCTCAAGAGGAAAAAACTTAGGATTACCTCAGACAAGAAGAACGCGGGACTCGAGCCAGCCACGGAGTGATCATTATAATAAGTAATTATGTATTTTT
Organism: Enteromius afrohamiltoni; assembly: GCA_034779775.1. Taxonomy (NCBI): domain Eukaryota; kingdom Metazoa; phylum Chordata; class Actinopteri; order Cypriniformes; family Cyprinidae; genus Enteromius; species Enteromius afrohamiltoni. The sequence continues at coordinate 279,482 of JAUYWG010000002.1, forward strand.
TGTATTAATTTGCTTGTTATTGTGGTTTGTTAGTTTTTCCTGAACTGTAATTCCTGACTAAATGTTTTGAAATCGAGTTAAATATTTTGAATATGACATTTAAATTTCCTTGGATGCAATGCTGTTTCTATACTATGATAATAGTGCATGATGAATGCTACGAGTCTAAGAATGTTTAGACCATATTATTAATACTCTGTTCACAAATCTATTTTATAGGTATGTATTGTGAACCGTGGTGCTAGAGAACACAACAAAACACAAGGGTGCAGTGAACACAAACCCCCGGAGAGTGAATTGATTGAAGACAACAGGTAAGTAACACAGTGGTGATGGTGGTGCTGGTGCTCGGCGTGCACCAGCAAGTGGATCCCTTTCTCTCCCAGGTCGTGGTGATGAGTGCTCCGGTGTTCCAGTGGGGTGATCCGGGCTTTTCGCTCACAGCGTTTCGTCTGCAAGAGGAAAGACATGCAACTAAGTCAATCGCCAAGTAGAATGGAGTCGTAGCTCACCACTTCCTGGTTTGAGCACCAGAAAGTAGAGGTTGCAGTCCGGGGCGTGAAGTACTGGCTCCGAGGTGAGAGCTCCCTTTAATGCCTGGAAGGCCTCCTCCATCTGGTCGGTCCACTGGACCCGCTCTGGGTGCCCCTTCCTGGTCAGGTCTGAAAGGGGGGCAGCTAGGGAGGAGAAGCTGGGGATAAAACAGCGATAATACCCCGCCAACCCCAAGAAGGCTCGTACCTGGGTTGTGATGTACCGGGCCCTTCCCAATCGTTCCAGCAGCTCATCCACTCGGGGCATGGGGTAGCCGTCGAATTGGGAGACTTCATTCAGGCGCCGGTAGTCGTTGCAAAAGCGGAGGGTTCCATCCGGCTTCGGGACCAGGACAATGGGGCTGGACCATGGGCGATGGTTCGATTACCCCCAGCTTAAGCATTTGTTGAACTTCCTCCTCGACAGCTTTCCGACGGGCTTCTGGAATTCGGTAAAGCCGCTGCCGGACGATGACTCCTGGTTGTGTGATGATCTCATGCTGGATGACGTCTGTGCGGCCCGGGGTCTCCGAAAACACATCCTGGAACTGACTGACCAGGTGCCTCAGCTCCTTCTTCTGGGCGGCCAACAAGTTGGGATCCATATCAACAACCGCGGGATGGGAGATGGCGAGGTCTGCTACCTGGTCCCGGTCCCCGACCCAGCGTTTCAGGAGGTTCACATGATAGATTTGGGTGGCCCGTCTTTGGTTGGGATGCCGCATTCGGTAGTTGACAGGGCCTACTCGCTCTTCAATCGTGTAGGGCCCTCGCCACTGAGCCATAACCTTACAGGTGGCGTTGGGGACCAGAACCATTACCTGGTCTCCCGGCTGGAACTTCCATTGTTGGGCCGCCCGATTGTAGTGGCGTTGCTCGGCTTGAACCAGGTGTTCCCGGACTAATGGCATGACTCTGTTGATCTTCTCCCTCATATCCTTAACGTGCTCGATCACAGTGCGGTGGGGTGCCGGCTGCTGCTCCCAGGCCTCCTTTGCTACATCCAGCAAACAGCGGGGTTGTCGTCCAAAGAGTAACTCGAAGGGCGTAAACCCAGTGGAGGCTTGGGGTACCTCTCGGATCCCGACTAGCCAGCATGAAGAGCTCCTGGGCGATGGCTTTAGACGTGGCCTTACGGAGTGGGATGGCTTCTGGGTATCTAGTCGCGTAGTCGACGATTGGTCGAGGTCCCCGGGATGGCTGTCGGCGGCGGCGGTGTGGTGGTCGTACAGGCTGCACGGTAGTGGTGAGTGCTTCTTCGAACCCCGGCCAGTCTCGCCCCAGCAAAACAGCCACTGGTAATTCCTTAACCACTCCAACCTCTACCAGTTCCTCTTCCTCTCCATTCCGAATGGTTACCGCACATGTTGGTACCTGTTGAGTATCACCATGAACACACGTCACTGGTACAGTACCTTTTAAAACTGAACATCGGGTCTTAACAGCATGATGCAGGGAAAAGACGGGGCTCTCTGGTGCACCAGCGTCCTGGTGGAATGCAGCGTCCGCCAACTCCATCGCCTCAACCAGCTCATTGACGGTGCAGGGTCCCCTCATGCCGGCTGCCTGCCGCAGACCTGGGCAGGACGCGTAACATTTTATCAATTACAACTTTCTCAACTACCTTGTATAGTGGCTCCGTCTTCGACCAGCCAGTGTTCGGCCAGGCGCATTAAATCAGCCGCTTGTACTCGAGGTAGGTAGGCGAACTTTGTATTCCCATTCAAAGAACAACTGTGCGGCAGTAGTCGATGATAAGCCCAGCCGGGCGAGAATCTCAGTCTTTAGCTGGTGGTAGTCTTGAATCTGGCTGACAGGTAGTGAGAAATAAGCCCGTTGGGCTTCTCCAGACAGCAGCGGGGCCAGCGCGCCTGGCCAGGTCTCCGTTCTGATGTTGGGGGAGAGCAATGCGCGCCTGTGAGATGAAACAAAAAGACAACAGATGGGGTTGAATGAAAAAAAAAATCCGGAACGTGAGGTTGTGTTAAAAAAAAACTGATCTTCGTGATGTGTTTGTCGTTCTTTAGGCCAGGTATAATGCCCGCATTCTCCACCAGTGTGAACCGTGGCGCTAGAGAACACAACAAAACACAAGGGTGCAGTGAACACAAACCCCCGGAGGGTGGATTTATTGAAGACAACAGGTAAGTAACACAGTGGTGATGGTGGTGGTGCTGGTGCTCGGCGTGCTTGTAAGTGGATCCCTTTCTTGATTTTTCCAGGTCGCGGTGATGAGTGCTCCGTTGTTCCAGTGGGGTGATCCGGGCTTTTCGCTCACAGCGTTTCATCTGCAAGAGGAAAGACATGCAAGTAAGTCAATCGCCAAGTAGAATGGAGTCGTAGCTCACCACTTCCTGGTTTGAGTGTTCCATTTATACCGGTCCCGCCGTGAGCGATTGGCCCGGATTGACGAGTTCCAGGTGCTGGTCCTTTGTTTCCAGGGCGACGCTGATCGGTGCCCG
>JAUYWG010000002.1:282576-302686 GCA_034779775.1 Enteromius afrohamiltoni
TCGTAGTCAAGGAACAGGCAATAGGTCGGGACAGGCAGCAAAATGGCGGAAACAAACAACAGGCAGTAAATCAAACATGGGTAAGCAAAGAATAACAGTGGAAAACGCTCGGAAACGACAGCCGGGGCAAATCGAGACTTCGCAACTAGTTAGTCCAAAAGTCCGGGCTTAAATAGTCCAGTTTGGCGGGAGAAAGCGGCGCACAAACGCCGAGGTACGGGATCCTAAAAAGTCCGGGTGGAAACATTAGTACTCCGGCGAAGGTTCCCGCTGCTGGCGGGCGGAGAGGGCCACAGAGGTGCGGCTTGTGAAACCCTGCCCTAATCCTAAAAGAAATGCATAGGACCATATTTTAAATATATTTTTCTAATGAAATAACAAATTAACAAAATGAATGAAGTAAAAAGAAACTGCAACAAACAGCGGCTGCTCTGCAGAATTTCAGTTCATTTTTGTGATCAGCACTCTTCAGAAAGCAGCCTCCTGTTTGTTTCCTTTATGTTCAAAAGCACAACTGTTTTTATTGTTAATGTACGCAAATAAAATAAGTATTTAAAATAGATTTTAATAATGTCTTATTCTTGAAGGAGTATAATGAAAATAATCAGCTGATGCTGTCGGCGTTGCACGTCCAGTCAGTATTACTGACTGGACAACTTTAGTCTTCAGAACAAAATTACACCTAATAAATTTAAACTTTCAAAGCATTATAGCAACATCAAATTAAGATATGTCTGAGAGGTAATTCATCTTTTTATTACCATATACTATATATAATTTTAGACACAATATAAATATAATTTAACATGAACCTGTCTAGAGAAACGATACTTTGGCACGAGCAGCACCAGGAACACGGGCTAAAGGCTAATGTTTTTCATGTGATACTAAATTTATTTCATTATTTTGGCTTATGGATAAGACTAATACTTCATTTGGAAATATAATGGTCTACCCTTATTTTTGTGTGCACTCGCAATACCAAGAAAAAGCTGTGCTTTTGTAAACGGAAAAAAATATATGGTTATTATTAGGCTAATAGCAAAAATAGATATATACTTTATACAAGTTTGAAAAATAAACTTTTATATATATATATATATATATATATATATATATTTACCAAAAGCAGCATTAAAAAGCAGTGTGCTCAGATGTTCAGTTCATTATGAGAATATAGATTAGCAAATATTAAAAGATTAAAAAATATAGATTAGTATTTGAATGCTATAATAAACACACAACATGATCTGCATGATGACACTTTTATTATTAATATTATTGTGAAGTGAGATGAATCAAGAGTGCGCCTGTCTTGCATTTATCAGAATTTGACCACTTTACACTCAGCAACAGTAAGACACTGAACAGACTCTTTTTTTGGGTGGGGATGTTAGAGGTGTGAATCTCTCTCCCGCAGCAAAAAGTTGCAGAGCATTGGTTTGGCTTTTACAATTTTTGGCATACAGAGTATGATACGCAATATAATACACTTTTTGTTTTTTCCCAAGACGTGGCAGCTCTGTGCGAGAGACAGGAAACTGTCTGCTAGAGAGACAAAAACTACAGCTTATTTTTATTTTTATGCTGTAATTAATTTGACTGTTAAATGTAAAAATATATTGCAGCAATGACTGTCCCGGGACCTAATAATTTTTAGTTTCATTATTGGTCCAGCGTCCCTGACGTGACATTCACAGTCAAAACCTCAAATATAAATTCTCACAGAATGCGTTTATTATTAGTATTTTAATTACCAATACATTTTAAACGCTGAAAACCTGTTAAAACATTCGCTATAAGCTGGAGCTTAACCACCAATATTGTTTTTTTTTTTCTGTGGATGAAAAAAAAAAAACATGAGTTAATAAACGAACATAACATAAAGCAAGCCTGCTCTTCTCACCTTTATTCATAGGGTGGGGGAAGGTGAAAGGTGAATTGCCAAGTTTAAAAGTGACACGAACAACCCCCTCTCATTAGAAATTGTGTGGTTAGAACATGTAATTTTTGAAGGATTGTGAAAGCCAATAGGGATTGCCAGGGTTGAAAGTCCAAAAAGCAAGGAATATCTGCGCTGTGTTACTCAATATATTATATCAACATTTTCTGCCTTCGCTTCTTGAACAGGAGAAAAATGAACCGAAAAGACATTATAAATGTATCTATAGAAAGCTTTAAATTACCACTTAACAAAAAGAATCTTTAATTATAGCCTAATCATAATCCATTATTATTTTTTAATGGCGAAATTGTCATATTCGTCTTTGTGATACTTGTACATCAATAATTATTTTAAAGGAACTATATGTAAGAAATGTATTGTAATAATCATAAAATGTCTCAACAGGCATTAAGAAAACATGTTAATTTCAATTACTTGTATCACTGACAGCAGTAGTACAGCCTGGATATTCTCATTTAAAAAGCGCAGTTGCAGCCCTTAACTGATGGTTATGTTGTCATGTTTTGTTTTGGCCAGAAACGCCACCCTCCATCTATCTCGCAATCACAAAGTCAGTAGTGTTTTGACATTCAGGTTGCCTGCTTGGCAGAAAATACAGTGCATTTCATTTAATTCACTGTCATGTGCATTTGTTCCTTTTGGTGTCGTCAGTCATGGCAACCTGAGTGTGGGTCAAGTCTGAAAAGGAGTGGCCAGGTGAAAAACCCCTCTCCAGTATTTTGAATTTGGACTGCAATACCTAGTTCAACCACAATATGTCAATTTTACATACGGTTCCTTTAAATATCTCCTTACTATTTCCCCCGATTACATTTATAGTAATTACTTTTACATGAATGACAACCTGATCTCACAGAATTGCGTGAAATAACCACGTATTCTTGATGCATAATTCCGTGTTAGTATCACGTAAATATCGAAAATTCCGTGATGGGCTCACGTAAAACATTACAATTTAATTTTCACTGTAAACGTCACAACAGTTTTTTATTTATTTAGACATTTATGAGCACGTATGAACACTCGCCCCTAAACCTACCATCCGTTAATAAAAAGCAAGATAAACCAGCAGTTACAACTACTAACATTATTTATTAAAAAGGATTAATATTCTAATTCTTCCGAGACAAAAGGATTGATCACCATCTCTCCCGCCGCCGTGACTCATCTGTGCTGAGTGCAGCTGCTCCTTTGCAAGTTTGCGCAAATTTAAAAAATGCCGCCAGAAGAGTCCTTACGTCAGCCTTGGTTGTAAAATTCTATTAGCTCTCGCGTGTCTTGTGACCGATCACGTCATGCTGTTGTGAAATGTTATTGGCTCTTGTGTGTCTGCTGATCGATTTGCATTATTCTACAGGACTAGAGTGTCTTTTGAATAAGATGTCAACTCGTTAACGGAGCGGGATAATTTCAGCAATTAAAACCTTGTATTTTATACTTTTCTTCACATAAAGACATCGTATGGCTTCAGAAGGACTTAAAATGCAACAACTTGTTTGTAATGGTTTTTTTTTTTTTTTACTGCTTATGGTCAGTTTTTGCAGTTAATGCCTGTGACTGTGCTTATATTGTCTGTGTATATTTTATATTGTTCAGAAGTGGGTAGGTTTAGGGTAAAGGTGGGGCTAGGTGCTACAATGAAATGATAAATTTTAGATCAAATGAATCCAGTTATCCATGTGTGGATCACGGCTGATCCCTGTCACTGAATTACATTGTAATCTTTTACGTGGTAGTATCACGCAATTTTCGATGATTACGTGATACTAACACGGAATTTCGCATTAATTCTGTGAGTTCAGGTTGTGAATGATGTGACACACACCTGTAATAATATGCAGATAAGAAAGCATCACATTTCTGGGGAAACTCAGAAACACAACTTGCTGCCTTCACTCTTCTGCAGAAACAGCGAATCCTTGTGCCACCTGGTGGATATTATATGAAGCACAACACCGTTTTAAAAAAATCTGATAAAGCTCTTGCAGGGAGACGCGTGATCATACATGGTGATTTGCAGGATGCTGTGTGAAAATATACCCATTTTGAATGGCCAGATTTGTATATCAGGCAAGAATGGGTCTAAATTCTAACACCAAAACTCCAGAAATCACAACTACAAGGCCCAGACTCCTTCAAACTGTTTTGAAAAAAAGAGGAGATGCTACTCCAAATCATCAAATTCAAAATGAGCTCATTTTGTGCATAACATTTAAAAATTTCTAAAAATTGCATAAAATTGTAAATGTTATGTTATCTATGTTTTATTGTGAATAAACTCTTAGTTTTTTCAAAGTGAAAAAATCTCCCAACATTTCCAGTAGTCTGCCTAGCTGTCTGTCTGTACTTCATTCTGGCTTTCTGTCTATCTGTCTGGCTTTCTGTCTATCTGTCTTGTTGGCTGGCTCTACTCTCTTTTTTCTTCTATATATATAATTCCAGTGAGAATGCAGAGAACATGCATTACTTCTCATCTTTGGCTTTGACTCTGAATGAATCCGAGAATGGCGTGGCCCCTACTGACAGCCGCCTACGACCCGACCAACGGCTGATGGAGGCGGGCTTGTGGGACGAAGCAAATGCTGAGAAACAGCGTCTGGAGGAGCGTCAGAGACTGGAGAGAAGAAAAAGAGAGGCGAAAGCCAATCTCGCACTAGAAGAGGGTAAGACACAGCCTCACACACTGATTGTTTCATATAGCTAGTGCACAGTATACAGTAGGAAAGTAGAAGAGTCACTGGTGATGTTTTGTCCTGAATTTGACAGGTAAGGAGGCCGAGAGCTACCAGCCTTTGTGGTTTGAGAAAGGAACTGATACAGAGACAGGTGAGAGCAGCTACATGTATAAAGGAGGCTACTGGGAAGCCAAAGACAGACAGGACTGGAGTCAGTGCCCTGCCATCTTTTGAAGTCTCTCTTCCATACCAGGACCACCTTTGCCATTCCAAGTCGTCCTGTATTAGGAAAGCTGCTTAACAATGTTTCCCAAATGTGAAATATGCAGATTTCAAGGCACCCATATGTGTGTGTATATACATACAAGGATTATTAGGGACACCATACTAATACGGTTTTTGACCCCCTTTCGCCTTCAGAACTGCCTTAATTCTACATGGTATTGATTCAAGAAGGTGCTGAAAGCATTCTTTAGAAATGTTGGCCCATATTGATAGGATAGCATCTTGCAGTTGATGGAGATTTGTGGGATGCACATCCAGGGCACGAAGCTCCCATTCCACTACATCCCAAAAATGCTCTATTGGGTTGTGATCTGGTGACTGTGGGGGCCATTTTAGTACAGTGAACTCATTGTCATGTTCAAGAAACCAATTTGAAATTATTTGAGTTTTGTGACATGGTGCATTATCCTGCTGGAAGTAACCATCAGAGGATGGGTACATGGTGGTCAGAAAGGGATGGTCAGAAACAATGCTCAGGTAGCCCGTGGCATTTAAACGATGCCCAATTAGCACTAAGGGGCCTAAAGTGGTGCCATGGCACTAACAACCATGCCACGCTCAAAATTGCTTAAATCATCTTTCTTTCCCATTTTGACATTCAGTTTGGAGATTGTCTTGACCAGGACCACACCCCTAAATGCATTGAAGCAACTGCCATCTGATTGGTTGATTAGATAATTGCATTAATGAGAAATTGAACAGGTGTTCCTAATAATCCTTTAGGTGAGTGTATATATGTATGTATCTTAATTTGATGTGTATTCATGGGGGCATTGGGACACCTGTATTGTAGCAGGGAAAATTCACACTGCATGAAAAAATTTTCTAAGCACAATAGAATGGAGGCACAATGGAGGCACTTTGTAAATGTGATAGTCACAGATGATGATCTGGAGAATGTAACATTTCACCTGGGAAAAGATTTTTCCTCAAAGCTGATTTATACCGTTTCAGGTCAACTGTATGATATCCATGAATTATCCGCCATTGTGTGATTCAGATCACATGCTACTTTTGAAGTGTGGAGACCAAATGCCCTCAAGACTGTTTTCCTCTACTGAGCTGTAGTGTAGATGAGGTTTTATGTAGTTTCAATAGTGTGCACATACTTTATAAGAAACCTAGATAGAATCCAGATCAGTAAATTGATGTTGCTTCTACAAAAAAACAATTGTTAAGGCTTAGATATTTAATGTGAAAATTTGTTTTTAGCTGCCTGTTTAGTTATTTAGCACAAGCGTAATGTAAATGTCATTGTGTAGGTGATGAATTACAGCTTAATGGCATATAAAGTCATGGATAAATGTGTGCAAACATGCCAAACAAATCTAACTATCAAGAATATATTTAAGTAGATTAATTAATAATAATTGCACACAGTGCAGATTTTTTTTTTCATGATTATGCAAATTAAGCTTGCACTTTAACACTTAATGGTTAAAGTTAATGGTTGGATGAGGTCTGTTGGTTTGTTTTGAAACATTTCGGTTCTTATCATGGCCAGAAGTTGGTGCCAATGTACTTGTCTTCAGATAAATGGAACATAATTTCTCACATATAGCAACTCTGCAGTTTGTTTTACCTTAAAATATCAGTTCCAAAAAAATTCTGAATCAGCTTTTACTGAGTTCTAATAATGCAAATGGCTTCTGTTTGTTTCCCTTGAGTGTGTAATTTTGGTGTGAAATTCGGCAAAAAAATCTTTACAGCACTAATAAATGTGTGTGTGAACAGCTATACACTGTAATTATGACAGTGGTGTATTTACAATAGTGAATTTCACACCTGACTATAGGGGGGCGCCAAAGTCGCAAAAATACACATACATTTTTGTTGTTGTTGTTGTTGTTGTTGTTGCCTTTATTATGATATTACAGTGTAGAGCAGGCAGGAAGCAAAGTGGGAAAGACAGGAGGCAGGTCCTTGAGTCAGAATTTGAATTCAGGATGTTTGTAATGCAACAGCTCAGTTTTTTTTATCTTCTAGAAGAAATGCAGTCTCCTGGCAACAAAAATATGCTAAAATCTACAGGGTGAATTTAAAAGTAAATTGTTTATTTATTTGAACATAATCTCAATATTTTGCATTTTGAACCAGACAATTGAGCTGTAGTTGCACTCAAATATTTGTTATTTTAACATTGATAACATGTTTGGATGTTTTGTTCTACATCAATACTATAAAATAAATGTGTGACAATATTCTCAGTTAATCCTTTTTATAGTCACAGTACTGTTGCACACTGAACACTCCAACTAATGAAAGATCCTGATCCACTGGTTCAGAAAGACAGACTTTATCCCAGGAATTTAAATGAGTAGTTCACTCCAAAATGAAAATGTATTTAAATCTAGTTAAGTCTGTGGATCATTTGCACTAAATGGGTGCCCTAAGAATGACATTTCAAATAGCTGATGAAAACATCACAGTCTCCACTCCTTTAGTTAACATCTTGTGAAGTGAAAAGCTGTTTGTTTGTAAGTAACAAATTAACAGTTCAAAGAAAAAATTAAAATATAAATTCATAATTCACTTTCTCCAGTAAAAAATCTGTTTTTGATTTTGCTCTGTAGGTTATATTTCTCTCCAGATTCAGGTTTTGTTGTTGTTGTTGTTGTTTGTTTTGTTTTTATTCACTTGAAAAGGCAATATTATAGATTGTAGACTCTGGACTGGAGTGGTGTAGATTGCTTGTGAATTATTGTGATGCTTTTTTATGAGCTGTTTGGACTCTCATTTTGACGGCATTCATTTATTGCAGATGATTCATTGGGAAGCAAGTGATGTACGTACTGGCAAATTTCTCCAAATCTGTTCCTATGAAGAAACACATCTACTTCTTGAATTTAGGTTGTGTCAATTTTTTGCAAATTATAATTTTTGACTGAGATTCCTTTAGCAACAATCCAAAGAAGCTAAATTAAAATAATATAGACATATCAGATTATATAGACATATCAGATATAGTCTGTACAGAAAACGACACTACAACTGTTGATAACGAAACAAAAAAGCATTCTTTGAGAGGTTCAAGCTTATTTTGTTAAAATGACTGTCCATGTGCCAGTAGCACGCAATGGCTCGGTCACCTGTCAGCAGCTCAGTGAATGAATAGACGCTTCGCGGTGACGTATTGCACAGCTGATCTGGCAACAACTGGCAGTTCAGCGAAAGGGCCGATGGTATCTGCGCCCAGGATATAATTAAATGCATCTAGCTTCAGCAGTGCGTGAATAAGGTAAGAGACCAAGGAAATACGTTTGATCGTGTTGTTCATGGTACTGATGAACTGGCTCTGTTTAATATGGTATTATACTGTTTTGATGAGGACTGATGTGTTTATATCATGTAACGTTACGCCTGTGTGAGGTCTACCAGTGTCATGAGCATTAGAAGGAAATAATTCGCTGGACTTTACTATTAGCGTACGATCAAGACAAGTGCATCTTTCGACTCTGACTTGACAGTTGTATGACTGAGTGAATAAGGCTGTTATAAGGAATATAACGTTACAGAATACACACGTTTTGGCTTGAACAACCTCCACGGATATAACATTTTCAAACGGGAGACAAAATGTGCTGCAGTGACTAGACGTCATCGACCAGCGTCATTTGTACACACATCTACCACTTGGTTAATGTTGCTCTATAATAGTTCCAAATGACAAACAATGAGACTATTGGTAAATTTATCAGTGTCGGCCACCGCATCACGGGATCCCGGATGAAATAAGCCTCTATAACAGACCACAGAGCGACCATTGCTGCGCTGTCAATCTAAAAGCCACCGACCGAAGTAGTGAAGTCAGCGACAAAAGCCTTAAGGGACTTGATACCCTTGCTGTTTATCCAACACAGTCGTCATTTGTTTAGCATTTGCTTACACGGAACAATTTTAATACAGTATTTTGAATAAACTAGGAGCGACCAATCCAAAACCTGCAGCGCACCATGATCCGATTTCTGATTGGTCGACTGGCTTATTAAATTTTCCATACGGTCTGTATAGTAGTAGGATTCATTGCAGAGACAGATAATTACTTAAAGGTGTAGTTTAAAAAAAAAAAGAAAATTCTGTTATAATTTACTTACCCTCATGCCTTTCTAGACATTCTTACTTGTCAGAACATAAAACGTAGGTAACCAAACTGTTAATTACCATTGAAACAACATGAGGGTGAGTAAATTATGACACAATTTTTGTGTAAACTATCCCTTTTACGTCTGGGTATATTTCTTGTATAAAGAACCAGTTTGTATTTTAAATTAATATTATAAATGCGTGTAAAATATAATTTTTTAACTACTAAGTTTCTTTTGTTACTTTATTACATTTGTCTATTTACCTTTATAATACTGTTATATTACGGCATTTACTTTTGCAAGTATTAAAATTTCATCATATCTATTTATATTTGTTTTACTTTTTTACTGTCTAATTTTATTTCATAGAAGCCTAATATAAAATATTATTTTAATAATAATGTAAAATAATAATAATATACAGTACTGTAAAAAGAATAATAATAAAAAAGAGAAAATTATATAGGATAAGCATAATGTGGTTAATAAAGTAATAAAGTGTTGAGAATGTTAAAAATAATTTAGCTTGAACAATTCAACTTAATGAATGGTTCACTCAAATGTGTTTATATTTTGAAAAATGTATATTAAAAATGTGTGTAAAATATTATTTGGAATTTTTTTCTGTTATTACTTTGCTACTTTTTTAATGCGTGTATTTACTAGTTTTTATATATATTTTTTTATTATTTTAGTGTTTTATTTTGTTTTGATCTAACCTTCTTTTACTAAACAAAAACACTTCTTGTGGCACCTTAAATCTCTGCGTAAGTGACTAAATTTGTTGTAACATTTTTCTCACAATTTATACTTATATTAAGGTTGAAATAGCGGCAGAAATAGCAAAAGCAACAGGCTATGTCATTTCAAAGAATTCGTTCAAGAAGATTCGTTCAAACTAACCGATTCGTTCGCGAAGGAAACACTATTAGCCTGCTGCTCATGCCCAAAATAAGCTCGCGGGCCTTACGTCACAACTAGACCCGCAACACATAATAACACGTGTAGGGATGTTGTTTCTGTTTGCTTTCAAAACCCACGGTTGCTATAGCGGGTTGAGTCAGGCAGGACATCACATCGCCTTCATGTCCTTCAGAAGGGACTGAAAGAATAGCGTTTAGCCTCCGACTCGTAACGCCACAGCGCTTTTGATTCACTGAAATGAGTGATGTATTTACATTGAGATCTTAAGATGTGTTTACCCTGCAGTTTCGAGGATGAAGCGAACATGATCAATACTGATGGCCCCTCCACCAAGTGCGAGGAGACCCGGGACGTGGGGAACCGGAGGAGGCAATCGCCAGAAATGCTGCACCTTATGTTCGCCGTATCCGTGTGGCTGGTGACGGGCACCACTATATCCAGCCTCAACAAATGGATATTCGCCGTGTACAATTTCAGATACCCCCTGCTTCTGTCAGCCCTCCACATGTTGACGGCGATCGTGGTAGACTACGGACTAATCAAGTGCAGGATGATCCGGCATAAAGGCGTCGGCGAGCAGGATTTAACTACCAGCGCCAAATACAAAGTATTCCTACTGAGTTTGACATTCTGTGCCAGTATCGCGTTTGGCAACGTGGGACTGAATTATGTGCAGCTTTCGTTCGCGCAGATGATCTACACCACAACGCCGCTGTTCACGCTGGCCATTTCTACGCTGATTCTCGGGAAGCAGCACCACATCTTAAAGTATACCGCGATGATGCCCATCTGCCTCGGGGCGTCGTTCAGCATAATGGGCGAGGTCCAGTTCGACCAGACCGGCTGCCTGTTTGTGTTTGCCGCCACTATGTTAAGAGGCGTAAAAACCATTCAACAAAGTAAGTTCCCCCCCATTGTTTACAACTTGGGTAGAATTAAAAATATTATATAGTTCAACACAAAAAGAACATTGTAATGCAATCAACAGGCTTAAATCATTTTTAAAATAATATACAAAAGAAAAGCGTGCTTCAATTAAGTAATAAAAATGCTCAATTAATTTAGGCGAACCGATTCGTTCAATCGATTCTATTTAATAAATGGTTAACTTTTTTTAGGTGAATGTTATGACGTTTTCTAATTAGTTAACGTTATATAGATTCAGGGTTTCCACAGTCATGGAAAAAATGGAAATAACTGGGAATTTAACTGCATACCTAATTGATAAACCTGTGTTAAATTTTTAGAAATATATTTAAAGCTGTATCTAACTTAATCATCATTCAAAAAGCCACCAGCTGTTTTATGGACATCATAAAATATTCTTAACCAAATAGGACAGCCTATTTTTGTCTCTCTGTTCAGCTAGTTCACATTCTCTTGTCATTATTTATGTAACCTCTTGTGTGAGTGTTTGTCTGAGTCAGATATTAAAACGTTCTGTGTGGCAACAGCTGGCACATCCTGTTCCAGACACTCCCATGAACGGCCGCTGCTGCTGCTGTTGTTTTAGCATGATCTCCCAAGTAGCAAATGACCTCACAAAATGGACAGGGATTGGATACTTGACTGTTTTTTTAATAAGAGTCAGCTGAGCTCCTTTAGTTTAAGTGATCTCCTCCCTAGAGTAATTATATAGGTGTCTGGCCCTGAGAACATCAAGGAGTGAAACCGGACTGAAGGCAAGAGTCTGCAGTTTACTGACAAAACCTGTTTTGGACATTTAGTCTTTTTGTGACTACATATCTCATCACATACGTACAGCTGCATTCATGTATGCTGATGTTATTTAAAGCTATGTGTCAAAGAAAATTCTTAGATATTGTAAAATTGCATAACATAACCTACAGTTTGCATGCAAGCTAATGGTTAGTGCCTTGTTTTGAACAAAGTCAGTGTTGTTTGTTGTTTTGTACATTTAAAGCTATGATAGGTCAATATTAGCAAATTGAGAAGGAAACAAGAGGCTAAATCTTTTATCATTATTATTATTATATTACTACTACTAATACTACAAATAATAGTAATAATTATAATATATATGAATGAAAGCAAATAAGTTTTGGTTAGGAGGTAATGTTATTGTTATTATTTTAATTCATATATTTTTTTAAAACTGGTTGCAGTTGTGAAAATTACTAAAAAGTGTTTTTTTTTATTTTAGAAGTATATAATTAAAATATAGGCTTGATCAGGGAATGGTGTTATACTATTGTTATTATTATTTAATTAATAAAAAAGAGGGGGATATTTAAATAAGAAAAAAAATGTGATTATTGAACATTTGATGTATAAGTTAGGACAATGTAGAAATAAAGTATAATTCATTATATAAAACAATTTATAATAATTAAATTACTCTTGGCATTCTTGGTCCTGGAGAGATACTCCATGTGGTTTATCTAGGTCATCTGTCAGTTTTATGTTTCAGTGGTCTATTTTAGTTTTGACCATTGCATCACAGAGGTTAAGGTTGTTTACTATATGCGTCACACAATGTTTTAGCATGTGCTTTGGTAAATGACAAATCCAGATGGCCAAAAATGTGAATGTAAACTGCATATTGAGCTAAACTGACATACTCTTCCTTTTGTATATGTATAATTATCAGGCATCTTGCTCCAGGAGGAGAAGATCAACTCTGTCTTCCTACTGTATCTGATGTCCATTCCCAGCTTCTGCATCCTGGCCATAGCTGCCCTGGTTCTGGAGAACTGGGCTGCACTGCAATCCCCTTTCCAGTATGACCATCACCTCTGGGGTTTCATCTTGCTCAGCTGTCTGGGCTCAGTGCTTTACAACCTGGCCAGCTGCTGTGTCATCACTCTGACCTCTGCTGTCACACTGCACATCCTGGGTAACCTGAATGTGGTGGGGAACCTGCTGCTCTCCCAGCTGCTGTTTGGGCATGAGCTGACAGCTCTTAGCTGTGCTGGAGCTGCACTTACCCTCTCGGGCATGATTATCTACCAGAACTCAGAGATCATCGTAGCTTACGTCGACGCAAGGAGAGCCAAGACACCAACCAGTGGTAGTGGAGAGGATATGGTTTGTGTTCAGGAGAATGATTCAAGCTTTTCAAAGACTCCAGAACCTTGTTCAGAAGAAGAGTCATGTGCAGTAGCAGCTGATGAACCTAACGAGAGGACAGATCATCAGGTTCATAAGAAAATGGACTGAAGAGACTTAAAGGCTGTGTTCCAAAACCTAGTAAGCTGTAGTGCTGCTATTTATAGCCAAACTCCTGACTTTTTTTCTTGCATGGATTACAAGGAAAGTGTCATGTCTCTCTTTTCCACAACCACTTTTATTAGATGGAAAAGAGAAGCTTGGGCTTTAAATTAGTTAACTAAAATTCAACTAAAGGACAGTCAGCTATCGGCTCTCGTCGAGCCTACGGTGAACAAGAGTAGGGCTAGTCGATTTGGTGTGTTCTACTCATCGCCTCTCATCGGGCTCATGTCGACCAGATTCAGCATGTTGAATCAGTGTGGGAACCATCTGAGAAAGTGAGAACTCTGATTGGATGCCTAGATTCAAAAATGAGTCAGTGCCAGGAAATTAAAGGGCAAGTGATGAAAACAAGTTTGAATCAGGTGTGTTAAATGAGAGAGACATATAAAATATGCATTGGTTGGGGGTCTCCAGGACATGTTTGAGAAACAGTGTATTAAATAAACAAACAAAAACAAAAAACAAATATATAAAAATAAATTAACATTCCTCTCTCAAGAATCAGTATTCCCTCTTTAATTAGTTTAATCTAATCTCTTTAATTAATTTAATTAAGGTGTATTAGTATTATTATGTAAAAAAAAAAGGTTTTCAGGTCTTATGAAAAGATTTGAAAGCGATCCTGAATGTGAGAATCTTAACTTATCAAGTTTTTACAGCAGAAGATTTCTCATATCCACCTGTCATGCGATGGAGGAATGACATACAGTATTACCATTTCAGGAGAATAGCCCATCTAGCTAACCACTTTACTTTCTGTCTATAATACTGACCTATGCTAACGAAAGCACCAAAAAGAAATATTCTAAAATATAAAATAAAATAAAATATAAAAATAAAAATGATCCTTGTAAACTAAAAAAAAAAAAAAGATGAACATGTGAGAGCATGTGCAATTAGAAAAATTACACTTATAAACTAAAGTATACCTTTGACATAAAGTTTGGCATTAGCATGTTGCTATTCTAACACTGTGATACTCTAATAAGCAAAATACAAAATACACCCATGCTGGATAAAAGTTAACTATTTTATTGATACTTTTCGGTTTTGAATGAATCTATCATGCCTAATAAATGCAGTCTTACATAGGCAGTTCACTAGGTTTTGGAACAGAAGACTGAGCATCATCCAGTGTAAGCTGGTTTAATATGGAGTTAGATACTAGGTGTCCTGGTTGGCGGTGATGATGATGATATTAGAGGTGTCATTTCCACTGTACCTCCTCACTGTGCCAATATATTTATTTTCAGTGGAGAAGCACCATCTACCAGAACTCTGAGACTGACTGACTGACTGAGCATGCCTTTTTGTTAGCAGATGTCGATGGCAACAGTTTGTTTGGATGTTATTTCCTCTGTTTTGCCAACACACTCTTATAAGTATGTAAAAACTCCTGCATGAGCCTCTGGAAAATCTCCAATATCCTGCCATATTCATTCATGACTGTATGTCTATCTAATGCACTGTGAAATACAACTGCTCCGTTTGCTCTGGTCCTCTTTTAGCTTTAGGAGGTTTTACTAGAAATGGACACACGAGAGGATACATAGGAATAATGTATTTTTAGTAGGGTTGGCACGATTCATGAAAAAAAAAAATGAACCGTTCGGTTCGCTTGTCTCGGTTCGGTGCATGTATGCATCGCATGGTTTGACGGTTCGTGACATGCGCAATGTAGCCTCGTGCCCCGTATGTGATGTCAGTGTGTTTCCCTTTCCCGCGAAAGAATTGAGGTGTCTGCAGTGAGTGCTGCAGGTCACAGTACTGTACGTGTGGAAATGGCAAGTGGGAGAGAAAAGAAAGGCTGCCGCAACACGCATCCAATTCAGCTTATGAATGATTACATGATATAACTTTTTTAATACTATATCCTAAATTGTGGATAATTAAGCTATATATCATATGCTGAAGTACATTTCTGGAGTATGAAAGATTAAAAGAAAAAATAACAAGAACCATACAGAACCGAAAACCGTGACCCTAAAACCGTGATACAAACCGAACCGTGGATTTTGTGAACCGTGCCACCCCTAATTGTTAGATACTGTAACTCGCCCATCTTGACTTGTAGAAATGGGATGGCACTTTTGAGGCAGCTTTCAGTAAAATGCCATGTTTAAACAAGTATCCTGTGTTTGTTACAGCACTATCACTTTTCATCTTGGTCATGTTTACATAATGGAGACGAGCAAGATTACTGGCTCCTCACTTGGGTCACTTTTATTCAGCTTGGTCTGCTATTCTAAAATTTGTTTAGTACAAGTCAATATTATTAATATTTCATCACTGCAATGCATCTGAATGTTTTTTTGTTTTTGTTTTTTGCTTTACAGAATTGACTACTCTACGTTGCAGTAATCGTAACTATATAAACATATTGTTTGTATTATTATTATTATTATAAGTAAAATTTGATGGAGCATGATCCTGACAAACTTGAGTAAGATCCACCCGAAGTAACAGCTGAGAGCACTTTTTATATAATGAAAAAGCAGACAGGTTTAAACCAGTGCCTCTTATGTAATTCCCAGTGCAAGATAATTATTGATAGATTTCTCTAAGGAGTCTCAATCATATTTAGCACACTGTAATCTCTTAGAAGAAAATTAAAATTATATTTTTTCCATTGTCCTCTTTAAATCCTCTGCTTCCTTGCGCGTCCCCTCTGAGTGGATGCTCATTCTTTTTCCATTAGTTTCTTGATA
Source organism: Enteromius afrohamiltoni (assembly GCA_034779775.1). NCBI lineage: Eukaryota > Metazoa > Chordata > Actinopteri > Cypriniformes > Cyprinidae > Enteromius > Enteromius afrohamiltoni. The sequence continues at coordinate 298,454 of JAUYWG010000002.1, forward strand.
GTTTTTTTTTTGGATAGTTTGTTTGTTTCATTTATGCCTGCTGGACAGTATTATTTTTCGTCCACTTTGATTTATGTGTTTTGATGCTGTTATAAAAACAAACAAACCACGAAAAAAACTAAAAGAGGTTATAGACCAAGGTCATTCCCTCAAAGAGTTTTGTTGCCATCTGCTGGACAGAGTGCGGGTTTGCATTTATTATGCCGTGCATTAGTTAGAAATATCAGGCAGTTTGCCTTTTTCTCAGCATGTTGGGATTTAATAGCTGGGGTTTAGTATGACATAACAACTCACTCAAACCATTTTTGCGTTCTTAGATTTGGCTTACTGGAAATTATTGAGGATGTAAATGTATCTCTGGGTGTTGAGGTTTAGGCAGTCTTATGGAGCCATGATAATGCCTCATGAATGATCGAGTGTGCCTACCTGAGGTTTGATTCCATAAGGAAACACCAGTCTTTCAAGCTATTTTTAAGGTCTCAACAGTCTATTCTTGCTTCAGTGTTTGAATTCATTACTTCTATTAATCAGCTTTGCAGAGATGGTTAATTATCATTTCAAAATGGCCCATTGAACAGCCTAGCTGATACACCTGATACACAGTCTATAGGTTCAGTCATTTACTATTGTTTTTAAAAATCCGGTCTTTCACCAGGAACTGATTAAGAGATTCTTTGTGTAAATTCACCTCATTGACCAACAAAAAGTCTTTTTTTGACTTAAGTGTCACCTATAATTTCAGCTTTTTCGCTGAAATTTCACTGAACATGATTTGCACCTTTCACTGAATGTGAGTCACACATTTTCAAACTGTATATAGTATTTGTATCTAGAATTTCTGTATCACAAGCACAACGTTTAACTGCAAGTAGTATAAAATGATTATCAACAGAATGAAAGCAAAATTTCTGACTTTTTACTCTTCACCATCAAACATGAGGTGAGGGTTATCAGATAAATACCTCAGATGTTATTGCTTATTCCTGTGATAATGTTTGTTGAGATTAAAATGTGCTGAATAATGTTTTGAATGCTGAGATCTCTAAACATAGAGTAACAGTCGTGGTACTGAAGATTTTTATGTGTCTTTTATTGGTTGCAGTGCAAAGTTGCACTGATGATTTGCATAACTATATGACTCCTGTGTATATATGGTTTCTGATGTCAGCAAAAGATCAGATGTAAATGCTTTTATTTTATTATAATTATGTATTTTACAATCATGAAGAGTTAATATACTGGTACAAAAACACAGTCTCATTCCTTCTGCTGTCAAACGTCAGTATACTAGCAGTATGCTATTTTAGTATTAGAAATATGTTAGTAACATGCCGGTGTTGTGCTGATTTTCGACTCCCTGCCAAATTATGACTCTCCTCCTTGAAACCAATACTCATCCTAAACCTAACCGCTCCCCCACACCAAACACTAAACCTACCAATACTAGGGGGTAGTGTTGTCATGGTAACAAAATTTCAGTATTCGGTACCAATACCAGTGAAAATCCACAGTTCTCTCCAATTTTGGTACCAAAGCAAAACACAAAAACACTTTTATGTAAGAGGACTTTTATTTAATCAAACAGCGCAAACTATATTTCATAGAACTAGATTGCCTAGAACTGCTTTTCTGATGGACCGATTTTAAAGATACAAACATTAACCATACATTTGTTCCAGGGCTTGACATTTTCACTAGCCACAATTTTCTTGTTAGGAAATTACATTTTATATGACTTAATAATGCATACAAATATTTCAATAAGTCATTTGACCTATTTTAATAATAATATTATAATGTAACCAATCATATGAAATCAGCATTCAGATGCAGCATTCAGATGCATTTATGACTGTTATTTGTAGCCAAAATATAGCATGAATGCTTACACTTGCAGGGAAATTTATAACAACATAATGTTGTAAAAATGTTGAGTTTGGTGTTTTAATGTAGTGTGTACTCATATATAAAATCATGGAAAAAAAGATGAAAATAGCCTACTATGAAAGTAAACCGCCAGTAGGTAACAGCAAGTGACTAATTTATTTTATTGATACCCGACGGTACCCGGCGGGCCGGGCCGAGTTCGGACAGATATTTAGAAAGGATGCTCGGTCTTTATGAAATAAACAGAAGTATGTCTATAAAGGTTCATATAATGCATCACCACACCAGTGTGATGTTGACGTATTGTGATTGATGGGTCCTTTTTTCAGTTTCAGCACATGCCCCTCAAAAGGTCTGTGCACGGCCCTTGACATACTAGTGTTTATTTCATAAAGACAATGTTGCACGTATTCAAACAACAAGATATTTAACCATTACAAAACAAAGACGTTCGTCTGCTTTTGCTCTATGACTCTGACTCTCGTGTGCCATTACCTGCTTATACTTTGCTGTTGTCTTACCTGCTCTCTCCTAGTGTGCTCTCTGATCCTCCGTGTGTCTCCAGGTCCTCAGTGTTCCTTCTGTGTCATCATCTGGATAGTGGTGTGTGGTTGTGATCGACTCGCCTGTTCCATACTTGGCTATCTGCATCCTGAAAAACAAAGAGACTGTTTAAGTGTATGTTACGATTCTTCAGCTATTGTCTGCATTTACGTTACTCACCTGTTTTGGATATCTTCTCCCAACCTGTAATTAAACTGTTTAACTTTCACTTACCCCGTTGTCAGTCCGCTTTGTTACAGAAGCTTGGACCACAACAAGTATAACAAGCTTAAAAAGGACCAGGTTTCTAAATTAAGACAACTCAATTCAAAATCAGCATTCAAATCTAAGATTATAATCTAAATTTAATAATAATTTAAAATTGGAGTCAGATTAAAATGAGGTAAAACCTAAAAGTAAAATTACCAAAACCTAGGATAAAACCGAAGCGCTGAGAAGCGAGGCACGACATCCGAGCCATTAAGGCAGACCTTACACAGGCTGACTTATTAAAAGATTTGAGTTCCGCCTGTTAGGTTTCTGACCCTTAAATCTAGATTAAAGACACATCTCTTTACTCTGGCTTACACATAACACACTGATACATATTTATTAATCAAATCCGTTAAAGGGCTGCATTAATTAGATCAGCCGGAACCGGGAACACTCCCTTTAACACAATGTACTCATTACATAGTAAAGAGAATGGCTTCTACGCTAATTTAGATGTCATATTAAAAACGTTTCACTCGATTTCAATCATTTCAGTCAGGTATTATAATTCGGGTAAAACAAGCCAATAAACTTGTTCAAGTTTATGCCACAATAACAAGCAAACGAATACAAAAAATATACATTAATCACTCTTTATGATGATCACTCCGTGACTCGCTGGAGTCTGCATTCTTGTCTGAGGTAATCCAAAAGTTTATTCCTCTGAGCGCATCTTCTTGAGGTATTTATTTATCACAGCGTGTCTTTTTCTGAATTGTATTCAGTCTTATTCCTCTCAGCACGAAGCATACAATATCCGGGATGAACTTCAGGTAAACTTTGATGCTTTGTTTGTGGGGATGTGGGTGTGTACATATGGTGCACTTCGTGTGGGTGATTATCATATCTATTGTGCGTGTGTCGTGAGGGCATGGTTCAATGAAGGAGATGCAAAAAACTGGAGATCATGCTGGTTTCATATGAATGACTTTATCACAGAATATTTGTTTTCGATTAGACTGTCTTAGTGTAATAGTAGACATATTAGGCTTTCTACAAATAAAATTCTAATGTCTTTTTGTGGATAATTTGCTGAGTTTCAGTTTATTTTAGTGACTCATTGCTGACTGAAGATCACGCAGACCATCGCGGAAGGCAGCGCAACCTGTTTATTTTCTTCATTTTCTTTATGCACAAAGTTGTGTTGTTATTATACGTGTATACAAATTAAAGTTGACCCTTCACATGTTCAATTGATGTATTGCTCTTATCAGTACGATCAAAACTCAATGTCTAATTTAAATTCTTATTGGCGTCATCAGAAGAAGACACCTCAAACCCCTGGGGTCGGCAAATGCATACATGCGTTTTGAGGTGTCCTCTACTGTTCTCAATAAGAACTTAAATTACACACTGAGTTTTGATCGTAAAGATAAGAGCAATACATCAATCGAATCTGTGAAGGGTGTGCTTTATTTTATATATATATATATATATATATATAATATAACAAAACAACTTTGTGCATTTCGAAAATGAAGAAAACATACAGGGTGCGCTGTCTGCCGCGTTGGTCTGCGTGATCTTCAA
>JAUYWG010000002.1:310388-329191 GCA_034779775.1 Enteromius afrohamiltoni
ATAAAAAAAATATATATTTTATAAAAATATAAAAAAATATATATAAAATATTATATATATATATATATATATATATATATATATATAGTAATTACCACTTACATCTTTAAGCACATACTTGTCCAAGTTCTTCAGTGTTCTTTCCTTCAGAGTGCCCTATAGGCCAAAGATAACAATGACTGGTTAAAAACACTGTAGTGTGAAACACTCACACGGTATGGAATGATTATATTTTGCTCTTAAAGAAAGGTAGGTGATTAGGTACGAAACCATTTTTGCTGGTTTTCTTAACATCTCTATAATTTATATGTATTTGTGTTATCTGTGGAAGGCATGGGACCATAAAATATTTGTCCAATCATGTTCCTCAGTCAAAGGTTGTCCTAGCCGCCTTTCAAAGTTTGTATTTGCATACCTCTCTGAATCTGTTCGTGCAGAAATACAGCAAAAGTTCTGTTATGCTATTGCAGAGCGAGTGAGAATGGAAGTCTTTTTAATTGTAAAATATGACCCTTGGTTTTGAAACTGAGAGATTTCCGCTGATGTGTGGTTTGTTCAGACATTATTTGGCTGAGATCTGGAATCTGAGGGTGCAAAAAAATCCCAATACTGAGAAAATCACCTTAAGTTGTCCAAATTAATTTACAAATTAAGGTTTGATATATTTATGCTAGGAAATTTACAGAATATGATCTTTACTTAATATCCTAATGATTTTTGGCATGAAAGAAAAATGTATAATTTTGACCCATACAATATCTTCTGGATCTATCTGCTGCTTTGACAATGTCAATCATCAGATCCTCCTGCCCACTGTCCACCCTATCAGGACGGGTCCATGAACTGATCCCTGAGGAACATCTCGGCATGTATGGATAATCATCACCTTCTTGTCTTCCCTGCCTCACCAACTCTACAGCACGACTTCACCATCTACCTGGGTTCATCTACAATTACCCCATCAACTTGGGTTAGAAATCTATAAATCTACATCCCCTCCAAAAGTCTAAGATCAGTAAGATCAGCAACGCCTTGTGGTACCATCACAGAGAGGCTCAAAATCACTTTCCAGAACATTCTCATTCACTGTTCCTGGCTGGTGGAATAATCTTCCCACTCTTCCGGAATGCTAGTTCCCTGCAATTTTTTTTGTTTATTCCTTTCTCTTTCCAGCTTGTACTTATTTGAACAATACCTGAGGCTGGTATTACGAGCACTTCCTCTGTCCGTTTGCCTCTTTAAGACGAATTGCTTTATGTATTGCACAATTGCAAGTTGCTTTGGATAAAAGCTTCTGTAAAATGTCAAAATGTAAATGGATTGTTGGATGTTGCTACAAATATACCCATGCAACTTATCACGGTCACATATTATGCACTTTGTACAGTAATGTTCTGGCTATCCTCTGCTCTGCTCGAGTCTGCTATGAGCTAGCCTTTCTGAAATCACCAACCCTACCTTTAAAGTCGTATTTTAATTAGAACTAACTTTGTAAGTAAAATCTTTCACGAGAGGGTGAGTAAATCATAAATTGAGTCAATATAAAAATGGTTACTGTGTCGTGGAGGTGATCCATAGCGTCTCTCACGTCCTGAAACATGCTTCTGTGTGACATGAACAAGTCACCATGTTTGAACCCTTTCTGGCAACTAAATGGAAGAGAAATAGTGAGTGAACAAGATTGTAGACACTTATTGGGCCTATTTTAATCTTTCAAATAAACCATCAGTGATGGCAGTTTTTTCAGAACTCAAAATGTGGCAAAAACATATAATTCTATGCATATAAAAAAATTATATATATATGCATATATATATATATACACACATTATTATGTTTATATATTATATTTCTGTGTAGAGTATGCATTTGTTATGTGTATATATATATATATATATATATACACACAGTATGTGCGTGTATATTTAATCATACATACATATATATATATATATATAGTACTCAGCATTTGTGAATCAAAGATTTCTTTTATCAAAGTTGCCCTAAGACAAAAGCACATTTTGATTTTATGTTTCAGGACAACTTGAGGTGAATGCTTTTGATCCACTTCCAGTGTTGACCACTGTATATATTTTTGAATAAGCTTGAATATGGCTTTGTTTTCTGGTTGCAATGTGTTCTGGATTTTAATGTGTGCACCTTCTGAAATCATAAAGGTTTATTGATATCCCTAGCTGTAAGCGTAAGCAAGATTAATAGCGATGCTTGCTTTAGCTATTATTGCTAATTATGAATATCGTTCACATGACGCGAGGCAGTGAAGCTGTAAAAGAGCCCTAACTCTTGCAATTATATATGGACTCACTTCTTGTATCTGGAGCTCTTGGTGAAGAAGTCAACCAGGCACGCATAAAGATACGTCTCTGAGAAAAGGAGAGGGACAAATCAAGTTAGTAAAATCAATCATGCTTTCACACGTCCATGTAAATGTGTCACTGTACCTGATAGGTTGAAGAGTGTGTTAAGGACATAAAAGCGGTTAGTGTCGTCTCTCTGGATGAACTTGTTGGGATAATACTCATCGACCTGTTCACTGCAGACAGACACACGTTAATGAGAATAACAGCAGGTAAATAAGCTTTCTGACACACCATATATGTGTGTATATATATTTATATATATATATATATATATAAGCATTCGAAGCATGTTGGAAAACTTGTGACAGAACAATAACTGTTTGTCACTAAGCTGCCTAGCTAATATATCACAGCGCCCATCGTTGAGAGAGCGCTAACAACTACTGTTCAACAACTGATCCCTTTCTAAATAAAACCGTGCCCACAATACCCCATGTCAGGAGGCATCTGATGAAACACCCTTTATTAAACTGTCTTTTACATGAGGACACTCACAGTGCTGATCCATGCTCTGTTTGATCTCAAATGTGAGAATAATAATAAAAACAAGAATGATATCCCGATACCACAATTGTTCTTAAGTCTGTGTGAATATTAATGTGTAAGTCATGTATGGTCATGTATTTTAAAAGAAGAGCCAGGACTTAAACTAGAACTGAATTCCTGAAATCTGCAGGTGTAAAGCATAAGTGAATGATCCGGTTATACCTGTCCTCGACATCTTTCTTCATTCTTAGAAACCCATAAGAATTCAACCACAAAGGTACACTCCGTAATTCTAATTCTCTTCTATAGCAGGTGTTGGATATAAATACACTACTAATACTAGTTCATCTTTGTTGGGTGGTTGGGTCTCAGACAAGACATTGTCCACAAAAGAAGAGATATTTTCTTCTTAATCCTGTTGTTCATTCTCAGGGGGTCAAATTACATTTCTTATTATATTCTACACTACCAGTAAAGTACATTTTTATGTCTCCGCTTGCCAAAACTGCATGTCAAAAATACAGTAAAAATATGAATACTGTGAAATATTTTACAGATTGAAATATCTATTCTCTATCTGAATAGATTAAAAACTGAAATTGATTCCTGTGATGTCAACAATGAATTTTCAGCATCATTACTGTCAGCATCATTACTACGTTTATATATATAAGGTGTAAGGTGTAAGGTGTTTCCCTTACTCAGATAACTCAGTACATCCAAAAAAACTTCCAATTTCCAATTATGACTCACTGTGCACATCTGTAGGCTTGGAATTGTTAGAAAGCACTGATTCATTTTAATGAACCAGTTTATCTGGTTCACAAAACTGGTCTGAATGATTTGTTCATGAATTAGAGTGATGACGATATTAAGTTTAGGCTAACTATTGCTATAATAATTGCAATAAGACCTTCAGTGTATTAACTTGTGATATTAAAGACTAAATGCCTGTGTTTTTGTTTTTGATTATTTGTTTCTTGACCAGCTCTTGACCCTGCTCTTTCTTCAAACTGGGTTTATTGCCTTTCAGTCTGGCTCTTTTTAATGTTTTGTCCCACGCAGCACTCTATACTTTCTTGAACTCTCATGTTGTCAGAGAAAGGTTGAGGAGGCATTTGAAAGTAAACTCTCACTCAATACACCACTGACCCTCACTCACCCTCTCAAGTAATCAAAGCCGTGAGTGCACACCAGGATGTTTCCATTGGAGTCTATTTTCAACAGGTTTCCATACGTGGTATCATACACCAGACCTCTGGAGAGAAGAAGAGAAAGAACATTTAAAAAGAACCAGCGTCTGGGAGTATTCAGACAAGTGAATCATTTCTAGCAAGCTATGGCCCTCTAAGGATTTAAAGAGTTAATTCATATTTATATTTTTCCCCAGCAGTATTATTGAGCAGACAGTCTGCGTTTGGTTTTCAGCCCATTTTAATAATGACCTCAAGCGACCTTCTGCTTTATTATACTCTTGAGACTAGTGTAAACGCAGGACATTTCTATTTGTATTGATGTCCACAAAATCTCTCATGAATGGTTTATAATAGACTCAAAAGCAACTACAAACTGACTGATTTCTAAATAAAAATGAGTTAAGGTCCACTTATACAGTCTCATACTAAAGAAATCAGTTCATATTGGAATATGTACTATTGTTCAAATGTATGGGGTCAGTTTTTTTGTTCAGCAAGAATGCTAAAATTCAATGGTTTTCAAACCTGTCCTACAAGCACCCCTGCCCTGTACATTTTGTCTCCCTTATCAGACACACCTTATTTAACTCATCAGCTCGTTTTTGTATTAATGCTTTCTTAGTGAGCATAAAAGGCTACTTTTAAATACATAAACAAAATCTTACAGAACCCCAAATGTTTGAAAAGTATCATGAAAAATGTGTTAACTTGATTGTGTAATAATAAGACAAAAGAAAAAAAAAACATAAATCAAAACTAATCCTTTAACTTCTCTTAATAAACATCGTAAAATACATTTCTAGTTAACTTAACTACGCATTATTTCATATTTTAAAAAGTTTCTAATACCTTTAGTTCATAAATCCCACTTACTTTTCAATCCCTCCTTTCCATGTACCTGCCTATACATGCTTACTTCCTGATTGAAGTGATTGGATTTTGAGTTATGAATGGCATTTAGCATTGATTTAAAAGCAAATGAACATAAATCAATCAAACTGGAGCCGTACCCTAAGGAAAAAAAAAGTAAAAGGCACATCTTTGTACCTTATTTACCCCTAAATAGTACAGTAAAGATAGATATAGGTAAAAAAACATGTTAGTAAAGTATCCATAGTAGCTTTTGAAAGGGTACCACAAGTTTTATACCTTTTATACCTCTGAGTACTACAAGATTCTGTTTCTATTCTATTCTGTTAAGATTCTTTTCGAAATTCTATTCTATTCTGAAATCAATAGAATCACACTGTGTCATGATTTACTCACCCTCCGCTTGTTTCAAACCTGTTTAAGTTTCTTTCCTGTTTGATTTATTTTTCATAGAATGTTGGCAACCAAACAGTTGCTGGTATCCATTGCCTTCCACAGTTTTTTTTTCTTCCATACAATGGAAGTCAATGGCTACCGTAAACTGTATGATTACCAACATTCTTCAAAACTTCTTATTTTGAGCTCAGCAGCTTCTCAAACAGGTTTGGAACAACTTGGTTTTGTTGTGAACTGTCCCTTTAACTGGAATATAGAGAATAGCAAACAATGTGGATGTAAACACTTGTCAGTGTTGTGCGAACACACATAGCAAGCCTCAAAAGCCTTAACGATGACCTCACAGACCCGATATAGCCTAATCCAGAGCCATTAAGGGAGCATCACTTACCGCGTGGGGAAGGTGGGGTCGTACATGTAGCCCAGCAGCTCGTGTGGGTATCCAATTGACACCAGCCTGTCCCTGAGCAGCTCAAAACCCAAACTCTCGTACTCTGGAGACTTATACACTGTTCAAAACAAGAGAGTGGCTGTGAATGAAACACTTCACACATAGCCTGACAGCTTTTCCCAACGGTGCTATAAACACTCTCACCTGCCAGAGTGTAATCCATGTCAAAGCCATAGCACTTGATGTTTTCAAGCGTCAGACTCCGGTTCACAAACACCCTGAAGGGAAAGACAAAAAGTGGTTTCCTTTACTTTGATGGGTCAACATTACCTTTCTCACAGTTATCGATTAGCATCCACAGTAACTTACACTCCATCCGCCTTATAACCAACGTCAGTGTCATTGCCAGAATATATCAGCTGATCTAAAAGAACACATTATTACGCCAAAATCTAGCCTAAAAGTTTGTATTCAAACATGTGCTGTTGCTTACGCACGCTTCTATGTATCAAGTCAGCACAGTTTAGGTCTGTTCTTATCAGGTCCCTCACATATGACATCAGTACAGCTGGTGTGAGGTAATTGCAGCTTAAAAGACGTAAAGACAGAGTGAAAGAACAGCCAACTGGCACTCTCCCTTCTTGGCAGTTTTTCTATGTAAGCAAGTCACGTTTTTATATTTAGGGTGGAAAGTAGTGACTAAGAAATCTAAAAATAGTAAGACAATACAATTTGATTGAATCCACAGATATTGTACCTTAACAGTCAATTAATACTGAAAATGAGAAAGAATTAAGAATATTTTACATAAGAACTATAAATAATAATAATAAACAACATATTTATTAGTTTACAAGACCTTTTGAGTTACAAATACAAAGAAATGTCTATTAAATTCAGTTAGATTAGATTAATAACTCCAAAAGTTGTCCCAAATGGTTAAACAAATTGTCTTATTTTTTCCGCTATTTTGTCCTAACATTTTTTTTTTTTTTGCCTTGTGATATCAAGACACTTTTGGTAAGACACATTTATTGATTGTCACCATTAAGTTTTGGTTGTCAGGAACTGGGCTATATGTAAAATCCTCAAAGATAATAATTAATTTAGCATATTGTGTATCCACACACACACCAATTTAAATATATCAATATAGATCAATTGACTTACTAACTGAATATTTAAAATTCTGCTGAAAATGAAATTCGTTTTGAAGTCCTAACGTTTATGGTGACTCACTAAGGTTCAGTTTATGTCATTAGTTGTGTTTGCAACATTATTTATTTTTTTAATTGATAAAACGTTCAAAAATGAAAATTACGTTTACTTATTCATTCGTTTTTCCTTTAAAGTCATGACCAAATTATAATTAATCATCTAAAACAGATGTGTGACTGGTTCAAAAGATTCAACTATTCAAAAAGAACAGGAACAATCAGTCTTTTATCTTTAAATAGATAAGGGTATGATCAAACAAACAGGACCAGCTAACTCAGTGAATAAACGAATGCATATGTAAATAAATAACACTTTATCTTACACTGTCTCCCCATTATATGTTACACAAGTAACAGTATAAGTATAGCCTAAACTGTACGCAATTACAATCAACCAACCTTAAACTGAACTCTAACCCTAGAGTACATGCTGGGTAACACTTCATTACAGGGACAAATTCTTACTATTAATTAGTTGCTTATTAGCATGCCTATTAATAAGGTATTGGTTGTTTATTAGCACTTATGAACCACATATTGTGCACGAGCATATTCTAGATCCTTAACCCTACCCACTAAAGCAAACTTCATAGTTAATGGTTTGTTAATAGCGAGAATGGGACTTTAATAAAGCGTAACCACTTGTTAAATAATATTGCTCAGAACTTCTGTAATTACACTGTAGCGCCTTACAATAGCCTAAATAAATTCCTGTAAAATTAAAGTTATCATTTAATTAATGATTCGTGGTGTTGTTATTGTTTGAAAAAATTGTTAGCGTTCATTTCGTTTAGATCTTATTAATATCTGGGTCATTGTGAAAGCGTTGTGATGCTCTGAGGCAAGAAACTTCTGTCAGTGGAACTATTATCATTTTACTGTTATCAATCGATATGAAATCCCATTGTGGTAAACAGAGCCTTAATTGCCCTCCGAAACATCCCATGACTGAGGCTGGTGTTATAAAGAATACTGAATTAAGACAGTTAGCGTTACTGAGAATAGCGTAACTAACTGTACAGAACAAAGAAAACAAACTAAATGTATGAAGAAATACCTGCATACTAAGCTTTGCGTTTCTTTAGTTTGTTGAACGCTGTGGTTTTCACCTGTGTGAGTGTGTAAATGAACCCGTTCTTACCTCTGATGCAGTTCTTTTTTGGCGGCACGCAGCTCCATCGCGAGAGTGCGCTCCCAGAATCACTCTATTGTAATGAGCGGTGTGAAGCTGTCATCAAACTCCTCTCTGCGCTTTAAATCGTACCATGATGTTGACATCATCAGTATAAGTTTTTCTTGGGTTTGGCTCGTAAACAGGAACCCTATGTACGTAATTTGGGCGTATGTGGGATGCACGCGAGGGTGAGTGAAGTTTGATGTTGACAGGCGGGAGATTGTGTTATCAGAGCGCCGCACGCGCTTGCCTCGCGACGCACAGGTCCCCGTTCAGCGCCCAAACTCTTGACAGTCGACACTGCCGAGCTTACCACATTCACAATTAACCTCGCATCAATATTTCATTAGCGCTGCCTTCCTCCCTTCATTCACATTCACGAGGGGAGAATATGTCCCTTACACAGGGGGCAAGTTGTCACTACGGCTGTACCCGAGTAACTAGTAGGTAGTAATAGGGAGGGTTTTTTTCTTTAACATTTGCAAATGTATAATTTTTATTAGCTGTTGTTATAAATATTTACTTCTATTATTATATACATCTACTATACAAACTATTAACTTAAAATTTTCACTACTATATAGTAGTCAATATTTGAAGTTTATCATTTTCATTTTAAGTTTTTAGGTTTCCTCCTAATATTTGCATTTTATTTTATATTTCAATTAACAAAACCCATTTAAATTGTACTTTTGTGTGCGCTTATCCATGCAATGGCATATATTCATCAGCAAGATACCTTCCTTTTTTAATGGGTGTTAGTTTTTTAATGTTTATAATGTGATATGCATTTTGAGAACAGACGATCTGAATAAGCCCACAGGAACAACATTTTAAAACATCTTTAAAAAGTATTTAATGTATTTGAATAAAAGAACAAAACAGTCACTAGGAAACATTAAGGCAATTTTCTGAGCAATTTTGGTAAGCCTCAGAAAATATGAATTACAAGAGATGCCACATTACATAGTCTTTTGTAGAGTGCAATAATTCATCTGATAACTTTATGGTGTGGTAAGAGGTCAACACACCTCTGAGGATTCCATAGATACTCAAGCCTTACTAATCACTCTACAGAGCCATCCAAGACACAGTGTCAATAAAGTCATTGCACCACAGCCGTTATATCAGGCCAAACCTGAATCGGTGTCTCTTGGCGTGACAAAGTACAAATATATTGATTCAACATTCAGTTCGCCTCTAATTGAAATTGGATTTTGAGTTTACAGATGGGATGTGGCTTGATGTCACCAACAGAATAGCCAAACAGACCACACAGTCAGCAGCCATCAAAACAGAGAAAAAATACTGGGTGTAAAATGACTTTTTATTGGTCAGCTTCTGATTTGACTACATGACTACGTTTCTGGAATGGTGCTAAAGCTTGGTAGATATGCTGCTCTGGATGTTGTTTGTGTGTATTGAGCTCAGTTTGGACTGAAGTGAGTGTCTGCGTTTCTGGTGCATTCTCTTGAAGTCTTCTGTGATCTCCAGAACAGTTTTATTCTTTGTCTCAGGCACGTGGAACCACACGAAAACACCAGAGAAGAAGCAGAACACAAAAAATATGAGGAAGCACAAATAATCCATATGCTCCTGCAATAGAAAAATATGGATGAAGTAACTGTGAATCAGGCACGTTTCAATGGTGCTTTCAGTAACTTTATGATCATCTTAGACTTATACTGCCCTCTAGTAGTGTGAATGAATTCAATGACTTCAAAGGCACAATTTTTCAGATTCCAATGTAGTAATTTACATTACTCAAATTAATTGTTGCTTAAACTGTTGCGATAAGAGGAGAAACCAAATAAACGGAGGAGTATTCATTTGATTATGCAAAAATAGTAGCATAAATAAATAAAACAAACTTACATTTTTGAGCATTAAAACAGGGCATAAAACCATAAAATGATAAATGCTCACCACTATGAGAGGAAACAACATGCCCACCAGGAAGAGTCCCGTCCAGTTGAGGATGCAGGCTACCATGAACGCCGGCGGTTTATAAGACTGTGTGAAAATCTCACCAGGAAGTGGTGCTGTCACCCCGGCTGTGGAAGAGAGAATTCACAAGAAGGGTATTGTTAAGACAACAAAGCTATAAATAAGCATCTGAACACCTGACTGAAAAGGAAAAATATGTACTGTACCTGGCCCGCTAGAGAAAAAGATGATGAAGGTGAAAATAAGGACCATACTGCAGTATGGCATCCAGGATACAAAGTTCTATGACAGTCAGACAAAGACCATCTTAGAAATAGTTTCATACATCAAACATTGGCACAAAGTTAGTCACATCTTTGTCGTTAAGAAATAACTCACTTAAAAGTAGTTTCATTTCTTACTATGTTGTTCAAAACTCTTAAGTCATTTTCAGAAATTTTGAAAAAAGCACCTTATTCATATAAACTACATTTATTATATCTTTATGATGCTTTTTTTTTATATTTTTGAAGCTTGATAGTGATCCATTCACTTTCATAATATAAAAAAGTGCCAGTGAACGTCCTCCAAAAATGACATTTCTTAGTCTTTTTCTCACAAAAATAATATCACATGTCATAAAAAGGCATGATTAATACAAACTATTTTGATTCGACTATAGTGCGTTTTTGTCACTTCTGAAGCTTAACCTCTCTAGTCTCCATTCACATGTGATGTGAAAGCTGTGGAGAAGATTTGAAAAAAAATCTAATTATCAGTTTCTCCCATAAAACAATCCCGAAACATGATCACAGAACATGTGGAATAAAGCATGTGATTCATATACTCTATACTCATATACTCTAAGCTTGACAGCACCAGTCTCCATTCACTTTCATTATATAATACTTGAAACGTTTGGTATTATATAATGTATATATATAATATATGGTATTATATATTATAAACATTCAGATTTTCAGAAAATAATTAAAATTATATTATAAAATAACATAAAATTATAGTCTGTTCCTCACACAAAATCATAGTTTGACTTTAAAAGACATGAAATATAGTGCTAGAGCACTACTTTCATTAAACATTCATGATGCATCGTCTATTTATTTACATTCTACAAAACTTCTCTAATCCTATGGGATTAAGTAAATCATCCCTTTAAACGTAACAGAAATCTTTTTTTTTTCACAATCAGCACTCATATTGTAAAAAAACTGAATTATTAGCCAGGGATACAAAGTGTAACTTGTCTTCTAACTCAATAATTAACCACAAAGCTTATGTAAATTCAAAAATATAATGCAATAAAAAAAAAAGAATGAAAGCAGACCTGAAGGTAAAGTGTAAGTGTGAGCAGTGCCAGTGAAGCGGCCATGCACAGGTAACCCCTAAAGAGAAGCACTCTCTTCCCTGTGGTCTCGATGATAAGCACCTGGATAAAAATAACACAGTAAACAACCACACAAACAGAAGATTCCTTTAAACCAGGCCACATCATGTTTTGAGCTTAGTTGAAATATCTGTGTGGTAAAGAGCGGCTCACACAGGCAATAGAGGTGGAGACTTCACACAGGCCCGTCCCCAGGGCAGCGTAGCGCAGGTTTTCCTTGGCAATACCGGCAGCTTGAAACACATCAAACGAATAGAGATAGACCTGCAAAGACATAATTTACAGGCCATATGAACAACAATATCTTTAAGTTCTATTATTCATCTTTGAAACTGAATGATGAAAACAATGGCAGTGGCTTTCATCAAAAAGAAATATTGAGTGTGAAGTAAATTATATTGCAATGTGAAGCCAACAAGCCCATTTCCTGAACAGACTGTGGCATATGGTTGTGTGTTTTGACAAAATAAGCATTTTTCGGTTCAGTCATTTTTAGGTGCGGGTGGCAATGCGACTCACAGCATTGATGCCGCAGAGCTGCAGCGTGCTGAACGTGACGAGGACAGTGAGGAGCTGCCAGCGGACGTTTTTGTCGTGGAAGAGGTCCATGAGGCTATGGATCTTCACGCCCTTTAATGAGGCATGTTCAGCCAACATCTCCTTCATCTCTGGTCCAGGGTCCTTTTTAGCTCCCCACAGCTTGCGCAGAGCTGAGATATATTGAACATCATCAAATGTAATTACACACACAACATTTAAAACGTATAAAAAACAGAACAGAAACAAAACTTTAACAGTAATGTATGTTTTAGTGTTACATTTCAAAAGAGCACTAAAACTATTTCCATGATGTGGCCCCACATTTTGATTTCAGATGAATTTTGCAAGAAATATCAATGCATGTTTAAATGTCAAAGGAGTTGTCTGTGGTTCTGACCCATCTCACAGCCGTGTTTGTCTGCCTTATCCAGCAGGAGGTACCGCGGGGACTCGGGGAGAAAGGGCAGAGTTACTAGCTGCAGGACACCAGCCGCCCCGCTGAAGGCCAGCAGCCAGATCCAGCCCTCCTCAGTGCCTAACACCTCACTGACACACACACAGACTCAAAACCCAAGCTTTAAAGTTGAAATCTTTTGACATATGAATGCTACAGGAAAATAAACCTGCTGTTAATGACACACCTGATCCCAAGCAGCTGGCCAAAAAACTTCCCCATTGAAACAGAGGCGGCCACAGAAACACCGACCATCCCACGCAGCCTCTTGGGGGCGCACTCCAGTATATACATGGTGTGGACAGTCAAACTCACACCTGCACAGAAAGCACTCATTAGCAGACATAGAAAAAAAAACAGAATAAAAAAAAAAAAAGTTACTAATTTTGCAACACACCAGCATTGATGCCGTATAGGACACGTGCCACCATGATCATCTCAAAAGAGAGGGCGGTTTTACTCAACAACATCAGGACAGCTCCAGAGATTGCCACCACATTGTTCAAAAGCAGAGTTGTCTTCCTATGGAGATTTAAAAACACACACAAACGCACTGCTCTTCAATCCCGCTACTTGTATAGAAATTTAAACACCACAAATAAAATACCCTTTTAGGCCTTTAAATTCTCACCAGTTATTCACTACCATTATAAAGCTTTGAAGAGCCAGGACATATTTATTATTCCTCTGATTGCATTCATTTGAAAGGAGAAAGTCCAAAGTCACCTAGAATGGTTTGAGGGTAATCACCATGGATTAATGGATTTTTTGGATAAACTATCCATTTTAAGAAATTTTACAATCAAGTTAGAACATTTACTTTTTCATTTCTTCCTGTGCCAGTTTCAGGAACAGAACAGAGCATAACCTGGAGAGCATTAATGTAGGTTAGACTGTTTTGAAGAAATACCACTGGCTGTTTGTTGCACAGAAATACGGAAGAATCCATGAAATCCACCCCTTGTTCAAAATCTGGTGTCAGTAAGTATGTTTTTAAGATATGAATACTTTATCAGAATGATTGACCAAACATGACCGCAAATGCATTAATAATAATTTGATAAAAATTCAGTTCTTTTTATCTCCCTATTCTCCAAAGAATCCTAAAAGTAAATTATCATACTTTCCACAAATATATAAAGCAATGTCTTCAACGCTGATTATAATAAATGATCGGCATCAAATCAGCATATTAGTGATTTCCTAAGATACTAAAAGATTCAGCTTAGCCATAACAGAAATAAATTTTGTTTTACAATGTATTGAAATAGAACAAAAATATGTTAAATTATAATAACATTTCATAATATTATTGATTTTATTGTATAAAAAAAGTGAAAAAAAAAGAGAGACTTTTTTGTACAATTTTTTATATTTCATGCAGTTGTGTGCTAATATTATCTCAAAAGTTCTGTAGGATTTGTAAACTCCAGATTTAAATAATGAACAATACCTGTTAATTGTCGCCTATCAATGATCAACAATCTCCAGTTTCCGCTTGTGAATACTACGGCAACATGCGTGGACAAATGCAGTCATTTTCATATCATAGATCATGATAACACTCTCCACAATCCCCAAAAATGTAGATGTATACAAAACAAGGCAAGAAGCGAATACAACTTTAGGCATGGTGTTTCCAAAAAGGAGAGAAAACCTCGGACTGGACAGAGACTCTGCGTGTGTTTTAATAGACGAGTAAACAAATATGTATTATTCATTGTGCAAGTAATAGTCATGGGCAGGTGGTTAGGTGATAAAACCAATATAAATGAGATTTTCATCCATGAACATGATTTGTGAAAACGACATCTCCCAATGTTCAGCGCTCCGTCATTGAACTTTGCGACTTACATATTGTGCTTTTAAGCCTGTATAAATTACTTCCTTCTGTGTTTTTATTTATTTTATAGATCACGTAAAGTGAACTGAATTCAAAACAGAATGGATAACAGATAACAACTTTCATTTTTTTGGGCGAACCATCTTTAACATTCCTCAGCATCAGCCTATGACCTGACTAGGACGTCTCCTGTGTGAATGCACTTCCAGTACCTTCCATATGCTCCTGCCAGATGTCCAGCACACAGGGTTCCAGTCAGCCCTCCCATGCAATATATGGACACAATGAAGGACCAGATGAGAGACAGCTCCCAGGGCTCAAGAGAATGGCCATAACGCTGCTGGCAGGTGTTGTTCACCAGCTCTTTAATAAACTTGCAATGCAAGCACAAGTCTCAGTTGATTATGTCATTCATTCCATTTTATTGAACCACAGCATTTCACAGGTTAGCCCCAACTCATAAGCTCTGATATATATTGATTCTTTGATCCTTTGGGGACGCCACATCTTAAGACAGTGGCAGAAATGCATTCGATTAATACTGATTACCTCCAACCCCCCTATTTGCAGCTCAAAAGAGACAGTAAATCAGCCTAAGAGACTTTATAACCAAACGTGGGTACTTACAAGTGATGGCGAGTTAAGCACAGAAATATGGAAGCCGTATTGAAAGGTTCCTCCTATTCCTGCTATGAAAATTGCTGCAACAAGCACAGGGCTTCCTGCCTGCAAAAAAGGAACTTTTTTTTTTTTTTTCCCAGAAAACTGGACAATCAATCAATCTATTATGTAATGTGAGAGTTGGCCTACCAGTTCTCTTAAAGCTCCCGTCATTGTATGTGACAATGCAGCCTCCTCTACATGGAGTCTTTATAACAAGTGAAGATGACAAAGCAAGAACAGAAACGTCTAACTTACTGTTGATGTGTAACTTTTCATGCTCTGTTGAGTTTTGGATGACAAAAGTAGGGTAAAGTTGGATACATCTTCACACGTCTCTTGGCCAATGGTTTCTTTTGTCTCAAAAATTAATAAAACCAAAATGTCAATACAACAATTTGGCCAACTTTTGAATTGACACTGACATTTGAGATGAGGTTACAAAAACTGCAATTTTATTTAAGCTGCAATATGTGTCCACTTTCCACCAACATAAAAAACATAGCAATCGATTTATAATTTCATCAACACAGATAAAGCAATCCAAAGTGACCCGGAATGCTAATTCAGCATGGGACGCCCATGGGAATTTCTAATGGGTTTTTAGAACAACGCTGTTGGATTTATGAGTAAATTACTGTAGTTGACATTAATTGAAGAGACGTTTGTTCAGCAAAATAATGAGTTTTTGTTCTTTAATGGACTTAAACTAATGTCAGCTCATTTTTCAAGCACACAAAGGGTTTCAACATTTGACTCTTTCATTTATGTTTGCTTAAACTGAGTAGAAGCAAATCAGGATGATTTAACATAATTCTATTTTTAATAGTGCAGTCAAACGGTTAATCGTGATTAATCGCATTCCAAATTATTACAAAGTTTTATTTACATAACGTGTATACTGCGTATATTAATTATATTATAGTTATATAAATACACACACATACAGTATATATTTAGAAAATATTTACATGTAGATATTTATATAACTGATATTATATGAATTTTAAATGTATAAGAGTTAAAATTTTCAATGTGCATGTGTGTATTTATACATACACATAACAAATATAAACAGTGCACACACCTATTTTGGATGCGATTAATCACCATTTGACAGCATTCATTTTTAATAAAATGGACACTGAAGTTCATTCCACGGCAAACATGTAGTGCACAGTGACTCCATTCAAAGTGATACTATACAGATGTGGGTGACTAAGTCTCAGAGCAGGATGAAGCGTGTGAGACCGCCGCCTCGGACTTCCCTCAGACGCTGGCAATGGCGTAGCATGTTCAGCATGCCCACAAACCGTTTGTCCACTTTCAGCTGGGCGAACTCTCTGATGTCTTGCTCCACGATGAAAAACTGACCTGCAGGACACAGGAGGAGTTGATAAATGACCTCTTTCAGCCCATAAGAACTTATTTAATACCAGACCAGGATAAATGACCTTAGTTATCAGAGCACTTATACCAGTTCATGCGCTGGTGGCGTTAATAGTTTTCTGGAGCAAACAGTAGACTCTCAATTCTCAATATGACAAGACTGTTAATACATGAGGGACTGCAGTGCTAAACGAGGTCAAATAAGCTTTTGACCAGCAGCTCTGGAAGAGACAGACAGATAAAATGGTGATACCCTTGGTGTCCTTTGTTTCTTGGTCTTTAAAGCGCTGGTGGAGCATGCGGGACACATTGTTCAGGGTTTTGACTGGCTGATGGAGGATCTTATATTTTGAAGCCACAGCTGTGTTGATGCTTTTTACAGCTGAGTTCAGCTGGTCGTACGTCACACGGCCTTTCATGTACCTGTGACAGCACAAGTGAAGAAATGGGCAAATGCTGAATTATAACAGAATTGCATTACAACTCTTCTATGATTGGTTAATCATGAAATTCCAAAACCTATTGACCTCTCTTCCTTTCTGCTGTCTAACTTATGCTGGGTACACACCCTGATTTTGGGCAGAATTTCCCCCTTTTGACAATTCTAGGTAACGTCCTTACTATCTTAATGGTTTTGAAAGATCATCTTATCAGATTTTCCTGTGGTGTGATGCATGTTAAGAGTGACTGAATCTGCTTTGAAGAACTTCCGACGTGCCCCGATCAAAAATTGTGAATATACAACATGTTGAATATTTATGATCAGAAATCCTCATGAGTAGGGTAAACTAAAACTTAAATTTCAAAAAATCTTTTAGTGTGCACCCAGCCTTAGTAAATGCTTTTCAAATCAAAATGGAGCTTCATAAGTAACCAATTTGAGACATTCTACTTATGCACTGTAGCGCCTTGGCACTCTGAAGCAACACAAATGCACTCTGCACCCGACTCACCATTGATTTTAATAGAGTGTAACAGTAAAATTCTGGGAGTAAAAATCTGAATTTCTTCAAAGGAGAATTACGAGGTTTTTAAATCAATTGTTTATGCTTTTGTTGAAAACGTCAGCTCACATATTTTGTAAATCACATTAAACAGTGAAAACTACATTACCCCAAATTCTGCAAAGTAATGTCCACCAATCAGAAAAAAAATATTGGCTAGACTTCTGAAATTTGAGTTCCAGAAGTTATTTATTTTTACATATAGGGACGTTTTTAACAATAGCTTGTTATGGACAGACCAGGGGCCTGTTCCATAAACCAAGATTAGAGTATAAACCAGGCTTATTTCAGTTAGTCTGACTTGTTATTGCCAGTTAATTTGTATTAAAATAAGTAAGACTATCTGCCATAAGCCTGGCATATTTGGTAAAATTGTTTTATGGAACAGGCCCCTGAGGTTGTTAATCCATGGTATATAATTCTGCTGTTTTACGATATTTTTTGTAAAATTATGACAAAATATAACATTTTTGTTTATATATAATTTTGTTAATTTTAGTCATCAGTTAGTTTTGTTCACTAACAAAAACATGAACGATAAGCTAATCACAGTGTATTTTGGAATTGGCTGTTCACAACAGCATCACGCCTACAATACTGTCTAGGTAGGCGGCTCACTGGATTTTGGAATACAGCTATTGTTTACTGTTTTTTACTATATTTTCTCACAGAGTTTGTTTAGACAGATGAAGAAGGACTCACAGTGGTATGCTGTCAAACTCTGGGACGGTAATGAACTCCATTTCTTTGATCTGGTTGCGCTGATGTTTCCTGGGCGGCCCTTGTTCCTGGGGGGCGGGTGGCGCATCTGTCTGCCTGCTCTGAACTGCCACCTGTCCTCCTCTGAAGACAACACAAAAAGCCAAACTTATCAGTTTCAGTCAAGTGGTTTGTGGTTTTTGTGCTTTCTAATGATGAAGCAAACTGAATAAGGCACAATTCCACTGTGGCACATAAAAACAGGAAATACCTTTGTGGAGCTGCTTGCTGGCCTCTTTTGGGCATGTGCGGAGGGATGTTGTTCTTGAGGTGTAGGGCATCCTGCTCGTCCTCCTGGAAGAAACCTTCTAGATCCTGTTGACAAGATCAATAATAGAGAACCAAAGTAAAAATACAGCTTTTGATCATATTTGAAATAAGTGTTACTAGTGATGGGCGTCTTTGAAACACTGTATCATGTAGCCTCAAAACATCCAGAGCAGTGGTTGACAGAGCATATATAAACTATGTAACGGGTTCAACCGATTCAAAGATTTCGAAAAGCTCCCATTACTTAATGTTACAATTACAGGCATTACCTAGAAAATAAAAAAAAATGTATAAGTGAAAAAATCACACCTTCAAATGCTTCAGCAAGCCTCTCTGCTCATTCACATATCTCTCAAAGCGATCCAGAAGCTCGTTGATGGCAGAGACTTCTTGCTCAATTTTGAGAAGAGTACCTCGTTTGTCTGGATCTTTTGCTAAA
>JAUYWG010000002.1:329768-341550 GCA_034779775.1 Enteromius afrohamiltoni
AATCTAAAATATATGAAAGTCTAATGTTCATCAGTACATTACAGAAAATAATGAACTTTATCACAATATGCTAATTTGTTGAGAAGGACCTGTATACATGCACACATTACCTTAGAATAATGTTTATTTTACTACAACAATGTTCATTTGCTGCTTTAAATGCTCACTCTTTAAAGTGTACCTATTATGCATTGTCAAATATGATCTTTCATGCAGTGGGTCATGTAGCTGTATGTAAACAAACTATCTGCAAAGTTGTGACGCTGACAGTGAACAATAAATAAAGTTATTGTCTTTTAAAACTCTTCCGAAAGATGACTCTACAAAGAATGAGGGATCAACATTCTTCTACGATCTCTTGTTGTGTTTGCCTTATTTTACTGATGACT
The DNA here is from genome assembly GCA_034779775.1 of Enteromius afrohamiltoni. NCBI lineage: Eukaryota > Metazoa > Chordata > Actinopteri > Cypriniformes > Cyprinidae > Enteromius > Enteromius afrohamiltoni. The sequence continues at coordinate 330,158 of JAUYWG010000002.1, forward strand.
GCTTTTCCAATCCTGGAGTACAACAAGATATTCACTAAACGCTTGGTCTTAAAAGATGGATCAGTGCCCAATTTAATTGGACCGGCTTGCTCCTCTGAACTTCTACCTGAAAGTATAATTAATAATTGATGATTGTATTTTCTAGTGATCGTTCAAATACGTATTTGTTTACGTTATGTTGTGCAACAACCCCGCACATGTCTTGGTAACCGGCTAACTTGCGTTTTTGTAGTTCTGTTGTTCAGCTGTGGGCCTAATGTAGTCTAAACATTGTGATTGATGCAGCTTGACTGTCTGTCTCAGTTTAAGTAATGATAAACAATGATTAACGCAGTGTTATGCATTAAGCAATGCTGAAGTTAATGTAGAGGTGTGCCTGATTCGCTTACAATAGCAAAATTGAGAGCACTCGGTAGTCCTTGCTAACTAGTTGACGTATTCTCTCAGAAAGCACATCTAATAATGTCAGAAAGTATAGTTTTGGTACAAGTTTGTTTTTTTGACCTTTTGATCGTAAGAGACGCATAAAATAATATTAGCAACCTTTAAAATGGCATACAGCTACATTTTTATCATTAACTTCCTGGTGTAAATGGGACACCAATGACAAATTAATACCTTTTTTTTGGCTAAATGCAAACTTTAATTTTTCATTTAATTATTTTGGGCACATCACTAGTAACAGATATAGTAAAAATGCAGCATACCAACAGCTCGAAGCTCCAGAAGTCTTTTAATCATGGAAATTTTGTCATTAATATGTTGTGTCACTTCTTCAAGCTCACAGTGATTCATTTCTTTAAAGAGAAGATAAAAAGATTAGTCACATTCAAAGACACACACACACAACACTCCTACCAACAGCTTAGGTACAAACCAAACATACTAAGCAACGCCCTAGCAACCAACGTTGATAACTCCCTAGCAAAGCAACAGTGTCTACTCTGAACACCTTAGCAATTGGTTCCCAATAATTATCAACCACTCACAGCAAACTAATGGACACATCACCGTGCATTTATAAACAGATGAGTGGAAAACACTCATAACAACTCAGTATCACCCTAGCAACTTCGCAATCGCAAAACACAAATAACCTAACGTTACAGAAGGCGTTTCACACACGACTCAAATTAAGCTAATGTCGAAATGTCCACATATTTTAAAGCTTTCAGCAAAGGCTTTTTCAGTTTTTTTGTTTTCTTTCCTTTTTGTTGGCCTCTTTGAGCTTATAACATATAACAACATTTGTAACCGCGTCAACAAAATCTAACGTTAGTGACTGGCAGCCCGTAGGAATGGGAGACATGCACTCACTGTTGGATAAGTTAGTTCTGCTGTCTAAACCAGTGGTTCTGGTCCTCGCCCCCCTGCTCTGCGTATTTTGCATGTCTCTCTTTGTTGATGCAGGCACAAAACACGGTTCATAAACTCTGCATTACTGTAGAACGCGTTTTAAAAAACTTTTGCATCGGTCTCAAACTAACGACACTGTTTTGAATAAATCGGCAACATTATAAATTAACGATACTTGCCTTTCTTATTTGTTTATGGGATTGATTAGTCTTTCAGAAAGGGATGTGAAGTCAGATCGCGCCAACGTTCAAACACACGCACGCGCAAAACACAGTATGTGATCCGTGCTCGCACTTTCGTCACGGAGACTAAGCATTTCTCGGTTTACTGTTAAAACTTACTTTAGATGAGACCATCCTAAATATGATGTAGGCTATTGTTTATAACACTGGCTCTATCTTGATTTAATGAAATCTTTTTGTATTAATTTGCATTGTTTTAATTTATGCATTAAATTCATAACCATGAGGTCAACTAGGTCACATACAGTTTTTAATCATTTGCTCTAAGTTTTTATATAATTGACCCAAAATGAGTGTGACATATTTTAATATTACCCTATCAAAAGATATCTTAAAATAAAAGAACCATCTGGGATTCCCTAAATAACCTTTCAGTAAACAGTTCTTGGAATAATTCCATGAATGTTTTTACGGAGTCATACATGCTGATGTAAAAGTATAAGCAAATAACTTTGAATAACATTTTACAGGAGTCATCGTTTGGATTTAACTGTCAATCCAAGAACCACACTATCTAGTTTAATAATTTAGAAAATGCTGAATTAAAGTATTTATTTCAGGCACTGGGTCATACTGTACAGTTGCTGGAAACTGTTTCTTATCTGAAATTCTAAGCTGAGACCCAGATCCAGAACAAAACCACAAAAATTAAGAACATCTCAGGAAATCAATAATCACCAAACGAATCCTTCAACAAAATTCACTTCTTTTTTTTAATGAAAAAGGATTTAAACCTCCATGAATACAAAAACAACCAAACAAACACCAGCATTACCACAATATTACAGTTTTTTTTTATAAGAATGGTAGAAATGTAAACATATCTGCAACATTTATCTAATCCAGTATAGAAAAATCAAATCTCCAGTGTGCTACAGTACTTTTTTTCTTTCGGATTCAGTCAAGTGTCACAATATTACAGCACTCTTTGAGCCTGAGCCAGCTTTCAGAGTCCAAGAGAAGCTTTGAGCAGTGAGGTCATATCATCAGGTAATGTGTCCTCTTCACCTGGAAGTACCAAGCAGATTTGTTTTCATAAAAAACAAAACACTCACACACACACAGGTGAAAATACCTGTGAGCTTTATTAAAGCGTTCTCACCCTCCTGAGTAGCGGTCATGTCCTGCTCTAGTTTGAGTTTTCTTTCTCCAATGCGGAGCATGGCATCCTCTATGGAGTCCTTACTTATCAGCTTGATCACCTTCACAGTCCTTAAATAGGAAAAATGCATTCAGATATAAAAGCATTAGGAAATAAAATTAAAGTCTACTGTGGGACAAACATGTCCAGTGTTCTCTAACCTGGTTTGTCCGACCCGGTGGCAGCGTCCCTCTGCCTGTTTGTCATTGTAAGGGTTGCAGTCGATATCGTGAAGGATGACCACATTGGCTGAAGTCAGGTTAATGCCTAGTCCTCCGGCTCTGGTGGACAGCAGGAACACAAATATATCCTGGTCTGTGTTGAACTGGTCAATCAGCCCAATTCTGTAAAAGCCCAGTGAGATTTACAATTACTGTCCATTTACTTAATTGGCATTAAGAAGTGACTTTTTCTATAGTATCTTGAGTGATTTATAGTGCGCTAACAGAAGCAAAAGTCCCTGTGGATCATAGGGTTAAGTGATTCAGCCAAGAAAACAGCATTTGGAGAACAGGATGTTGTAGATGAGTGAAGACTAGAATGAAGTGTAGCTAGTTAATTTACATTTTGGTAATAATGTCAATACCACAAAAATTACATTTAGGTGGAGATCTGCCACACACAATATATTAATGGCATATAATTTATTGGCTGATATTAGTACTTTTTAAAAAATTAATTAATTAATTAAAATTACACTGCAACACTACCGTTGATAAGTTTGGTTTCAGTGAGATTTTGTTTTAATACTGAAGCAAGCAAAGACGTATAGATTAAAAGTGACAGTAAAGACATAAATCTTACAAAAGAAGTTTTTAAATATATCAATTTATCAAACATTCCTGACAAAAATATATCTGTTTCCACAAAAATACCTGTTTATAACTCTGATAATAGTTATAAATCTTAAAAATTCAGCTTTGCATCACAGGAATAAAGGACATTTTAAAATATATGAACAAATTATTAATATTATTTACCAAACTTTTTTTAACTGTAGCAATACGGTAAGCAAAATATTGTTTTTTATTGGTAACATTGTTTTTTTGACAGGCCATACTAATGCTGATATCTTAAAAAGCGTGGCCGATATATTTATTATTTGTAATTTATTATCTGAATAATCATTTATAATCAATCAATAAATAAACATAATCTTAAAAAAATTAAGAAAGTAGTAAAGATTTTTAATAACGTACATTTATACATTTAGAAATAGTTTTCTTTATAATATATAACTACATTACATTGCACAAAAGTCAAATTATTCAACAAAACCCAGAACAAAAACTACCAACCAAAACAATAACAGCACAGAACAAGGCCAATCATTTTCACAGGGCAAAGCAGAACATTCTGGTCTTTGCCAGAACATGAAGCCAATAATCTGTTTCCGTGGAATTAATACAGACAAAGTCTTCAAGGACACGGGTGGAGTACACTGTGCAACTGAAGGAGACACAATCCGTGATTTACGACAATAAGTGACGAGACACAATAAGCATCATGTCTGCCTCAATGCGAGCTGCCACCATTACCTCTCTCGCTCGCTCCTGTCATGATTCTGAACTTGAGCGGACGATAGAAGGGCACAGAGGATGATCCGAGACTGTCCTGAATTCCTTTACTCAACAACATTTGACATGTAAGTGCGTTTACCTGTCACTCATGGGGGTTGAACCATCCAGTCGGTTGTATCTGTGTTTATGGTGTCTTAGGAACACCTCCAAAACGTCAAGCATCATTGTAAACTGGCTAAACAGCACCACTCGATCACCCTGAAAGGACAAAACAGAGAGGACAACATGATCAAATTCATTGTATGTAAAATAGCAGCACGAACATTCTGCTAAACGTCTGCTTTTGTATTCTACAGATGAAAGTAAGTCATATGGGTTTGGAATGAATGTCATCTACTGTGTGCTGTAACTAAGCATATACTGTGTCTATAGGTGACAGTATACAGTATGGTGTAATTTGGGACACAGTATGTTTCTCTGCACAGTTAAATAACTTTCATTATACTCTAAGGGGTTGTTGAAAAGGTAATTTGGTCTGGCGAACATTACAGGAATCTGTTTTCCCCAACCTTCTCCTTCAGGGAGTTCAGCAGCTGTGCGAGGAGGCAGAGCTTTCCTGAGTCCAGCAGTATGTCTGTGTCGAGTTGGTATTCCTGCAGTGCAGAATACTGCTGACAGAGGCGGTGCAACTCAAAGTCTGAGAGCACCTCCATGTCTTCTTTGATGAGAGCGGGATCTGCATCATGGTGACTCGGCTCCTGGAATTACAGCACAGACTCTTTAAATAAGATATACAACATATATAACATATAACAGAACAAGCAAAAAACTACACACAATAAATATCTGCCATAATTATTTCAATCCATGTTGTAGTTCAATACTGCTGTTTTATGACTTAATAAAATGACCTATAACCTAATACTATATTAATATTTTTCTTAATTTATCCATTCACTACAGGGAAGTTTAGACACTGTCAATGTATCACACTTAAATAATCAAGGTTTTTATAATAATAATCACTAATTACATAAAATGACTGAATCGTACCTATAACCAATATTAATATAAATTGTTTATTAAGTGTATGACCAAAATGTCAAACTGACTTGAAATTTTTTTTTATTTAATCTTTTAACACAATAACTAAATCAACATTATACTACAAAAATGAAAGAAAAAAAAAAACAGCAACCTGTTATTAACAATTATTTTTATTTAGAAAAAGTAATATTGTAATCCTAACTCATTTTATTATTTTCCGTACAGACCATTATAACCAATAATAATAGGGAAAGAAATATTATGATAAATTCCTTAAAAAACAATAATATTTTCTAGCTTAATATTTTTGGCATTGAGCAATATTCATACATTTATTTTATTTTTTTATTGTTATCCATACAGCTGTTTTTGGACCAACACTGCTCTGAAATTGATTACATGTTTATTTTCCACAGTGGCCTAATAATTATAATATTATATACATAAATTATAATTATTATTATGACATCAACAATGATAATAAAAATAATAATGTTATCATTACTAAATATTTATGTATATAAATATTGTTATTGTTGTTATTAATGTTGTTCAGTGTTTTATTGTAGTATTATATTAATAAAGATTTATAATTAAAATGAACTTTATATTTTATGAACTTTAAAATTATTATAATTATGTAATTTTTGTACAGCTGTTATTTTCAGACCAACAGTGTTCTGAAATCTATTAAATAAGTAATTTTTATTTTTATGTTATAATTTATTTTAGATAAATCTTTTCCCAAAAATAAACTTTTTTAAGCCAATCAGATGGTCTCTTCATGTATAAATGGATAGCTTCTTGGGAAAATAAGCCAAAAACATAATCAAACTTAATGCTGATAGTCAAAAGTCTGGCTACATGAGCTCTGCTGACCTACTTAAAATGAGTGCAGAAAATGTAAGAAGCCCACTGATTCCATCAGGGCCTGCTAAGATCTAAACTTCCTGCGGCGTTAATCAAAATGTACGACTTCATATAAAAATATCCCAGACCTTCAGCATGAGTCTGCTCATAGCTTTGAGTTTTTCTGTGGTATAATACTGGCGGTGAAGAAGAGGATGGTTGGACATCTTCCTCAGCTGCATCATCACATTGGTTAGCTCACGTTCTGCAGAAAGACATGGTAAATAAACTATGATTCAAAATATACTAAAGCCAGTACAATTTCTAACACCTCCATTAAATACATACTTTCCCCATTACTGGAGTGCTTCAATTTGTGGAAAAGAGAATTGTACAGTTCCTGCTGCTTCTCGGACATGGCACAAAATTCAACCTGCTCCTCTTTGGCAGGCAGCTGCTTCAGGACCTGCCGGGCACATCATCATCTGTCAGTGAAACGCTGGAGTGCCCTAGAGCCACAGAGGGTCAACATGACAAGCAAAGTGCCTCATCTGCTCGTGAGACTGAATAATGCATTAGAGATGTTGTCCAACAGATTTTCACATTGGCATGCATTCTAAGACTACATGCATTATGCAGAATGCTTATGGACTCTGCATGCAGATGCACCTCACTCTTCACACGTCTGAGGATGAAGGGTTTCATGATGAGTTTGGCCTGGGTAATTCTGTCCCTCTTGAAGCTACTCTGCTCCTCTGAAGATTTCTGGTGGAAGAAAATCTAATTGAGATATTTCAAACATTTTTACGTATTGAAGAAAATAAGTGCCGCTTGCCCCTTTGGGTCATCTGGGTGGTTGCTATAGTGTTGATATACTGGGTACTTTCTACAAGCATGGAAAGGTGATTGCTTGGGTGTTGTTAAGGTGTTTTGGCTCCTTTCAGAGGGCATTAGTCTGGAATTCAGGCATTAGGTTGGCCAGACAGTTGCTAGGTTTTGCTTAGGTACTCTAAGGTACTTTCTAGGGCATCGGGCTAGCCAGATGAGAGCTAGAATGGTGCTAAGGTACTCTGGGTGTTTTCTATTGGCATAAGGCTGGCTAGTTGGTTGCTAGGGTGTTTCTCTGGGTGCTCGCTATAACATGACTAGGTGGTTGTTTGGGTGTTGTAAAGGTGGTCTGGGTGCCTGTAGGCATTGGGCTGCCCAGATGGTTGCAAGGGTTTTGTGATGGTAATCTGGGTAGTTTTTAGGTAGATAACATGAGTCTCAATCAAAAACCTCAAAATTACTGTTTTAGAAAAAAGAAAAACTTTGACTTTTGAAGCAATGCCCCAACGACTAATGAAATATTTTATGGTCCCATAAAATCTTGGATGTTAACATTTTGGCAAATACCATACAGCATGCTCCCAGCTTTATATTGTTTACTATGAGCGAAAGTGATAAAAATGCAAAACATCTGTGCAATATTGTTTATCAGCCAATATTTTACTGATCTTAAATCTATGTGTATAGGTTGATATTTAATATAAATAAGCAAGATATTTGCAGCACTTAAAAATACTAGTTTTAGTTCATGTTAAAAACTCATTTTAGCCTTTAATTAGCAATAATTCTAATTTGTGTGATGACCGCCTTAACAACAACTGCTGGTAATGTCAACCCTATTGGAAATGAACATTTAAGCATGTGCAGTTTCTACCATGGAGAACATCTTGGAGATCTGTGAAGTGCTACTGGAGAACATATTGGGCATGATGAAATTGAGCAGGGACATGAGCTCCAGTAGGTTGTTTTGCAATGGGGTTCCAGTGAGCAGCAGACGATATTTAGCCTGGGGAGACACAAATGGAGAAGAAACCTGAGTGCCTGAGGGGGCAAAGGTAGTTAAACCCCAGTGGTTAACCCCATCGGGGCAGCACCCACTCCTGCTTTTACACAAACAGGCCGTGTGGCTGTAATAGAGCTCAAGGCATTTATTCTTAATGACCACTGACGCGTTGCTATGGATGACAGCTATACATGCAGCTTAAGGTGAGCTTACATTGATGGCCATGAGGTGTCGGTAGCGCAGCGAGTTCATGTTCTTCAACAAGTGGCCTTCGTCGAACACAGCATACTCCAACTTGAGCTTGCAGAACAGACTGCGGTCACTGCTATTTCCAATAGCCAGGTTGTAACTGTGCACAGGAGACCATCTTAATGAGCTGAGGTATTAAGGAGCAGGACATGAGGCTCAGCCATGTTTCATTACCATAAATAATGAATGGGACAGGGTCATTTTACTTGGACCTTTTCACGTTCGCTGAGTATTTCATCGTTATTATGTCTTTAACAGGGGTGCTTTTTTTCTATGCTAACTTCACGGCTTGTGGCTCCGTGTGTGGCATAGATCAAAAGATCCATATTTCCCCAGGCGCCTTCTCGGATTTGCATGCAGGTGGTCTATGAAGGATATGACACCTCGAATCTTACTTTGAGGGTTCAGGGCAAGAACCATTAGTGTATCTGAGAGCTTGAACTTCGATACTCACGTGGAGATGATGATGTTGTAATCCACTATTTGATTCAGAATCTCATAGCGCATATACTTGCGATCCTCAGCAGACCCTACCAAAATAACTCTATTAGACTGACATCAACATTTTCTTTCACTCATTTTTTTAATACTAAAACATTTTCTTTTCTAAGTTAAAGTAAACCTTTTGTAGGTTGGGTTCACTGCAAAAAGTGAAGCTTAAAAAAAAACATTATTTTATTTGCATCTTAACAGACAGACACAGCAGCACTGTGTGTCAAACTATAAAGTGAGATTAGGGTGGAAATATTAGTAAGTTTGACCAGTGATAGATGGAGGAAGTGTTTGGAAGAATAAATTAAAATATCAAGTTAAAATAAAATAAATAGCATATTTATGTGTAATAATAATATATGTATATATAATTTTACATAAAATTATATTTTATATATAAAAATTGTATATTATAAATTAATTAAAATCAAGAATATTATATTCTCTTCTATATATAAATAATATTTATTAGTGCTGTCAAAATATTTATTGCGATTAAATGCATCCCGCATTTACATAATATATGTGTACGTACTGTGTATATTTAATACAAATACACACATACAGTATATAATTTAAAAATATTTTTCTGTCACACCATAGGACACATTGATACGTCAACTATCCTTATATATTTATATTCTTATATTTTGTATTATAATACATTTTTCTTAAATATGTACATGCATGTGTTTGTATTTATATATGAATAATAAATATATGTATTTAATTATGTAAACAATTAATGTAAATTGTTAATATAATATAATATTAATATAATACAATTAATATAAATTATGTAAACAAAAACTTCATTTCGAATGTGATTAATCGCAATTTGACAGCACTAATATTTATAAATTATACAAATAAATACATACATAAAAACTAATTTTATAATATGCATTTTTAAACTGAAAAGTATAAAAAGGTTGGTTTTACCATAATATACCAGCACTTTGAAACTAGGGCACCAAAGTTTCAATTCCCGAGCCCAATTATCTGTAAAAAGAAAAACAATTTTAGGTAATTTAGACTGGTTCGGTGTTGTATGGTAATGGTTATTTATTTATTTGTGTGTGTGTGTGTGTGAAGTATACACAGTACACACACAAAAATTACGTAAACACATACTTTTTTTGAAAGCTATTAATAGCGATTAATCGATTTTACAGCCCTACTTATTTAGATGCTAATTGCTTTGTTCACCAAGTGTAGAAGCAGGAACGGTGATGAGATGAGGCCCATGGTTCCCTTCCTGATAAAGGTAGGCCAGAAACGAGATGGTCTGAATTGTCTTCCCCAAACCCTAAAAGAAGGAAACGCATCCAAACGATTAAATATGGGATCATCATAATGTTAATGATTATTCAGACACGACACAACCATCATAAAAACACACCATCTCATCTGCCAGGATTCCACTGAGTTTGTTCTGATGAAGTAAAGCCAGCCAGTTCAGTCCAATCAGCTGGTATGGTTTTAGCTGGAATCTAGAAAACCCCAAAGAAATATGAAAAATTAATGATCACTCTGCAATGAAAATACAATTTTTTTTCTCTGATATCTACAATATTAAGTCTTACGTGCTAGTAAGGATCTGGGGTTGGCTCATAGAGCCCGGGCCATTGTGCATCACTTGGGTCACATCTTGGATCAGTTTTATCGATATGTCCTCACACTTGCTCATGAGACCTTTAACAACTTCCCTTTCCTTCAGAACCTCCCGACATCCTGCCAGCAGCTCAGGCGAAAGACCATTTCCTCTGTGCATGGCGTCATCCTGAGAAAGAAATATAAAAATTGTTGCTCTTTGATCATGACCTAAATGTCCTGGCAGTTATCAGCAGAAAGCAAAATGTGCAGTTCCTCACCAGGTTTTTCCATTTTTTAAAGGGTCTCAGCTCTGTGATTTTCTGAGCCTTCTTCAAAGAGCATCCTGCAATGAGTGTGAGCTCATCCACAGAAGCGGTCTGAAAGAAGTTGAGGATCTCAGATTTGAGTTTGGATAGGGTTTCAACTGATTGATCAGAGTCAGAGTCCAGTAATACATTCACCAGAGAGGCCTCAGAGTCACTGCCCTCCTCCTCTGAGCTCACATATATGGTTTTGGACACTGACTGCTTTGCACTCCTCTGAGATGTTTTGGTCCCATCGAGAGGTCTGTATGGTTTTGGTTGGGGTTGCCTGGGAAGTTGGACAACCTGAGCTTGTTGACAGGAACTTGCACCCTGTCTGGTGCGTTTGGCAGCAGTGGAAATTTGAGGGGAGTCATCCTCAGACTCAACTTCTAAATGTACAGAAAGAATGTAAGCATTAGGACCATATTCACATACTTATGTAGCATCATTGCTCTCATAGCTCTATCTAAATGTGAAATAAAACTACATAATTATGGGTTGGATGGTTGCCACAACTAGCAGCTGAATTTCTTCATTAAAGTTACCATGTTTAATTGATTTAATTTAAACAGTTTTAACCTAAGCCAGCTCCAGACTAATAGGTGTCAGTATCTGTTCCTGAACCAAATTTTCTTTATCTGTTTATATTAATAATTCATAAGTATGCTAGATATTCATGTACAGGTCCTAAAAAATTAGCATACTGTGATAAAGTTCATTATTTTCTGTAATGTACTGATAAACATTAGACTTTCATATATTTTA
>JAUYWG010000002.1:341760-352845 GCA_034779775.1 Enteromius afrohamiltoni
AAAATATATGAAAGTCTAATGTTTATCAGTACATTACAGAAAATAATGAACTTTATCACAATATGCTAATTTGTTGAGAAGGACCTGTATATAGTGTATTGGACATACTACATCCATCATGTTGTCATTGTCCTGACCTACAATGTCAATTGTAACACCGTTTCCTGGCATTTATAACTATGAAGACTACCGTGGAATGCGGGAATAGTACAGTGCCCATTTGCTATTGCTGCACAAAACTGCATATTACTACTGTACTTGGAATACTGCTTTTGTCAAACTTGAGTGAAGTACACATATTCATTAGCGCTTTAAAGGTGTATACAATAAGTCTCCCATCAAATCTCACCAAGGTCAGAGAACATTCGTAGTGTTTCCAAGGCATCGTCAATTACCCAGCTATGTTCCAGAAGAACATCCCTGAGTTCCTGCGGGATGTCAAACACTTCAACATTATCCCTGAAAATCAAAACAAATATTTTATCCACGTAAATGGCCAAAGTTAGTCAGTGATGACTCACATTCTTGTTTAGATGGGGAAACTTTCTCTGAAGTTTTCTCAGCATACGTTCTTGATCTTTAGATCTCGGCTCGGGCCCCTCCTCCTCTGAATCATCCACCTAATGAGACACAAAATTGTGACCCACATCCCAGTGCTTCAGGGATGACGTATTTTTGTAGGTCGAAACTTGGAAGCGAGTTTGCATTTTAGCAGTCTGATTCCATCATCCTGAAGTAAATAGGGTTTTTTATAATGGATTTTTGGATTAATTCACTTCAGAATTAAAATTTCCTGATAATTTACTTACCTGCATGCCTTCTGAGATGCTCATGTCTTGCTTTCTCTAGTTGAAAAGAAATTTCCAGATTTTTCTCCATATAGTGGACTTCAGTGGTGGCCAACAGGCAAAAGGCTTAACACCATGGAATAAGGGACTTTTCTATTGAAACAATTGATTATTTTCTAAGATATTAATTTTGATACTTTTTAACCACTAATTCTTCACTCATTAGGTAGTGACTTTGGAAAGGTCAAAGGAGAAAAATACAGTTTTACAAGTGTGAAGAAGGACTATTCAACAATATGTTAAATTACACATATTTTATTAAATATATTAATATTATTATATTTTTTTTATTAAAAACTTTATTCCTCAGCTGGGAGCATGTAGAGCCCTTTGAAGCTGCACTGAAAGTCCATTATATGGAGCAAAAACCTGGAGTGTTTTCCTCAAAACCTTAATTTCTTTTTCTTTATCTGGAAAAAGAAAAACATGAACACCTTGAATGACATAGGGGTGAGTAAATTATAAGTTTAATTGTGGAGTGAATCAATACTTTAGGCTTTATAGCTTAGGAATTTGTTGAATTAAGATATTTATGCAACTTTTACAAAAATGCCTTATAAGAAAATCTTACAGGTGTGCATCTTAACACAGAACAATCACACCAACATGATTTAAGACATGTAAGAGCAAGATATTTTCATCTGAGAAACTAGGGGTATAAGTCAGTAAGGTTGGTGTTTAATATGTTTTGTTTTATTGCATAAATGACTACATTTGAAAGCTGACACTTTTTTTAAGCAAAAGTAACCTGCTCTGTCTTATCTGTCACCATGTTGTCAGTTTCCTCTTTGCCCTGTGATGTATTTTTAACTGTGAGAAGATGATGTGTGGCATAAGAGCAGCATGTTGCGAATGGTCAGTTGTGTTAATTTGTGAACATTATCATATGTATATTGCAAACTTTTATTGATCGAAAAGCTTATTTTCTGCAATAATTAAAAAAGTTTTTTGTGGAGGTAACCAAAGCAATGGTGACTTATGGGTTACCCTACAAAAATACGTCACCACTGCAGCACTAAAGTGTGGACGCACACACTCTCTCCAATGACAAATGACAAATAGACCAATAAATCATCTCGAAAAGGGATTAACTGTAACCTGGCACTTGATATCCCAGGTAAAAAAGACATACTGTTAGTGTCCTTGATCTTTTCAATTTAGCCTCAGTGGATTTGAAGCAGCATAAAATGCCTTGCTGTCAGTATTGAGAGGATCAGAGACAGAGCGTCCCATGTTAATCCAATGACTGGGCCTGAGCTCACCGCAGAAGCCCGCCTCTTTCCCCTGCGATGGGAGCTGTCGCTCTCCTGGGAAGCGCCACACATCTGCTGCTGTCTGTTTCCGTGGACCGAATCAGATGCTGAAAAGGAGAGCACGTCAACATGGCTCAGCAACACATGAATCAATGCAGCAAATGCATCTTCACCTCAAACACAGCTGGACTCAGCAATACTGAAGCCATTCAAGCAATCAATGAGCTTTTATCATGGGAGCTGTTCAGATTGATTGAGTGATTCTGCTTATTTGTACCTGCCATCCCAGACGTCTTCAGGAGCGAGGGATGCGCGCTGTTGGTCACCTAAAATGTCAATGACATGATTGCTGACAAGCAGCCCAAACAATACCTGAAATGCGCCCAAAATTAAAGGAATGCGCTTGTTTTTACCATACGTGATCTTTTCTGACGTATTTTTGGACCTTTTGAGGTAGATCTCGTTGTTCTGCTGTGTTCTGGCCTCCTCTGAACCTTCACCACAGTTACCTCCTCTTCATCAGACAGTGATATCTCATCATCGGATGACAGCACTATTTTCTCAGACTCTTCTTGCCTTGATATCAAAGTATAATACATACCAATGAACAGCTTTGTAGAGTTGGAACTATTTGATAAAATAAATACCTTTTCATTATCAACCCTAAAGGTCAAGTCTCAGAAATCTCAGTTTATGGCAGTAAAAAATGCAAAAATAATTTTGTAAGGCTGCAAATATTTGACCAAATTGATAATAACTGGTAATGAAAAGAGTCAACAACATTATTGATTCATAAGCTAGACTGTCTAAAAAAACTAAACAATGTAAATTGTTCAAAGCATGCACTGTATCTCTGTAAATATCCTGTTAAATTCACATAAAAAAATGTATTTACAAAATAATAACCTCTTAATTTACAGTCAAGCCAAATCACTTTTATTTATATAGTGCTTTTAACAATACAGACTGTTACAGCACTGAACATTATCAAATAGGAGAACAGAGTGAAGGTAATGTATAATGACGAGAATTAAACTACTTATTTATCAAATGCAGAGACGGTCTCTGTAGTCAAAATGATAGCCAGAAATTCACTTTAAATTACAGGTGCAATTATATTACAATTATTGGTGCCTGCATATTTTTATATTTTATTATACATCTATTAAATTATATAACGCTTATATACTAAAACCTGCTTTTTATCTTAAAATGTCTTAATAACCCCTTTAATAATACAGGTGGTTCAATAAAAAGGGACACTATGTATCATCATAAGTACATCAAAAATACCCCATTGATATAAATTACCAGTATTTACACACAATGCACAAACTCAAAATAGTAGGAAGACATTATATAAATAACAGAAAACATCCTAATGTTTACCAATGATAACAAAAACGTGTAAATAAAATATTATGAATTGCCGCAGGGATTTCTAGTAACGCGGTGGGGGTTTTCACTGTAAATTACATGGCAGTTCAATTTTTCCTATTAAAATGCATACAGTTTAACAGTGAAATTACATGCAAAGCATACTTTAAATTACAGTTAATAAATTTATTGGTTTTACAGTAGCCTGCTTTTTTATTTTTTGAGGACTACAAACATTTGTACATTGTGGGAGCACTTTATATGCACACAGTGCCTCAGCCTGCAGAACAAATAATACAGTTGATTACTGACCTGACTGGCATCATGGAACTGCCTAATATCTCAATATCAGAGTCAGAGTCAGGAAGGGCAATGGATGGAGCTGATCCTGAAGGACGTTGGGTTTCAGGAGTCTCTGGAATGATAGTGTCTGACTCTGCTGGAATAAAGCAATAAAGCACAGGAGGCCGTCAGGCAAAAACACAACGCATGCCCTTGAGAGGCTTATTACGCTGTTTGCATTGGCAACACTGTACTGATATTTCTCAGACGTTCTTGGTGACTGTCAAATATTTTAGATGTCAAATTTTATTTCATTATAAACAATGACAAAAGAGACAAATATATATATAATGACATTAGTAGTGTATAAATATAAATCAATATAAATATAATCAACAGCAATGACGTTTTTATAATACATTTCTCAGCCACTTAATTGGCACAAGGTTTAATATGATGGGTAACACTGTAATGCTACTTTATTCATTAACCGTTGTGAGATGGCCACTTGAAACACTGAATAAAACAAAATTATACCAATTTCAAGAACCGAGTCTCGTCTGAAGTTCAAACTCATCACAGCCTACCCGAGGGATCCACATGATTAGAGGTTGCTGCTCCTTTCTTTCTCCTCATTGTTCAGTCTTATGCGTTATCAGCAGCTCAATCCAGCTTTACACGCCATGTCATGCATTTCAATCGATACAATCGTCGACATCTGACTCGTGCTTCCCCGAATCTACTATCTATCAACTGTAATAAGCTGATTTTTGGACAGGAATAGCATTTCTCTCTAACAAAGAATTCGCTCACTGTCGAGCTAATAAATTATTGCTTTGTCAGTAACAGCCTCGCATCGGCTTCAGCCATCAGTAAATACCAGATAACCCTGTTTAACTCGGACCATTTCTCTGCACGTTATGAGTCTTTGGGATATTTCACCGGTTGTATTGTACCTTATGTATTTATTGAATGGAAACAGTTAGTGGAATCACGCTAGGCGGTTGTAACATCTGTAACTACGGTGGCCGTTAAGGTACATACGTGTAGTCACAAGGGAACGAGAGAGAGATAATGGACTTTACGACTACATTACGATTTTATTATTTTAATTATTATTATGTAATGTATTCCAGTGATGCAAAACTTTCAGCATCATTACTCCAGTCTTCGTTGTCACACGATCCTTCAGAAAAAATGTTATATAATGAATTGCAATTTTTAAAATTAATGTTAAAAACAGTTATGTAATATTTATGCAGAATCCGTGATATTCTTCCATTCGGATGTTTGGAGTATGTGTGTATTAAACTGATAAAAAAAAATGCATGTATATAAAATGTGTGATGCCAGAAAAGTTTCATATAAATAAATGCTGTTCTTCTTCCTTAAAAAGCGTAAATAAAATATAAATACATATATAATAAAAGCTGAAAATACTGAAAATAAACAGAACCATAAGCCATTATTAATAACTTGAGCACCAGTAATATTTGAGCAATGGAATGATTTACTAATGTTTTTAGAAGAATCATATCACAAGACCAAAGACCAAAGAGTGAGGATGCTGAAAATTCAGCTTTGTCTTTGTGGCATTTCTTTGGAGTGCCGCACAGCCCTCCATGTGCTTGCCAGAGGTAGCCTGACTGAGACCCCCTTGTAAGACCATATGCTGGTGTGGTTGGCCTTGTGTTCCTCTTAATGCAAGACAATGCTGGACCTCATGTGGCTGGAGTGTGTCAGCAGTTCCTGCAAGACAAAGGCATTGATGCTATGGACTGGTCCGCCCGTTCCCCAGACCTGAATCCAACTGAGTACATCTGGGACATCATGTCTTGCTCTATCCACCAACACCACATTGCACCACAGACTGTCACCTCAGACTGTTAATTTAATAAATTAAGTTAATAAATTTAATTTCCATTGATAATTTTTGTGTGATCCCATTTAATTGTCACCACAGTCTTGACCGAAACCAATCATCGTTTTAGTAGTGACAAAAGGGAACCACATTATTCTCATATAATTTTAGTACAGTTATACAATTTCAATATGGTAGTAATTTGGACAAATATTCCAGACATTTCTGAAAATACAAAAATTACTAACAAAATTAATTGCACAATCAGTACTCTCTCTCTCTCTCTCTCTCTCTCTATATATATATATATATATATAAATTCAAGACGTTTCAACTGACTTTGGACCAATTCTGTAAAATGGCCCAGTATATATACACTTGTATATACAGTAAAATAATTGTAGTTAACACATCATTTAATTTTTTTGTGTGTGTGCGTTTTGTTTACATTTTACATTAAAACATGAGACTCAAGTGAAGACAAATACAAATGCAGCAGTATAAAACCATCACATGTCTTTGAATGCAACCTGCCCTGTTTTCAAGTAAATCTGTCTAGTTTCCCAATCGCAACACATAAATCCAGTCATTTTCCTTTCATTCAAACTCTGGCTCCGTGATGTAATGAGATGCCCGACTGTGAGAGCTTGGTTATTTGATTGACAACATTCCTATGCACCGGAGCGTTTGATCTTGCTTTATAAGGATGCGAGTTGGCAAAAGGCAAGACAACAATAACAAAGGGTTTTCAGATGCTGCTGACGCTGCGAGGTGACGTGCTGCGACTGCAGTAATACTGCAGCGACTGTTTCACACGTGCTAGTCTTCGTATTATGCCTTTACATAAGGATAAGGCTAGAAACGGACTAATTCTAATTGCATCAGCAGACGATTTGTATAGTAATATTGCATGTAGGCATACAGCTATGTAAATAGTAGACTATTAATTGAACAGCGACGCAGTGTTTAATAAAGAAAAATGTTCAGTTTGCCTCGGGAAAGTGTAGAAATGAACTCGTTTGTTTTCCCTAATTGTGTGCTATGCTGTTGTTTAAAGTCAGCCAGTTCGTTTCGCAAGTAAACCTAGCTTTAAGTCAGGTGCACTTGTACTGTGACCAGTGGCGATATTGATTCATCCCACTGAATCGGATCTTTTGAATCGGATCACTAAAACAATCCGCTCAAATGCGTTCGGTACTTTCTGTAGGTATTACAAATTGAATGATTAGGTGGATGTTATTGAATTAGAATTATAGAGTTTTGACTTTCTATTTTTATTTTTTTTTAAATGGGCATGCCTACAGATACAATTTGTTACGCAAATAGCAACGAGAGAGAGATTTATTTTTTCTTTCATTTTGTTAATGACTTTCATCAAAGGAAAACAAAAACATATAATAGTTTCAATAACATAATTGTTCATAAATTGAATTGCGGATGGCCATATAGCACATGACCATATAAGTAAAGAAATAGAAACAGAATAGTGAAGACCAGAATTTAAGGTATGCATATGTCTGATCAGCTCGGATATTTTATTATGATTATTATTATTTAAAAGAAAAATGATTGCTTGATATTTTGATCATGTTTATTTTTAAACAAAACCCTTTCACAATTCTTTACAATTTCTATATATATTAAATTAACATTTGAAATGAAATCAAATTGAATTCGTTATGAAACACGCATTTAAAATTATTACACCTAATAAGTCAAAGACCTAAAATATTGAGAGTAAACACTGAGTTGTGAATGCCTGTACATTTGAACCGCATGTTGCCACCTTCCCCGCGTGACGTCAGCCCAGTTGTTTTGGGTTGCTCGGCCAATCGGAAGCGTGCTCGCACTTCTACAGAAGCCGAGGTGGGTCCAACCTCGCGCCAGCTTTTATCCTCCGTTACTCATCACAACGCCCCCTCGGTAGGGTGCATGCACGGGGCTCTGCTTTAAACGGCAACTCTGAGATGGAAACCCCATTGCAGTTGCAGAACGATTTCTATCCAGAGCAGCAGCAGCACTATAAGCAGCACTACTGCGGACGGGAGGAAGAGCGCTCCATCAGGCACTGCACCTGCAACAACTCCTCCACCTGCGAGGATGCCAGAAAAAGCCAGCCTTTGCACGGGACGCCGCTGGGAACTTTAAGGACACCGTCCGTCTCATCTTCAACCAGGCAAGGCGCTCAGTACAGCGAGTTCACGCCCTCTAGTCATGGTAGTTCATCCAGACACCATCATCATCACCATCATCATCCTCATCGCGATCACAACCGGCAGCAAATTCGGGGCAGTCCGGCCAGCAGCCACAGAGAGAGTAACTCTTACACCCAAATAGCCATGAGCAGCTGCAGATACAACGGCGGCGTGATGCGGCCGCTCAGCAACTTGAGCTCGTCCCGCAGAAACCTGCACGAGTTTGATTCAGAGTCCCAGCCGCTGCAGCCAGTCTCTGCGGCGGACGCGTCCGACGCGCTCGCTTCAAAACCGGAGAACAACTCCACCACCCTCATGCCTTACTCGGCGGGGGACGGGGGAGGAGGCGGCGGCGGAGGCGGAGGGGGTGGATGTAGCCACAGCGGCGGCAAATCGGGCAAAAAGAAGAACCAGAACATCGGACAGAAGCTCGGGCACAGGAGGGCCCTGTTTGAGAAAAGAAAGCGTCTGAGCGACTACGCGCTCATCTTTGGGATGTTTGGTATCGTGGTGATGGTCATTGAAACTGAACTCTCGTGGGGAGCTTACGGAAAGGTGCGTAACTTAATAGTCCCCAAATCCTGTAGGTCCCCCCATCTAGGTCAGAATTCATTAAGTCCGGTCCGCCTGCTGGCGAGCGAGAGAGAGAGAGAGAGCGAGGGGGAAAAACTACAAGTTTGGAAAGTGCGCGGTGCAGATGGATGGATGCATGAATGAAGAGCTGTGGCAAGGTCACGTTTACTGGAAGACGCTTTCTTCGTCGGGTTTCCCTATGGAATCGTTAAAAAAAAATGTTCCAGTGAAAAAATCTTTAGAAGTTTTAAATTCGCGTTCTTTCGTGAACGACACATTCAAGCAGTATCACTCAAACAGGAGTGCTGTTTCTTGTGCTGTGATTTGGCCGCATTTAAACAGCTCAATAAACGCACTATTAATATTAATGCATTCAAAAAATTCTGCTGATTTTCGTGAAAGAAAACATTGGAATGAGGCAAACAGCGAAACTTCCTAATGTTAGCAGCACTATTGGGAAGCTCGACCAATCTAATTACCGTAACCAACCGTTATACATGAATCAAATTAAAACTCTTAGAAACTCTAATTGAGTTAATAATTATTACTTAACTTTTGCTGGAATAATTCTAGCCTGTCATTACTTTTATTGTCAATTGTGCGCTCTTCTGTGGAGCATTGCTGGACAAATAAATAATAATAGTGTTGTTTTGTGTAAAAATGCATTTCTATTACTATAAGCGCTTTAAAATAATTAAATAATTACAGTAATATAATTGATGCCTCTATAAAAATCCCAAAGAGGATATGCATTACTGCAATTCAATTTGCCACAGGGGATTCAAATGACAGCATTCATATTTTATCGATTTATTGTTAAATTATGTTAGATGGTTTATCTGTGAGTGAAAAAGCTATTTGTCTGCATCAAAATCAGACTTTAATAGGGCAATCCGAGGAACGCATCCCCACACGTGTCTCCCCTGTAAGAGTAACAACAGGAAAATCAATCATAGTGCGTTTTAAAAACGACACGTTATTGTTTTGTGATTACAGGATGTTGAAAATGAAGGGTTAGGGTGTGGCCACATGGAAGGTTAAAGTCAAATTTTAGTTAAATGTGCTTATGTTTTGGTATTTCAGGAAGGCATAACTTAATCCAAACCTTTACAAATGTCTTGGAATCATTAAAAAACATAGCAATGTGTTGCAGTAATATTTTTTGGGTTTAATCAATATGCAATTGTAGTGTATGTTTAAACCAACTAATGCAAATGAGTTGAATTTGTCCTTCTCTCTTTTTTTTCAGGAGTCACTGTATTCTTTAGCCCTAAAATGCCTGATAAGCCTTTCTACAATCATTCTTCTTGGGTTGATTATCATATATCATGCCAGGGAAATCCAGGTAACTCTTTTAATAATAAGTAAAAGCTGTTTACTGTGTTTTGGCTGTCATGTTAATTTTTCTGCCGTTTTTAACACATTCTTTCCTCCAGACTAATGCTTAACACATTGGGTTTGAAATGATACCCATTACCATAGAATTACAATCGGATTATCTTCAATAGCACTGCATCCTCTGCTTCTCACCGGCTTAATCAAATCATGCCATGAAATCCTGTCAGTGACTCGTTGACCTTGTTTAACAGTGGCCTTTCACAGTTTATTAGCTAGTTGGATAGATAAGGCCAGGTTGAATTGACATTTTTCCTCATAAAGTACTTATTAATCTTCATTAAATCATTACAGAAATCTGCTAGAGCATTACCTGAGATTCATAGTCTATTAACCATGTTGACTATGGACTTGCACTTGTGCTCTCTCAACAGAACAGAAATGTGGTTTATAAATTAAGTATGGAGGCTTTCTGTAAAATGTCTCCATATTGGTATTAGTAAGTTTCCAAGTCTGCACTTAAGGCAGTTTTTGCCCATATTTGTTGGGAAGAACTTTACGTCTTTTGACCTTG
The DNA here is from genome assembly GCA_034779775.1 of Enteromius afrohamiltoni. Lineage (NCBI taxonomy): Eukaryota > Metazoa > Chordata > Actinopteri > Cypriniformes > Cyprinidae > Enteromius > Enteromius afrohamiltoni. The sequence continues at coordinate 352,059 of JAUYWG010000002.1, forward strand.
CATCTGTAAATTGTTGTATTACTGTATTACTGGTGAATTTCAGCATTCATATCTCCATTGTAATGCATTTCTGTGCATTAAGTTATGCATTAACAAAAAAGATTAGCTTTTAGCTGGTGTTGGCGAGAACGAAATCCTGTAAATTTCTAAACGGTCTTCATGATGGCACTTAAAATACTCTGCAGCCAGAGAAATGTAGCATCAAAGATTTATTTAATTCATTCCACTTTATTCTCTTTCCTTCTTTCATATACATTTTTTCAGGGTTTCCGTGGTCATGGAAAACCGGCACATTTCACCTAACTGTGATTTGCAGGCCTTATTAAATTAATAAGGAAATGAACTAATAAAAAAGCGAAGTAATATTAATAACAGTAATTCTTATAAGATCGTTTTTTTATTTTATTTATGTGCATTATGTGTAAAACTATTTTATAAAGTCTAATCCAATTGTCAAAAAGTGTGGGAACCCTGTTGATATTATTTATTTAAATTATTATATATATATATTTTTTTATTAAACTTGCAAACAGACACCACAATCACGTTGAATTGTACAGGCTTAATATGAAGTGAAACCATGTGTGGCTTGTCCATTAGGAAAATATCACTTAATTTCTTGTGGGATGGAAAGATTAGTTCAAGGGATTTAACATTTAAATTTCACATTTATTTGCATGCATTTCAGCAAGTTTGTTGCTTTGGTTTTGAATTTCATGGCCGTAAAAGCCTAATTCTGTCTATATATATATATATATATATATATATGTTTAAAACAATTATATCT
>JAUYWG010000002.1:352945-373397 GCA_034779775.1 Enteromius afrohamiltoni
CGTCCTGTCGAGAGCAAAGTTCCTGTCCTGCATTTGCATGCTCTGTTCCTTTTGTCTTCACATCTGTACTCCTCCTCTTTATATAAAATGACAAGGCATCCAGGCCTTTCAACTTAAATACGCCATCATTTTATTAATAAAAATGTGTATGAATCCTGATAACAAAGAGTCAGTTTCTTTGTCTCTTGCACAGAGCTGCCACTCTTTCGAGAGAAAAAAACAAGCATATTATTTGTCCCCAAACCAATAGGGACATTTGTCTTAAAACACTTTGGCAAAACCTGCTCTACAACTTTTAGCTGAGCTATCCGTGTTAACAAGCCAGATATTCACACCTTCATTAACCCCCCCACAACAGAGTCCATTCCGCAAGACAGACGCACTCTTTATTCATCTCACTTCACAAAAATATTAATAATAAAAGAGATGCTGGTCTGCCAGAGAGACAAAACTACAGCTTATTTCTATTTTGCAGCTGTAGTTGTATTGACTGTACAACATATTAGTGAAGTGACTTGTGGCCAGGTATGGTTCCCCATACTAGGAATATGTGCTCTGCATATAACCCATCCAACGTGCACACACACACACACAGAAGTAAAAAGCGATCAACCACACACACCCGTAGCAGTGGGCAGGCATTGCTGCAGCTCCCAGGAGTATTTATATATTATAAAATATTATTAAAAATGCAAAATCGATCGCAATGTGGGACCAGGGTCTCTGAGGCACAGGTAGAGGTTGGAGTAGGCCTGCGGGGCGTTGTCGTGAGGCAGGTGGCGCATCCCTTGACGAAATTGGTGATGTCTGGAGTCATGGTGGACCACCAATAACGGTTGTTGGTAATGTCGAAGGTGGCCAGGATCCCTGGATGTCCAGAGCTGGGGTTATCATGTATCAAGTGGAGCAATCTGTTACGAAGTAAGGCGGGCACGTATACTTTGTAATGAGGGCATTCTGGAGGCGGAGGTTCCGTGACTTGAGGGTCTTGAATTTCTCTTGTAGTATCCCATAGGACTGGAGCAAGAACTAAGGAGGGTGAGATTATATTTTCAGGTTCGCTGGTCTGAGTGTCATGGTCATGAAGGCGGGATAGGGCGTCGGCTTTACTGTTCTTTGATCCCGGGCGATAAGTAATTGTGAACTGAAATCTTGAAAAGAATAATGACCAGCGAGCTTGGCGAGAGTTCAGTGTCTTGGCTGTCCGTAAATACTCCAGATTACGATGATCGGTGAAGACAATGAAAGCAGGGAAAGAGTTTAGCTGGGTTACCTTGTCGTTGGGACAGTATGGTTCGAATATGAATGTTCTTGTACACCAGTTCAACATCAATTTTCATAGCAGAGCCTAGGGAAATGGAACTCACCTGGTAGGTCTTGGGTCGAGTGGGTCTCACAGGGCAGGTTGCTCAAAGATGGCCTGGTTTACCACAGTATAAACATAATCCGTTCTCCCTTGTCCGTTCACGCTCCTCTGGGGTTAAGTGCGTAGCTCCTATTTTCATGGGCTCAGGAGGAAGAATGATTGAGTAACTGGTGGTTGCCGTGGGTGTGCGACGTCCCTTGTGTGAGCGAATGAGCTGGTCAGTATGGATGGCTAATTCCATGTATTCTGTCAGAGTTAGATCTTCGCCCCTGCACGCTAGTTCAGTCTGAAGCTCTTTACACAGACCCCGTTGGTACATGGTCATGAGTGGATCAGAGTCCCAGCCTGTTTGTGCCTAAACTGGCATAGAAAGCTCTGGTAAGATGGGAAGGTTAGGCGACACCCCTCCCAGAGCGCCGTTACCCACACAAGAGCTTTTCCAGTGAGGAGTAAGCAAATTAGTGAAACCTTGCTGTCATCACCCGTAAAGCAGAGCGACTGTGATTTTATATAGATTCACATTTTATATAGATTTTATATAGATTCACATTCAAGTAGAAACCCCTTGCATTTACCTGGCAAGCCGTCATATTTTTCCGGAAGTGATAGTCACGCCGGGTTGGATGTACTCGGTGCAGGTTGAGGCGTGAGTGCAGTGGGGGGATCCACTGGTCTGCTTTGAGCAAAGTTAGCAGCAGTCAGCGCTTGAATGGAATTCACCAGTTGTTCAGTCAAAGAAGTGATTTTTTCCAATTGCTGTCTATGAGTCAACAGCTCCGAAGCTTGATGGTTGACTTCTTGGATCACTTGGCTCATAGTTGCTGGATCCTGAACCGGCGAAGTCTTCTGTAATTAATCGTTAGAGTCCTTCGGATCCATTTGCAACAATTTATTGAAATCCAGGTCAGACAGGCATAGTCAAAAGGCACATGCAGACAAATCAGAATAGAGCAGGCAGAATCGTAGTCACAAACAGGCAGAATGGTCAGGGCAGGCAGCGAGAATCAGATAATCAGAAAACAGTCCAAAATCAAACACGGGTATACAAAAACAGGGAGAAAAACGCTTGGAAATGATAGCCGGGGCAAATCAAGACTTCACGTCTGTCTGTGAACACACACCCAGAGCAGTGGGCAGGCATTGCTGTGGCACCCGGGAGCATATATATTATAAAATATTATAATGTGTTGAAAGTTTAAATGTTTTAGGTGTAATTTTGTTCTGAAGACTGAATAAGTCAGTAATGCGTCTACAACTGTGCGCGGCGCCTGCAGGTCATCTGATGTTTTCCTTATAAAAGTGGAAAATACTCCTTTAAGAATAACACATTATTCACATCTATTTTAAATATTAAATATTGTACATTAATTGTGTGTGCTTTTGTACATAAAGGAAACGAATTGGACTCTCTTTCTGAAGAGCTCACCACAATTGAACTGAAACTCAACTGAAATTCTGCAGAGAAGCTGCTGTTTTTTTTATTTAATTTGTTTTGTTAACTTATTATTTCGATAGAAAAATATATTTGGAATATGGACCAATGCATTTATTTTAGGATATATGTAGCTAGGCTTTTCTCTGTTTGCACAAGCTCTGCGCGTGAGTAATGTGAATCCCCATGTTATGCTGCTCTTTTTTTCTCTATTTTAAGGATGATGTCCTGTTGACATGTTATTTCACCTTTTATAAATTAATTTTCTAAAAGTCATCTATATTATTTTTAAGAGTGTTATATTATAATGTTGTTTTTTGTTTTTTTTTGTTATTTTATCTCTATTTTATAAATCTAAATTGTGGTCAGTTTTGAAATTTTGTGCCACCTGGCGGTATTTTCATGAATGACTTTAACACGCAACTGAATTAAATTTAAATCTGGGACTTTGCCGTAGCGGTAGTAGGCATTTTGGTTGTCCACATACTGTAGGTGTGCTGTTTGATAGCAATGTTTTATTTAAAAGCCATGTTTCTAGCATTTGTAAAACTGCGTTTTTCCATCTTAAGAACATATCGAAATTGCAACCTATGCTCTCAACCAGAAATGTTAATTCATGCGTTTATGACCTCGAGGTTAGATTATTGTAATGCATTATTGGGTGGTTATTCTGCACGATTGATAAATAGACTACAGCTGGTTTAAAATGCAGCAGCTAAAGTCCTTACCAGAACCAGGAACAATAAGTATATTAGTCCGTTTCTGTCAATACTGCACTGCCTACCTATCAAACATCGTATAGATTTTAAAATCTTTTTCATTCCTTATAAAGCCCTGATTGGCTTAGCTTAGACAAGCCATGGTTCACAGCAAAACCCAGATATCTTCGTCAGGGCAAAGAGGACGCCTACAAGAAAGGGGACAATGTCTTGTACAATGAAACACACTAAATAAGGAGAATAAAGTGGCTAAAAGGAGCTAAGCTAAAAAGTTGAAAGATCATTTGACTTCCAATGACCCAGCTTCAGCGTGGAGAGCCATCACTAGCTACAAGACACCATCTTAACATCTCTACTCTATACCAATAGCCGCATTTCCACTGTCGGGCCAAAAGTGGGTATGCTAGTGCGTGCCAGGGCCATGGTGGAGTGCAGTGGAGCCTCTGGCCCATGGAAGGGCTTCTGGACGGTGGAAACACATTGTGATTTTGGGCTCGGTGAGTCTGTTCTGTGTACTTCTGTGTAAACATCCAGAGTGAGAAAAAGGGCTCAGAAAATGACTCTAGATCCCTCACATCCAAGCTATTACTTTTTTTACTTTTGCCATCTGGTTGGATCTACAGAGCACAGAATAACAGGACAGTCAGGCACAAGAACAGTTTTTTCCCCATGCAATCTTCCTCATGAACAGTTATTAGTTCTCCCACTGTGCAATAAAAATATGTGTAAAAGCCTGATATTTATCACCCTACACTCTAGTACATCCTTCATCTTATTATTATTTATTATCATTATTTTATACTATTTCTATTCTATTTTAATCATAGCACACCTGTACATACAATTTATTATTCTATTATTGTTGTTGTAGTTTTTTTCTTCTTGTGTGTTGTTGTCTGTGTGTACTGGAAGCTGTCACACTAAAACAGATTTCTTGTCCAGAAAAAAAAGATGTTGGGATTTAGGCAAAAGTCTACATTTGTTGTTCATGTAATCTCATAGGATAAACATTTTAGATGGTAATTAAATGTTATTGAAAATAATCTTTTATTTAGGGCATTGCATTAGATTTAAAATACCTGTAAAGTTTGTCTTGGTTAGAGTTCTGAGAGCCATTTGACGTCATTGCAGTGGAAACAGTCTATGAAAAAGATTAATAGAAATTGTATGATCATGTAAAATTAATGAATATATGAAACCCTTGCTGGCAAAATATGTTGGAATGCACACATGTTAATTCTGAGCTACAATTTTGTCACCAGTCGCGCCTCTGTGGCGCTCTCTGGATCACCACAGCATGAACCCTTGCCTGAGTATTAGTGTTTCCCTTTGGACTGTTTCTCCCCACGCACCTGGGCCGATTGCACCGCCAGGTGTTCGGCATTCTCTGCACTATAAAAGCAGCGTGCAGACGTCTTATTTACATCCGTGATCATTCTGAGCGTTTCTCTTGTTGGATTACCTGGTTACATTTTGGACTGTTTATTCAGACTCTTGATTCTCGCTGCCTGCCCTGACTTACTCTGCCTGTTTCTCGGACTATTGATGATCGCTGCCTGCCTTGAACTTCCTGCCTGTACCACGACCATGATTTACTGCCTTGTCTCTATCATATCTGTCTGCCTGTTGATTGATCTAAGCCTGTTTGATTACCCATTGAAAAAAAGCCTGCAAATGGATTCAGACGATTCTAGTGCTTCATTACAGATTTTGGTTAAAAAATTAGTTAATTAAACGCTCCTCTAGCAATCCCTACGTTAACAATATCTAAAATGATCTTTGAATATTTTCTGAGAGAAGTACCTTTTTCTCTGCTTGCTTCTCACTCTTTCACCAACTGATATCTGAATACATCCGGATAAATATTAAAAATCTGTTTTGCAAATGTCTTTTATGAAAACCAACAATCTGGTCTTTTAGAAAAAATATAGCAACTAGATCAGTCTGAAGAGCCAGGCTGAGTTTGGAGTTTGTAGAGTTAATGCTGTAGGATTTCGAGTCAACATTTTCAGTAAGCATAATAACAATAAGTTTAAATAGCCTTTTAGTAAGTTAACTTAATAACTAATTTTTAAGAAGTTGCTCATTGTGATTTATTTTGCCAGCACAGGTCACATATTTTGCATAGAATGTGTGTTTGTTTTTTATTTGTTTTCATCTCAAGGCATACTTGTTGTGGCGTGTATGCTGGAGGGAGTGGTCGGTTCTCGGCAGGATCCTGAAGACTGGATGAGGGCTCAGAATTTACTGGAGGGTCAGAGGTGAGCAGAACAGGATACCGACCCAGAGGAAAGGCTGAATTTTCCAGATCAGCAAGAAGGGCATCTAAGAGTTATAGAGAAATATAATAATTATTGGCATCATTACTGGCATAAATACATAAAACAAAATACACCACTAAGGAAAAAAGTCTTTAGGAAGTGTGTACATTTTTTTGTGTGTAATTTATGTATTTAGGCCTCTAATTGCACTTGGATAGAAACTTAAGTCTGGAGCCTGAATAGCCCCGTAACACCACCTAAAAGATATCAGTTTGAACATGATGTTTCCTGGATGAGTCTTGAATTATGTGTGCCACGCACCACAAGCATGTGGCTTTGTATATGTTTGTGAGTGAGGGAAGTTGTTTTCTAATAATGTTCTGTGTTGTTTTCCTCACTCTCTCCAGATCATTCTTATCAGTCATAGTGCAGCTTTTAAACCACACCAGGATGTTGTAAGTGATAATTCTCTTCACAGAGCATTTGTAAAAGGATAGAAACAGTTCCTGTGACAAGTTGACTCTCCTCAGTGACCTCAAGCAGTCTCTGTTTTTTTTTTTTACAAAAATAACCTCCACAGTTTCCCCTTTGATATAAATAAGAACATGTTATTCCCTTTTCTCTCTCCATCACCAACTAATAGTTTTTTAGGAGTTGAGCACCAAGTTGTTTTCCAAGCATCAGGCAATGAGTTTTTGCATCTCTTCTTTGTAAGCAGATTTGTTGTTATGTATCAATCCCACCACAGTAGTAGCATCCGCAAACTTGATAATGATATTGCTGTAATGGATTGGTGTGCAATCATGTGTGCATAAGGTAGTGCTGCATGATTAATCATATCGCAATCCCGGTGTCAGCCTACGCAAATGTTGTGATTTTATTAAATAAACAAATGCATTCGTGGATGTAACAAAACTTTAATTCTTGTGTTCACACTATGCGACGGCTACCAGAGAGAGAGTCTACCCGAATAAGAAAGAAGGTTCGTCTTCAAACCTTTATAGTTTTTTTGCACAGCATACTCTTCTCACACACGTCAAAGAGGGAGTACAAAACAGGGGAAAACACCCTGGTAACGTATCAAACCGAAAAGAGGATAGACACGGTGATGAGGGAATTAAATCAGCCAGAGAGGGACCGTCTCTGCTGCGCGCATGCTCACATCACTATAACATATGGATCTGTTAAAAGCACATTGACATTTTTGTCATAACCGTTATTTAACATTAGGTGGGCGTTTCAACCAAATGCGAAATGAAGCGTTAAAGTGCGAGTGATTTACATGTTAAGTCAATACAAAGATGCAATTAGAAATCCTGCAGATTTGCGCAAATTAAGTGGCGCGTTAAACAGCCGGTTTTACTGCACGCATAAGCAGCGAATGTGCTTTTATACTGGCAGCATTTGTCGGCAGTGGCTTGCACTACAGCAGGCTATAGATAAGCATCTTTCTGTCTGTAACGTATCAGCTGTGGTCAAGCAAGCTCGCGCTCTCGCTTCCTTTTCGGCAGACAGGACTCGGAAACAGGATTTCAAAAGAAACATTTATTGATCTAGGAAACACAATGGAAAACACGGAGAGCTACGCAGAGCTCACGAGACGGGCACACACGAAACTTCAAAGTAAGACAAGGACAGACTGAAAATAACTGACTTAAATACAGGACTAATTAGACACAAAATGAGACACACCTGGACAGACACGGCTGGGCAAGGATACAAGGTAATGAGCGGGGCGGGGTCACAAACGAGGCACGGCACATGGAGAACACAATGAAAACACAAACAAAGGCACATGGAACGCCAGACGGCGTGACATAGCCCCCCTCCTAAGGGCGGCTTCCAGACGCTCCAAAACACACAGGCAAAAGGAACAGTGGTACCAAAAGGAAAAAAAAAGTCAGTGGTGCAGGGGAAGGGAGGGTGGGTGCTCTGGCGGTGAGCCGGGGAACAGTCATAACCAACACCAGAGCACACAAGAGTCACTTGGCCGCGGCTGCGGCTGGTCAAGGTCCTGGGCTGACCACAGGAGATCGGGGCCTTTGGCTGGCCACAGCTGGTCAGGGTCCTGGGCAGACCACGGGAGGATCAGGAGCCTTGGGCGGAGGATCAGGAGTAGTCCAAATCCAAGCCCCAGTCCCGCCCCCCCTTTCCAGAATCCACACCTTACTGCCCCCCCAAAAAATTTTCTTGGAGAAGCTCACCGGGGGCACACTGGATGCGCAGCCGACTCTGGAGGACCAGGAAACTCACAGTCACTGGAAGATTCAAACGGTTCAGGCCATGGCAATTCACAGTCACTGGAAGATTCAAACGGTTCAGGCCAGGGTAATTCAGAGTCACTAGGAGATTCACTAGGGCCGTGATGGCGGATCTACGTCCGCAGATGTGTGCATTCGTAGAAACAAACGCCATCTCTTTCTTCGGTCTTGCTTTCTGTAACGTATCAGCTGCGGTCGAGTGAGCTCGCGCTCTCACTTCCTTTTCGGCAGACAGGACTCGGAAACAGGATTACAAAAGAAACATTTATTGATCTAGGAAACACAAAGGAAAATGCGAAGAGCTACGCAGAGCTCACGAGATGGGCACACACAAAACTTCAAAGCAAGACAAGGACAGACTGAAAATAACTGACTTAAATACAGGACTAATTAGACACAAAATGAGACACACCTGGACAGACACGGCTGGGCAAGGATACAAGGTAATGAGCGGGGCGGGGTCACAAACGAGGCACGGCACATGGAGAACACAATGAAAACACAAACAAAGGCACATGGAACGCCGGACGGCGTGACACTATCATATTTTCCAGCATTCTTCTCCGAACACTGTGCATACAGCATACTTTGTTATGCGACTGTCTATGTTACAGTTCACACAATAAACTTTTTCAATATATGTATATGAAAAAATAGCAGAGCTTGTCAGGAAAAATTATGTCTGACCCTTCTCACATTTTGTATAAGAAATATTACATTTGGCAAAAATTCACGTAAATGATGTGTTTTTGTGCATTTTTTGTAGCAAAGAGGGATTTGAGAAAATGATTGGCACACTGGACAAGAGATACCAAAAGAAATATACTAAGTATATGTTACATCCTGCTAAAATGTTTTGGGACAACATGTAAAAATATAAAAATGGGTATTTGTTTTATTTATCTGTATTCTTGACTTTTAAATTTTATTTTAAAGTTAATTTAATGTAATTTAATTCAGTAAGTTGTTGCATAAGAGCTTGGTTGTTTCAGATGTGTTAACACAGCATGAAGGACTCATGATGGACAGATGTTTATAGCATCTCCTCTTGTCCTGCTGACACTACCTGTAAACTAGCCCACAAACCCATGATTTGTAAAGAAAAATGTAGGAGGTTCCCTGTCGACACTCCACTCATACTGCGTCTGTTAAGATGCTATGGGAAAATCACGCAGTAAAAAAATCACACAGTTTTTTAATCACGCAGTAAAAACTGCATTGCCATTGCTTAGTGCAGTGCTATCTGGATAAACCAATCGGTTGGCTGCCACCCATCCCATTTGGGAACAGTGTGGATGAGCACACGTTATTTCTTCTGGCAATCATGTGTTTAAGAGCATTCAAAGGCTTGGAGTGTATAAAATAATTACAGCATTATTGTGTATTTATTTTAGAGATTATTTTTTCAATAAATGTAGAGTGTTTTTTATTTTTTGTTTGTGTTGATTGTAACTAGGTGAAGAGATTTTGTAAATAAAATTTTAAATGCTAAATTTCTGTACAAAACTTAATTGCCAGACATATATGAAACTGAAGTACACTTAAGTGACATTTAGGTATAGTTTAGTTCACATTAATTGCTAATTCAGAAGAAAATATTTACCGTATTTCATAAAATTAATAATTGCATTTAATAAAATTAAATTAACTGTATATTAATATGTAATATTAGTACTGTAATATATTAACTGTAATGTATCAATTACAAACAATGTGCATTTAGGTGGTCGAAAATATTACATATTACAATTCATGCTTGTCGCGATAGAGACGGGAGGAGGCATGCGGATCCATACGCAGACTTTATTTATGTTACAAAACAGGCAGACAGTCAATCACGGCAGACAGGGACATTGGAGGCAGAGACAACAGAATAAACCAGTAGTTAGTGGTAATCAGGCTAACAGCTAACAGTGTCCAGGGGGCGAAGACGAGCAAGGCACTAGATTGGGCAACCGCGACCTGGGATGGATGCCAAATGACTTATCACGATTTTCTCCAGCAGTTTCGAGCAGTCTTTGAGCACTCAGCAGGCGGCATGGCTCCTGGAGATGAGATTATGACTTTGAAGCAGGGCAACTGCTTCAACGGCGGCTGACTTCATACTGGCGTTTCGAACACTGGCAGCTCAAATAGGTTGGGGAGTCGAACCACTCAAAACAATTTACCGCCGTGCCCTAACCGAGGAGCTACAGTCGGAACTGGCCTGTTGTGACGAGGGGCTGTCACTGGATGAATTCATGAATCTGGCCATCTCAATCGACAACCTCATGCGAACTTGTTGTGGGAAGCACTCAGCACGAACCTTCCAATCTCCCTTCTCAGTAAGCACGCACAAACCCATGCAGGTTGGATTTACCCATCTGACTTCGGAGGAACGGGAGCTACGCATCCGAGATTGCTTGTGCCTTTATTGTGGTCAACCGGGTCACGTCCGTGCTAGCTGTCCCACACGTCCGGAACGCAAGGAGAATCCCAGGGTGAGTGAAAACTTGTCTCTCCAAGCCTTCTCTGTGATCATAACATTAAGCACCCAGTCTAATAATATAACTGCCACAGCCTTAATTGATTCAGGGGCAGCAGGGAACTTCATAGACGACTCCTTTGCTAAGTCAAATTTTATTTCTCTTGTTTCACGTAACCCTTTGGTGGCAGTGGAGGCCCTAGACGGTCGGCCCCTGGGCTCAGGCAGAATAACCTCCACCGCCGAGGATCTCACCCTGCAAGTGGGTACTTTGCACCAGGAAACAATCCGTTTCTTCACCATTCACTCCCCCGCACATCCTGTGATCCTCAGACTACCATGGCTGGAGACTCATAATTCCACTATATCATGGAGCACCAAACAAATAACCCATCTACACACTGGTGTAGATGGGTTATTTATCTACTGGTCCATCTACTGGTCTACAAACTGCCAGGAGAATCATCCGTCCAGCATCCACTATGAATCACCAGGCACCACTCACTGAGGGAGACATACACCTACCACCAGAATATCACGACCTCAGGGAGGCCTTCAGCAAGGAAAAGGCCACAAAACTTCCTCCTCATCGAGCAAATGACTGTCCTATCGAGCTGCTGCCAGGCACAACACCCACCAGGGGTCGTGTTTTGCTTGAATGAAATAACAGTTAAGTACAGGTACCCCTTACCTCTGGTTCCCTCTGCCCTGCAAGCACTACGGCAAGCTAGATATTTCACTAAACTAGATTTACATAATGCTTATAATCTAATCTGCTTTAAGGAGGGTGATGAATGGAAGACGGCCTTCTCAACCACATCAGGTCACTATGAGTATCAGGTCATGCCCTTTGGCCTTTCCAACAGTCCCTCCGTTTTTCAGGCCTTCGTCAATTATATTTTCAGGGACCTCATCAATCAATATCTCATAGTCTACATTGATGATATTTTGATATACTCTAAGGACTATACTACGCACACTCAACACGTCAGAACCGTCTTGCAATGTCTGATCCATCATCAATTGTATGCCAAGCTTCAGAAATGCGAATTTCATCAGAGCAAGGTTGCCTTCCTCGGGTACATCATTGGTCAAGAAGGGGTCACCATGGATGATCAAAAGGTCCAGGCATTCATCAACTGGCCACAACCCAAGACCATAAAGGACATGCAACTTTCCTGGGATTTAGTCAGGTGGCAGCACCATTAACCCCCATGACCCGGAAGGGACCATCACATCTCCACTGGACACCTGAAGCCCAGAGAGCTTTTCAAGAGCTGAAAGAATGTTTCATCTCCTCAGACACCCAGACCCCAATAAGGAGTTCACTGTGGAGGTGGATGCTTCTAACAGCGGGCTCGGGGCCATCTTATCACAATGCCACGGTCCCAATAACAAACTCTATCCATGTGCATTCTTCTCCCGCAAACTAAACTCAGCAGAAAGAAATTATGACGTGGGCGACAGAGAACTGCTAGCTCTCTATGCAGCTCTCGAGGAGTGGAGACATTGGCTAGAAGGAGCCAAGGAACCCTTCTTAGTCCTAACCGACCATCGGAATCTGGAATACCTAGTGCCAAGAGATTAAATGCCCGCTGGTCACTCTTTTTTACCCGCTTCCAGTTCAGGATCACCTATCATCCCGGAACAAAGAACGGTAAGGCCGACGCACTATCACGGCCACAAGAACCCGAACCCATACTCCCTGCTTCTGTCCTCATTGCTCCAGTACGTTGGGATATTACAACAGGATAACAACAAATAGAGGAAGCTCATGCGCACAACCCTCCACCAGCCGACTGCCCAGCTGGACGACTGTATGTTCCCCAACTGCTCAGAAACCAAGTACTTCACCTGGTTCACGATACCCCAAGCTCCGGTCACCCAGGTATAATGGCAACCATCGAGTTACTGACTAACCGTTACTGGTGGACCACTCTTAATCAAGACGCCCGTCAATTTGTTCAATCCTTACCAACCTGCAACATGGTAAAATCCCCACGTCAGCGACCAGCAGGTTTGCTACAGCCACTCCCTCTTTCTGAGAGACCATGGTCACACATAGGCATAGATTCCCTGACTGATTTATCATCCTCCAATCATTATACCACCATATTTACTATAGTGGACCGATTCTCTAAAGCCTGCCATTTCGTCCCACTAACCAAATTGCCCACTGCCTGGGAGACCGCCGAAGTTATGATGTAACAAGTTTTCAGGACTCCCCGAGGACATTGTGTCTGACCGAGGTCCTCAGTTCAACTCCAGGGTATGGCACGCCTTTTGCTCTCAACTCAATACTAACATCAGTTTAAGCTCAGGCTATCATCCCCAATCAAACGGCCAAACAGAACGCCAAAACCAGGAACTGATCCGATTTCTTCGCACCTACTGCCATCAAAACCAGAGTGACTGGAGCAAGTACCTCATCTGGGCAGAAAGCGCCCAGAATTCTCTCCGCAAGCCATCCATTGGGCTTACCCCCTTTCAAGTGGTATTGAAAGTACAATTCCCATCTACCATTGCACCCTTCCCGCCCTGTTATTCATGTCTCTGTTCTTTCTATGTATTGTCATGAGTGTTCATTCATGTCTCCGCCCCCTCATCAGTTGCCATGGTGTTCCATTGTCTTACTCCACCCACTGACCTAGATTCATGTGTATATAACCCGGAAGTGTCTGTATGTTTGTACAATTCGTTGTTTAATTGTTACATTCATTTGTGTTCCTGTTTCTCATGATTCTGTTGGATAATTTGTTTACGACTCTGCCCCGATCTTGACTACCCCTCTGCCATAGGACCTATGACCCTGAACCAGAATGGCCGGATCCACCAGACGCTGTCTGTGATCTGGAACCAGAGTGGCTGGATCCGCGAGAAGCTGTCTGTGATCTGGACCTAAGTTGGTCGGATCCGCCTGAGCCTGATTGGTTGGTATCTGAAGCACCAGAGTCGGTTGTGGTACACCGATCACCCGAGCTCCACAAGAGCTGTGAGGCTCCATGGCCAGAACCCCTGGAACCTGTGTGTGGTTCTTAGGTTCCTAGATTCCTAGACCTAGATTCACGTGTATATAACCCGGAAGTGTCTGTATGTTTGTACGGTTTGTTGTTTAATTGTTAAATTCATTCCTGTTTCTTGTGGTTCTGCCCAGATCTTGACTACCCCTCTGCCTCTCCCCAAGGACTCAGTTTGCCTGGTATTGTTACCCATTGCTTTGTTTCTCTACTCCGTCTCTGTCACGTCTCCTACACCCCTGTCTGCCGGCAATCAACCATTGTTGTCCTGACCTTGAGCCTTTTAATAAAATACGCCGTTGCACTTGAACTTGCACGCCTCGCGCTCTCATTGTAACACATACAAGACCAGAGGGGTAATCTGGTAACGTGAGAAATAGCTGAGTCTAAATTATGAGACAAAACGGTATCCGAAAAACACAGGCAAAATCTAAACACAGGAGAACAGACTATAAACAAGGCTTTACTACACTTAAAAAACTAAACTGGCTCTGTAATTTAGCTATCACGAGGTGAGTGGTAAATGCTGAAACAATACTCTGCGATCAGATTGAAATACAAGATATATATATATATATATCTGTAAGGTGTAAGAGTCGATATAATTAAAGAGTGACCTCTGGTGTCAAGCAGATGGAAGTTCATGGGCAAGCTCCATAACATAGTAACACACACACCCCATCCCAAGTAGTGGCTTTTAGATGCTCCCAAGAGAGAAGAATACAGGAGGGTGATGGAATGGAGGAGGAAAAAGGGGAGGGATGGAGAGCCATGTCCATGTCAAAATGGAGGGACAGGTGACTGAGGCGAAGACAGCAGAGTAGAGAGCCTGTAGTATAGGTGGAACTGAGGACCACTATGACTGTCGGGCTCCAGCTACTCAATCAGTCACCCTCACTCTAATCACAGTCACCTGTCATCACCACCTGTCACGGATCCCAACAAGATTACCTTGCACTTAAAAATCCACACCACATAGCACTCCTGGTCCAAGCTCGTACATACCTCTCTGATTGTAACTTAGCTGTTGTCTTACCTGCTCTCTCCGTTTTGTGCTCCTTGATATCCTCAGTGTTCTCCAGATCCTCCTGTGTTCCTTCAATTCTCCGTTGGATGTAATGTGGTGTGGTTGTAATTGTCTCGTCTCATCTGTGTTTCCCTCCGTTGTTATAGTTATATAACTATATTTTTAAGTTAGTTATATTTAAGTTAACGTTATTCAGCTATTGTCTGCCTTTGAGTTCCTCATCTGTGTTTTTGGATTCAGCCCTGCAAATCCTGTAAATAAACACTGTTAATACTTACCTCTACTCCAGTTGTCTGTCCGATTTGTTACAGAAGCTTGGACCCATACCGAAAGAGAAGTGCAGAGATGTACTGGGCCGAAGAGATTCTCCGGCGTCTCGCACAAGGGCTTCCTTCATTTCCCGGGCCATGCGAGCAGTGACCGAGCTAGGTGTCATCCGAAAGCCTGATAAAGCTTGCACCGCACATGTCTGGTTCCCGTTTGGCAATCCGAAGACGCCATTTAAGACCCACACGGAAATAATCCCGAGCCATCCACAAACCACAAGAGCACAGACCTATTCCTGCACCATGAAAATTCTTCCCACACCCGCACCACGTAAGATCACACTGAGAGAACAGCCAGCACCAAGACCCCAGAAGCGCTTGCCAGAGGCTGGGGTGCCAGATTGGAGCGATTTTCCCGTTGACTGCCCTTTGCCCAATTCAAGCTGTTTTAGAAGCAATGCCTGAGTTTCTCATCCTGTTCCTTGCGGATTCCGTTCCGCCCATCCTGCCCTGAATATCCACGATGGATGAAGAAGGTAAACTTCCCCAAGTATTTTTTTTGGGGGGCCTATATAGATATGGTCGTGGAGAGGGTGGACGGGCAAAGAGTTTGGGACTGGACTCCTGTGGATCCTCCTAAGGCCCCAGACCCGCCATGGTCTCATGGGACCCCAGACCAGCCTAGACCTCCAAAGGCCCCAGACCCGCCATGGTCTCCAGAGACCCCAGACTTCATTACAGGCCTCATTACAATGACAGAACAGCCTACCACAGTGGACCAAGGACCAAGGCAGGGAATAGTTTCCCTGGAGCCCACTGAATTAGCAGACAGTTCACAAACATGTTTATGACTGAGACTTAACAGGCAGAAAATTCATAAACCGGTTCACTGACTGGAACTGGAAAGGCAGACAGATCATAATCAAATGCATTGGCTGGAATAGATAACCTGTGGTAACTAGGAATTTTACAAGCTGGATCCAACCCTCAAATGATCTGAAATGACCGAAGACCAGAGAAGACATAATGTCAACCCTCTCAGATGACATCAGAGGATGCCATACGAATCTGCCATGTCTGTTTTTCTCTAACAACCTCTGTGATAATTCTAGAGTCCGAATGCAAGGTCTGTGAGATTCTTTTTCACAACACATTTTTTGTTTGTTTTAGCCAATGCGATATGCCGTAGATACTCTTACCACACACACGTTTAATATATTTTGATATATAAAATAAATAAATAAATACAAATAAAGAGCCAGTTAGGGTGGTAATTATTTAAAGGTGGCCGTTTAGCTCTTAATTACCACCCTGTTAAAGTGTAGTGCCAGTATGTGCTAATTGGCGCCCCTCCTGCTGGTCGTACCACCTATTTTGCCTATGCCTAGAAACGGGCCTGATCAGCTGCGATGTCAGTGTCTGTTGTTTCATGTTTGCCCGCAGACGTGGCTGATATCCCCTTCTCAGTTAAGTACTTCACTTGATCTTTCTATAATAGATAGGACAAGTCACACAAAATGAGATCTGCTGGGATTCCTTCTAAATGCTGACAAAGGATCAGCCAGACTTGGAAAATAATACTCTTGCCCAAATCCCGTTGGCAAACAGGCTAAAATATTTATTTTTCAAGTGCCTCAAACAAAACTCCTGGACATCTCTTAAATAGTCTATTAAAGAGTATATTTTGAGAATCCAACTTTTAGCTGATCTTGATAAATGGAAACAAAATGGAAAACAGGGAGGTGTAGCCAAAACAAACAGACACTGTTGCACTAGAGGGGAACAAAAGACAGACTTTGTTTCACCTATAGCTTTGGTGATTAAACAATTAAAACTAATTTAGTACCATAACATACAGTGTCCTGCAATGATCTGTAGGAGAAAAAGACAAGACCTGCAAATCCGTGGCCTGGGAACAGCTAAATATGAATACAAATCGCAAAGTCTCATATTAATGTCAGTCTTGTGTGCCCTTACCCTTTGTTTTGCTTCCCACGTGTATGTCTATTTTTGGTTGTTCCTGTCCCAGATTAGTTGATTGTGATCATTTGTTCCCAGCTGTGTTCCACAGGTGTTTTCAGCCCTCCTATGATTTCTGTATGTATATTTACCCTGTGTTTCTCTCCCTTGTTGGTCGTTATAAATTGTCTAATTGTCTTTATGTATAGATGTTCTACACTGTATCCTATATTCCATAGTTTATAATTAAACAGAATCTCATTCGCACACTCCACGACTTCTGTGTTCTCCCTGACAGCACGGGAGTGTGACAGAACGACAGACCTAAAACCTCAGCGATGGAGTTCGCTACCACCCTCTGCGCTTGATTCCAAAAGGACCCCCCCTTCTACGCCTATTCTGAGAAGCTCTGTCGGCAGGCCAGAGTGGCTGCATTGGACAATGTGGTCCTCGTCCATCTGTTCCAGCTCGTCCTCGTCCATCTGTTCCAGTCTTTTACCATCGCCAGCCAACCATCTTTCCATTATTGTTATTAACGTAAACCAAATAAAAATACCTGAATTAATTAATGAATGGCAAGTGGCATCAATCTAGTCAAGATTTTTCACTAGAAAAACCAGCATGTTTACTTTGTCCGGCTTTAACAGGGCAAGTTGTGGGCCGACAACTTTACCTGCGGTGCTGAAAACCCGTTACGATGGTGTGCTTGTGGCACAGACGCACGGGTACTTTCGGTTTGTTGTTTCTTCCAAAGGCCCCCATTATCGTCGGCTATGTACTGGCGGTAGACCTGTTGTTGGTCCTGCATCGGGAGACATTGAAACTGTTGCACTGAGTGAACTTGGGTCCATCCTTGCAGCAGTGAGTGGATGGTGGTTTCGTATATGAGATCTTAGGTTCGAGGTAGTTCCATCTCTCTCCTTTTGCCTTGTCCGTATTTACCGCCTTTCCCTTCTCGTTTGGTCGAAACCGAACTGCAGAATTTGGGTTCTTTTTCCGAGACCAGGTCACTTGGTGCACGACTCGCCATCTTTCACCACCTCTTGCTTTCTCCTCCACGCTGTCACGTGATGACAACCATGCATATGCATTTTTATGCATTAAATAAATTATATTTATCTAATATTTAATCCTTGTCTCCTGTATAAGTGCATTATTTTTTATGAAAGTATAAAGGTATTGAAACTGATAACAATGTTATTTTTAGAACCTGCAGTATACCATATTACCGTATTACCGCCCAAGCCTAGTAGAAAACCATACTTAAAATGTGGCTTATTAAGATACATTAGGTACAATTAAAAGATCAAATTAGATATATAGTTATTATTTAGATAAGCAGATGGTAATGAACACAATGCACAAACTTACACTTGTCCTCCCACACAACAAAACATTTAATGTGGCTACAAAGTAAACTAAAAAACCATTAATGTTATCTTTGATGCCACCCTGTCATTTGAGCCTATTGTACAGAATACAGTAAAGATCTCCTGGGAAACAGGGCCTTCTCAACGTATGCTCCAAAACTGGAAACTGTGCAACCCAGACATATGCATGTTTCTAAATATTTTAGAAACAGTAGTATACTGGCAATTAGTACAATAAGTTATTTGAAAACTTTTGGCTAAGTTAGGACAGGTAGGACTTTGCTGCATAAGAAACATATGTAATGGCATATTCACTGTTGACACACACACTTCCTATTTGGCATCTCTTGGAGTATCGAGTAAGCTATGGAGTGTTGAAACATTACAATCTAAACTTAAATTGCATACAGTGTGAAACCAAGCAGAAGGGAAGAAGATTTTACAGATAATTACAACATCTACAACAGGATGTTATGAGTAAACAACATTTTCAGGCAGACTTTACCTGCCACTGCATAAAGATTTGCATACACATGAAAGGGACACTTAAAATGTAAACACTAAATGCTGACTGAAATCAAAATAGTTGAAAATGAAAGTCAAGTGGAGAGCTGTGCCAATCATGCATTACATACAGGAAAGTCATATTATGCCTATAAGCTGTATCATGCTTACGGTTCAGTGTACTATAGTGCTGCAATAAAACATGCTAAGCAAAATTTTGGGTCCAACTTTATATTAAGTGGCCTTTACTGCTTACATCAAAAAATATGTACTTATTGTGTTCTTATAGAATTAAAAAAAAAAAAAAAATGCTGCTATTAAGGTGGGATTGGGTAAGGTTAGGGACAGGGTTGGTGGTATGGGTAGGTTTAAGGGTGGGTTAAGGTGTAACGGATGGGTCAATAAATGCAGTTACAGAAATTAATCACACATGTAATTACATGCAGGTATTTTTAAAATATAAGTAAAATGTAAAAACATAAATGTATGCAGTAAGTGCATTGTGCTAACTTATTAATTTAAATATAAGTACATACTGTAGTAGTTATGGCCACTTAATTTAAAGTGGGACCAACATTTTTTAATTGACTTAAGCAAACCCTTTTGAAAAAAAAAACAAAAAAAAAAACAGCATCTTTTGTTTAGATGTTTTGCAGCTGTGATGCTTTTTAGTTTTAACCAGCTCAAACATACCAGCATACCAGCATTCAAAACATAACAAAACAATATATGCTTTTTTTTCAGCAGGAAAGTAATCACTAAGGCATATAAATCAAACTCTGAACATATACATCATCTGATGGACAAACAGACAGACAGAAAATTACGTACCAAACACAACAATACGGGGACTGAGAGGGTAGTTGGATGTATCACACACGCCTGAAGAGAGACAGACAGACTAAGAAAATATAGACACACTGGCACACATTAGCTAGCAAAGCAAAGGTACAACCAACAGCCTGTTTGTACATTACAGAGTGTTTAGTGTGAGTGAATATGCAACCCTCTATACAATGCAAGCAGATGCTGGATATTTTGGGCATTTCATCAGTGTGACAGTAAAAATCTTTCCTTTTATCATCTTCTCAAAGACCCTGACAGGTGATTATTCACAAAAGTGTAAAAATATTGTGTATTTTAAAGTGGGACATAGCACTCTTATGAACCTGCTAACTTTAACTGTTTTTAATCTAGTAGTAAAATTCCTTTAAGAACAACCTGTCCTCCGTCGAATATAACGATATAGGTTGTTGTCCAAGTCACTGAAATAAGACCCATCAGTTGAATACTACAATTGCGCCCCATCAGCAAAAGTATATGGTAACACTTTATAATAACTGCACACTATGAATCATGAGTTAAGCAATACTCAATTAATCCTTTATAAAGCATTGTTCCAAAAATAATATGCATTAGTAAGCAGTTTACAAGTGCAGCTATAAAAATGCCTTGTTCTTGAGCATATATATATATAATGTTTATTAATTGTATTTTCCAATTTTATTAAAGAATAATTTATCTTTTTTTTATTATTATCATGTAATTCAGGAGTTGTCAGTGTTTAATAGGAAAAGTGATTATTGATTAATAAATTATTTAAATGTACAATCTTAATCTTATTATTTAGACACATAATAGTTGCTCAGTGTGTTAGTACAGTTGTAAATAAGTTCCTGTAACTTATTATTATTTTAAAAAAAGTAAAATGTTCCTGCTTTAATTTATGATTGTCACGCCGTCCGCCGTTCCATGTGTCTTTGTTGTGTTTTGTTTTCATTGTGTCTCCTTGCCCATGTGTCTCAT
>JAUYWG010000002.1:379036-395632 GCA_034779775.1 Enteromius afrohamiltoni
TCCCGTTTCCGAGTCCTGCCTGCCTGTCCTGAAAGGAAGCGAGAGCGCGAGCTCTACAGCAGCGCATTCGTTACAGTGTGTGTGCATGTGTGTGTTTGGGGCTGAATGATCAGTACCAAGGTAACAAAAGTTTAACCCAATTAGCAGATTGTATATCTATCACTTTATCAGAACAGGGTTGAGTAGTAACTAATTACATTAAATCAGGATTACATAATTATTTTCTGTAGGATGTAAATTATTTAACCCATAAGGACCCGGACCAATTTCTCCTTAAAGGAAGATTATGAGGCCTATAAAACAGACCAAATGGACCACTTATAACATGTTTATGCAGTTGTTTTTAAAATTCAACCCCTTGTTGCGAGAGATCTGTAATGTTACATATGACATTGGGTGTTAATAATACATTTCTGATGTTACATGCGTGTTACATTGAGCATTTATGTCTCAATTGACAAAAGTACATTTTTATCAGTTTTTTTTTTTTTTGCTTTATAAGAGCTTTTTTGCTTTTCCACAACATACATCAAAATTGTTACTTTACTGGGAAAATAAAACAAAAACCTTTTTAAGAAGTAATACAGTTTTTGCATTTTATTTGCTTTGCCGAAACATTTTTAAAATCTACATAATTGTGACCATTACATTTTACTCCAACTTTTTCTTAACATATCAAAAATCTACCTTTTCATGTATATGATTTAACCAGAAAATCTTTTTTTTTAGATTTTTTCATAACTTGAAAATGTGCAAACTGAATGAAAAGTCTGTAATGTTATATATATATGACATTGGGCGTTTGTGATCAATTTTTGTTGTTACATATGTTACATTGGGCATAAACTTTAAAAAATGATCAGTTTTTTGCTTTATAAGAGTATTTTTTGCTTTCTACAACATATAGCAAAATTTCTACTTTTCTAGGAAGATAAAAACAAAAACCTTATAAAGAAGTAATAACGTTTTTGCATTTTATTTGCTTTGCCACGTTTTTTTATCTTAATGTGACAAATACGTCACATCAAAACTCCGCCTACTGTTACAATGTTAACCGCCCGAAGAGACATATATGTCACCACAATATCTTCATAACTTGTTTTAAATCATTTTGTTCAAGAATTAAAACCAGGTTAAGTGTAATCTAGGATATGTTAGTAAAACATTAGAATTGTTGCATGGGTTGAAACATACCTTTAGTAACAAAAACATTTTAAAAAATTGCTGAATCTGCAACATGTTATATCTAAACAGACCACCATTTTGGAAATGTTGTCATGGCATCAAAAATTCAAATATTGTCACATGACTGAACCTGACTGTTGATTATATGTTACTTAGGGACTTCCAGAGTTGAAAGTGAGGGATAATGCTTTAAAAAGACATTTCCAGATAATCAGTAGTGTTTGTGACACCCGCATCACCGGGGGTCGTTATGGGTTAATTAGATTATAGTACATTTTAAAATTCTCATAATCAGACTAAAACTTTATTATTTAAATGACTACATATCACTTACACAATCGTAATAAATTAATTTATTCTCTATAATATTTCTTTGTCTTTTACATTTTACTATTACTGTAAGTATTGCTTGGTTAAATACTTTGTCTTTGTAAGGTTCTTGTCTTTTAAACACATTCATTTACTTTACTTCTTATTTGCTTGTAATGCAAGGATTCTTAAACTTGTTGTTGTCAGCCAAATCTCTACGTTTATGTCCGAGACTTTAAGGTAATAATAACACATTTAATAATAACACATTTGCATTTACAGTTCTCTTGACATTGGTTAATGATCACATGACATGCAGGTGAACAAATAAAATAAGTAAATCTTTTAGGAAGGTTTTTGTTTTGATCATTGTTATTTAAATTTTATGATTTCATTAATTAGCTTTTCATTAAACTCACATACACTCCGGTTTGGGAAAACTCGGTGTAATGTAAGTTTCTGTGATGTTCTTGTGATAATAACAACACATGTAATGTATTTTCTTTGTTTTTAAAATTATGTTAGTGTATCTACAATTAACTACAATTTTCATTCATTTTCAAGTCATTTGGGATCAGTAACAGGCTATAATTTGTCAGTAATCCACTGACAATTAAATATGCAATCTACCTTATCTACTTTATCACTTGAAAATTAATAGTAATACTAATAAATATCTAATCAAGGTCAGTGCATAACCTTCTGGTAAATCAGTGACTGGCCCTAATCAAATTTGTTGATGCACGTAAAACATTTTGTATGACAAATTCAACCAAACCTACAGAAACAAAAGATGAAAATTGCATGACTGATTGAGTGTCTTTATATCTGCCAGATAAAAACCCCAGTCTATGGACTCGCAACTCCCTAAAATAATCTATTTGTCCTGAAACACCCGATTGGTGCCTTTCATTCTTCATTGAAATGTTGGTCTGGAAATGCACTTACAATAATTATACACAAGAGGGGGCTATTGTAAAAGCTCGGACTAACCTACTAAAGCACGTTTTCAAATAAGCTCATAAATGGATTTTTACAAACATTAAACATTGAAATCGTTTAATTAAAAAAATGCAAACCAGGATGCCAAACACTTATGGCCTTCCTAAAACCAGATTAGCTGGAATCAACATTTACTCGTTTTTCATAGAGAAAGAAAAAAAAATACTTTTGTTTCATTTTCAAGTTCAAAATTGTTAAAAAATATTGTAATGATAATATGCACATACTGAATGAGGTCAAAATGTCTGCTCCACTGGGTTTACTTATTTACTGGGTTCACTATTCATTGCAGTTCAGCCAAAGGTTCTTTAAAGAACCATCTCTTTCTTTTTTTAATCTGTTCAGTTTTATAATCTGAAGAACCTTCTTTCACCAAAGAACCTTTTTTGAAACTGAAAAGTTCTTCAGATCTTAAGGGTTCTTTATGGAACCAGACAAAAAGGTTCTTCTGTGGCTTCTATTTTAAGAATGCACAAATGCCAGTTTAAGTACTGTATGCAGTGTCTGTGCTACTAGTGTCAGTGGAATTACAAACATAAGGCATTTTTCTAAACAACCATTGCAAATGGCCCTTAAACTAATCATGTCGTTACAATCGTTCTTATCTTTCCAATATCTTACTATTTTCTCTAGGGCTTGACAGCAAACATGAGATGAAAACTTAACTTCAAAAGCTTTTTTTTTTTTTAGTTCATATAGAGCTTTTAGCTTACCTGTCGTTTGAAACTCAAATATTCCATCTTGTAAACACATCACCAACATTTAGTTTTGTTTTACCTTTTTGTATGTAGTTTGGCAACAAGACCACAGTCTTACAAAAATCCCCCCATACTCTTGCGATTGATATGCAAAATGATTAGTGGATCTGGAGTGTTTTGATAGTGCCTGGGATGTATAATGTTTACAGTTTTGGGGAAGATGAAACCATGAATGTTAGTCAGTGAACCATAAATTGACTTAAGAGAATGTATTTTAGAAAGAAAATCTTACAAACTTCACCTTTAAATAAAAGGTCAAAATGAAAATGTAATTCAAGACCCTTTCTGTCATCAGCACTGCAACTGGATAATATTCTGTGGCATCTCACATTTTTAACAGCAAAGACACGTTCTGTTTAAATGACCCTTTACGTCTGTCACTCAGAAGTCGAGAAAAAGAAAAAAAAGTTGTCAAATTAAACAGATATTGAAACCAAACTGCTTCTCTTCATCCTGTTGGATGAAAAAAACAACGGAACATTTAAAGGTCATTTCTGATGACTGACATCACACAATTTACCAGTATGGAGAATACTGATGTGTGAATGGTATGTAATTAATTTCTAAAATAATATTTTATTTATTGACAAAGAATAAAAAGGAGTAAATTAATGAATAGAAGCTTCACAATAAACGTATAACAAGTGAACAACACATGAGCAAAGCTCTATTAAGGGTGGAGGGAGACAGCCTTCGCTCCAACCCTTGCTGCAGAAACAGAAGCACGACTCTGATCGGGCATCTCCAGGGGTCCTCTCGATGAGAGAAACACCACTCGATGAACAGGTTCCATTTCAAAGCGTAGGCAGATCTTGCAGAAGGCGCTCTCGCAGAAGAAACAGTGTCAACTAACCCTTGGGGTAGGTCACCTAGAACCCCCGCATCCCATCCAGGGACCAGACATGAAGTTTCCAGAGGTCTGGATGATGCAGCCTCTCCACAGGCTTTATAGGCATCGCCAATGAGGCCTGCGGACACATTGGCATCGCAACAGACCTTTCAACCTGGGGGACCCATATGTAGCCCCTAGTTGCACCCACATCAAGGGTGGTGAAGGAGGATAAGCCAATAGGATGCTTCCTGGCAGTGAAAGGTGACGACCATGTCTTAGTGTTCCACGAAGGCCACCTCAGCATGCTCCATGCCCAGACACGTGAAACAGCGATCCAAATCTCGCAATAATTAATACACAACACAGGTCGTTTCACCTATTCTTTACAATGAGCAAGTATTTAGTATATATCCGCCTGTATATATTTGCCACATTTGCCTATATGCAATATCCTATATGCAGTTTTGGATGTAGTGCAATCAATTCTTTTTACTACAGTTCTTTGTTTACTTCTCCACCAGTTTCTATCACACAGATATGATTGTCTTAACCTGTGCAACTGTCAATACATTATCCATTATCAATTGCCTTTTACACCATATGTAATAAAATCAGAAGCATTCTCACTAAAATTTAATTTAGTTGTCCAGTTGGGCAAATAAAATTCTCTTTCATGTGTGCCTTTCAAAAATCCACTTCAATCAATCGCCTTTATTTATACAGCGCTTTTAACAACACAGATAGTTTTAAAGCACTGAACAGTATCAAATTGGCTTTAGCTAACCCCATTTCATTATTGAATGGAGATATGTCGTTGTCTAGATAAGCTCATTTTAAATCAGATCAAATCGAACGAAATTAAGTGTCACAAAAAAGCAAGCCAGAGGTGACAGTAGCAAGGAATCAAAGCTCCAACTCTGAAAAAGATGGCGAAAACTCCTCTGGCCAGACAAAACCAGCAATTAATTTCTAGTTCAATTTTGAATGCAGCTATGTTGGATTGTGTAAAGGACATATTGTGTGTGTATGTGTGTGATGACTTGGCCCAGACAAGCATTATTATTGAGCTTGGTTGCTGTAAATATAATTAAACCCTCCAAAGTGGCTAGTGGGAGTGACTGTTTACACACCACTGCTGAAATCCATCCAGATTTAGCAGTTTATTGGCAGCAGTGTTGCCAGATTAGGCAGTTTTGAATTGCATTGTGTGGGTAAAAATAGTCTTGCGCAGGTGGACAAAATTTGGGCTGGTTTGGGCTCAGTTTGCCAGTTTTCAAAAATCTAAACTGTATAGACTAATTAGTTAACAAACACTACCCAAGTGTACATGTACTGCACCTAATCAGTCATCACGGTGCTACTTAACACACATGCTCACTACAGAGTCAGCAGATGTTGACATTGTCATACTTTTACCAAATTGTTAGGGATCAGCAGAAAGATATGATGATTCACGAGTTGATGTATGAAATGGAAGCATTTATGTTAAAATTTTACATGGTCCCTTTTCAAATAAATCTTTATTTTAAAAACAATTTGGACGTATAACTCTGTATTCAAGTGATTACAATGCTAAGTGGCTAAATATAAGTCACACACTAAAGAGTGGGAGAGTGACTTAACTCTCAAAACATGGATTATATCCATTATAGGGATGGTACAGATGGAAGAAGGATGGAATAATCAATAGGTGAATGGGAGTCATTGGATAGACTGAGGAAGAATAATACTATTGTGATTAAACCAGCAAATCACGGACGTGCAGTGATAATAATTGACAGAGAGCAATATATTAGGGAGGCTAATCAACAGTTACAAAATGAGGAATGTAATAAACTACTGGATAAACAAATATTCACGGGGTCTATAGAAATTATTATATATATATATATATATATATATATATATACAGGATAGAATATTCCAATAGGGCTTTTTAACTGAGAAGTATGTGAGTGGTATAAAATCAGTGGGTGTGTGTTGCTATTAATTAATTAGATTCTCATAAACAGCCAAGGCATTGGCAGTGGGAATAAGAAATTATTTTGAGTTAGGTAATTAACTGATAACATAGAGGATGGGCAGAAATTTAAAAGATACAGAGCATCCGCAAAGTATTCACAGCGCTTCACTTTTTCCATATTTTGCTATCTTTGTAAATTTATTTAACCAATTACACAGATTACAGCCTCAAATATTTTAGTGTGTGACACAACAAGCTTTGTTTCAGGGATCTAGAGAGAGGACCCAATCACAGAGTGAGTGATAAGGATTTATTGATAGACTGATACAAAAGGGAAGGAGGTGCACAGGCGATACAACATTAGGAACAGAGACAGGGAAGACCACTGGAACAGTCTTAGGCAGCAACTGGCAGATTACAAGGGCAGCTAAAGGTAGCGGCAAGACCAGGCATATAGAGAGAACCAAACAAAGCACCTGACAGCTCAGATACTTATTGATCAGCAGGGAGAACCAGTTGCAGGACTCACAGGAACAGGTCAGGACCGGAACAGACAGGACAAGACAGGACAAGGCTCCACCAGAACATAAATTATTCCAAAGCAGGCTAGAGGATGAATAAAACTAAAATAAGAAATAGCTACCAATTTAACCAAGACAGCTATTTTAAAGAAAAAAAGATCAGGATCAAGAGCAAGACAAGAAAATGAAACTACAAAGGACTAGGCAAAGACAAGGGCATAAGACCAACATAGATCACACACTCAGCCACATCCACAGACAGAGACAGTGATAGAAGGTATGAGAATGACAACGAACCATCAAAGACAATAGGGCAAGGGGCACTATAAACAGGAAGGAAAGCACACAAGGAACGTGTGGTAGCAATTACAGTAACAAGAGGGCCTTTTACACCGTGGGTGAAAACAAAGCCATGTGTTGACACAAGACAACATAGACTCAGGGAACAAACACAAGACAGAGACACAAAGCCAAATCCTGACACTTTGTTCATCATTATTTGGCAATTATCTGCCATTCGTCTCATCACCTTCTCACCTCTTAAGCTTTGTCAGATTGGATGGGGGAAGATGCACAATTTCAGGTTTCACCAGAAATGTTTGATTGGGTTCAATCCTATAGACTGTGGCTGGGCCACTCAAGGACATTCATAAAGTTGTCTAATGGCACTTTTCCACTGCATAGTACGGTACAGTACGGTTCAGTACAGCTCACTTTTGGGGGGTTTTCCACTTGGAACAGTACCTGTTACCTGGTCCTCGTGGTCTATTGAGGAAGTACAGACATTCCTCTCGTTGATAGCTGAGGAGCGGATCCAGCGAGTGCTTGATGGGGCGACACGGAATGAAAAATACTCCATTGTTGTGTGTTTGTTTGTGGTGCGTTTAAGAGAATGTCACGGCAGTAGAGGCGGCGCAACTATAACGACACGTGAATAATCCCGCCCACTCTAAAGCGGTACTAAACTGCAGTGGAAGCACAAACCGAGCCGAACTGAGTCGTGCCACGCAGTGGAAAAGCGCCATATGCCACACCTGCTGTATGCTTAGGGTCATTGTCCTGTTTGGAAGGTGAACCTTCTGCCCATTCTGAGGTTCTGAATGCTCTGGACTAGGTTTTCATTAAGGCTCATTTCATTAGGGTGCACTGAGCATTTCTTCTACTCTGACAAGACGCTCAGTCACTGCCACTGAAAAACAGACCCACCGCATGAAGTAGAGGTGTGCGCGGGATCGTTTTTTTAGTCCCGCTCCGCTCCCGTGAGGTTTTCTTCCGCACCCGACCGCTCCCGCTGTATATGCAGTCTTTGTTCACCCGCTGCTCACTTAGAATAATTTTCTACCCGACCGACCGTTCCCACTAAATTAAGATCTGGTTTCCAAAATCTCACAAAAATCCCCCCATACTCTTGCGATTGATATAGAAAATGATTAGTGGATCTGGAGTGTTTTGATAGTGCCTGGGATGTATAATGTTTACAGTTTTGGGGAAGATGAAACCATGAATGTTAGTCAGTGAACCATAAATTGACTTAAGAGAATGTATTTTAGAAAGAAAATCTTACAAACTTCACCTTTAAATAAAAGGTCAAAATGAAAATGTAATTCAAGGGAACGCTATATTGTTAGACCGCCCGCTCCCGTTCAAATTACACCTGCGTTACTGACCACTTCCACATTGTATTAGTTTGAGGGTCCTTTAGGCGCTTTTTGTGCAATTCCAAGTGTGTTTTCATGTGTCCTCACTGAGAAAAGGATTGAGTTTAAAAAGCCCAGACAATACAGGCAATTCCTTGGACTTGATGGCTTGGTTTGTGCTCTGACATGATTGTTTACTGTGGGACCTTATCATGTCCAATCAACTGAATTTACCACAGGTGGACTCCAATTAAGTCTTAATTGTTGGTGATTTTAAAATCCATGTTGATAATTAAAAGGATGCATCAGGATCAGCATTCATATACATTCTGAAATCTAATGGGGGACAAAATGTGTCAGGACCTACTTATTGTTGAAATCATATTCTAGATCAGGGGTCACCAAGTTCAGTCCTTGAGGCAAGTTAGAGCTAAACTTTGCAACACACCAACCCTCCTGGATTAAGTTTGATGACCCCTGCTCTTGATTTAATCCTGTTACATGAAATTGATGTTATTGCTGAATTTATGAATGATGTATGCAGCAAAGAGATGATATCTCAGATTATTATCTAGTCTTGTGTAAACTCCATATAGCTAAAACTATAGAAAAACACGTGTCTGCGGGTAGTTGCCCTGGCATTTAATTGTCTTTGCGTCTTTTGCACATGTCGGCTGCTCAGTGTTGCTGTGATGAGAATCCGCTTTTCTCAAGGTACGCTTCTAATGTTGCTGGGTGCTCACCAGGTGGATGGTTCAGGTCGCTAATTGTTTTATTCCAGTTAATCTCAGGTGTGGGTGGTGATCGTTGCATAGGTAGGCTGACGATCTAACATTTGGATAGCTCCAGGTTCCTGCAGCTCTTGTTTGGTAAGTCGGGGGTTTTTCCTTCCTACTCAACGCAAGGAATTTTTAACTGTTAATTGGGTTTCTCTGTGTGAATCGCAGGGGCGAACATTACCGCTGTCTCATTCTGCGTGGAGTCACGTCCAGTTTCTGCATTTTGTTGGGTTATGGTCGTGTGACCGGGCCCGTATCTTGAGTGTTTTTTTGTTTTTTTTTTTTTTTGGTGTACTTTGGTTAACATAGTTTTCATTAACCTGGTTTATTTCTGTTTGATTTAGGTTTTTGTATTTCTGTGAGTCATTTTGTTTTTTGTTTTGCATTTTCTTAAATTACTTTGATTATTTGTTGTTGTTGTTGTTTCCTAGTTCTGTTTTTGTTTAATTGGTTTGAAGAAAATTGTTGTATTAGTGTGTGTGTGTTTCCTTTTTTTAGGAGCTACTGGCCTTGAAGATCAGGGAGACTATTCCTCTTCCTTAGGTGGTGGTGGTATTTTTTTCTTCACTGAGTGCTGCGGTTTGCTGTGTGCAGCTAAGCTCTTCTTTGATGTGTGCAGTGTAGGGTACAAGACGAGTGGTGATCAAGTCTTCCCTGGATTCTAGGCCGTAGCTCCATGACTAGTTATTTATATATTGGTTGTTGATGCTAACCTTTATTCTAATTAACATGCAGATTCTTGACTGTCTTCTCCCTTTTTGTACTGTTTTGAGTTTTGAACTGTTTTGAGTTTTGAACTGTGCCTGTGCCTCTACGTGTTTGCCACTGGGCAGAAGTAAACTTATGCACAATATCACAAGTCAAATTCTCGGGGTGAGAGTCCCCGAGTGGCGTAGTCTGGTATTAACCATTGGTATCCCGGAAATGGGAAAACAGCTCAGGTGCACCTCATCACTACGTGAGTATAAGAGGGCACGAGCGCAGTGCACATGCAGGTTACCGCTGAAGAGCAGAGCCGGCATCAGCATGACCTCACAGTCATGGCACGAAAGTGTAATGTCTCCGTTCCCTCCTTCAGAGAACGTGGGTTACGTTCGTAACCTAGATGTTACACTTTCAGTCTAATCACTTAGACATTACATATGGGAACACCCACGGAACAGGCCATGACCCTTGAGGCAGAGTTACGCGGAGACACCCCGGCCACAGGCATTTTTCAAGTTTGTCAGCAGAAAGTCTGCACGTAGCCTTCCCCAACACCCTGGGGGCCCACTTTTTTTGTATTGCTTGGTGGGTACCCTATCCTACAGAAAGGCATTAAAAACTGCTAGATCTAATTACTTTTCATCTCTTTTAGAAGAAACCAAACATAACCCAAGGTATTTATTCAATACAGTGACTAAATTAACAAAATAATTGACATTTCCCAAGAGCGCAGAGGTAATCACTTACTTTACTTCCAGGATCAATATTATCCTGGAGAGATAATTGTAACCATGCAGCCGTCAGCTACAGTATCACCTCAGAGCACTGTAGATCCCCTGGGAAACACTTCCACACATAACTAACAACACGTTTGTTAGACCCTATCTAAACTACTAAAAGAGGTGCTTAGATATTCTTTTGGCTATTATTAATTTGTCGTTGTCATTAGAATATGTCCCCAAAACCTGCAAATTGGCTGTTATTAAGCCTCTCATTATAAAACCACAACTTGACCCCAAAGATCTTCTATCATCCGAGGTAGTATTTCTCTATTATTACTACTGGATCTTAGTGCTACGTTCAACACTTCAACAACCACAACATTTTTTTTAAATAGACTAGTCTAGTCAAGGCTTAGTACTAGGGCCATTACTTTGCACCTTTGGAAGATATTAATAAGAGACATGGTGTTAGCTTTCACTGTTATGCAGATGATAGCTGTAAACTAGGTGTACTATTTGATCTTTGCAATCTATGCAATCTTTCCTTACAAAGCCACATTTCTATAATTTGTAAAAGTGCAAAAATGTAAAATATATATCTGAATTGTGACCTATGCTCTCAATCGGGGCAGATTTAGTGAATTTGGGGCCTCAGGCAAATATAGGAATGGGGCCCTACATTTGCACACATTTACTTCAATCAACCTTTCCTTTTTTGTTGCTGCTGCACAATGGTGCCCCATAGTTTGGTCCAGTGTGTCTACAGTTTTCATGTACATATTATAATGTGATTCTTTCATTAACATTTATTCATTTTGCAGACACTTTTATTATTTCATGTTGTAGACAACGGAATAGCAATTGATTTACAGTTGAGAAACAAGAAGTAGTCAGAAATATACATTATTACATTACTTATTATATCAACTGAAACAAACCTGTTTAGGTTACACATAGCCTAATGTGTCCATACTGTGTTCTGATGCAGCTAATTTCTCAGTAAATGTTTTTATTGATGTATATTTGTGTTTCTGTTGTCATAAATAGGGATGAATATGAAATAGTGACAGAACAGTGATCAAGTCGTCGTCTGATAAAATCAAACAGGCTACACATAAGATAATGACAACAGCAGTGCTTGCTTGTGAAATTAGGCACAATTGGTAGAAACGTTTAGTACTGAGATGTAAATTTGTAGACGCTCCCTATAGCAGCATAGGCAAATATCAAATATAAAACTAACTTCACGGCTCTTTGTTAACACCGGAGCGTTTTTTTAAACGTTTTAAAGCAGCGTTTAGAATAGTTTTTGAGGGTGGGAAACGCCGGGATATACGCAAAGTTATGCTTTTTAAAATGAAAACGCACCTAATGAAACAGTTTTTCGCTGAACGGAGCAGAGGTTCAGATACACAGTATTTGTTTGCTACAAGCGGGATACACACGACGCACGTTCTCGGACACGCAGCAGTCATGGTAATAAACACCATTACCATTTGTGTGTCCATACTTAATGCATATAGTGAAAAGGATTTTGGGGGCCCCTCATCTTTTGGGGGCCCAAGGCAGTTGCCTACCTTTGCCTAATGGCTAAGTCCGCCCCTGCTCTCAATGTTAAATGCAGAAATGCTAATTCTGTCAACACTGTACTGGCTCCCTATTAACCCTTTAAGTGATATCTCTACCATCCTGTTGAGCTTACTTTTATAGAGAATAAATCTATCAAATGGAAAAGATCGAACGGTTTGGGTATTTCAACACAAGGAAAGACATGACTTCTCAAAGATCTGGAGTGAGAATATGCAGGTTAATGAGAGCATGGATAATGAGGTGTAGGTGTATGTGATCAAGTGGTGGTGTGAGGGTGCAATGGCTGCAGGGTAGTGTAGTCCGGAAAACAGTCTTAGAGTCAGTGGTGGCGTGTGTTGGTTAGAGTGCCCTCTGGCAGAGCCTGAGGGAACTCCAGCTGAAAATCATGACATAGCAATCATAGGGAGTGGCTTCCAGACCCTCCCACCACAATAGTCCATAGCGGAGCAGGCGGCAGGAACACCCTCCAGGGCGGAACAGACGTATGGATGCCCTCCAGGGTGGAGCAGGGGACTGAGACACCCTCCAGGGCATAACAGGTGGCAGAAACATCCTCCAGGGCGGAACAGGCAGCAGGAACGTCTTCCAGGGGGAATGGGGCACAAAAACACCCCCCCAGGGCCGAGCAGGTGACAGAGGCACCCTCCAGGGCTAAGCAGGTAGTAGGGATGCTCTCCAGGGTGGCTTAGGCGAGCAGGTAGCAGCGGCTCTCCTGGCCCAGATTTGAGACTTGGACCAGACAACGGTTCTCCTGGCCGTGACTCAGACGCGGGACCTAGCAATGGCTCTCCTGGCTGTGATTTGGGGCTGGGACCAACAACTGCGGACTTCAATCCGCGGGTAACTGGACCGGACCGGACCACGGCTCGCCTAGATTCGGGGCTTGGACCCGACAAAGGTTCTGCTGGCTGTGACTCGGACACTGGACCTGACAACAGTTCTCCTGCCCGTAATTCGGGGCAGAGTCTAAAATATCGGCAAACAGAGCAATGGGGATTAAGCAGAATCAAGGATGAGGAACGCAAGCAGGTTTCAAGGCAGGCAGCAAACAATCACAATGCAGATGTAAAGTCCAAAGTAATGAACAGGGAAAATAACCACGGGTAGGAATGCTCAGAAATGCAACACAAGTAAAGACATGACTTCACAAAGAATCTGACCAATATGCAAATGTTAATGAGAGCGTGAGCGTGGATAATGAGGTGCAATGGCTGCTGGGCATAGGTGGAGATTCAAATTTTTGCCTGGGGGGGCACCTACCGGTAGACCAGGAACTTTTTTTTTTCTTTTACATAAGTGATGCATCACATCATTAACTGCTGAATTTAAATCTGCTCTTGCACTTTTGCTAGCGCAGAGCCAGATCAGACGCACTTGTCATATTATCACAAATATTAATTTTCAGTCATATACTGCTAATTGTAGGTTTTATACATTTAAAAACACATAAGTACTAGCAAAACCATACATTTATAGTTTATAATATACACACTGATGTCAGTAGAAACGGCAATAATAATCCTTACAAATATAATCTGACGACATATTTTATTATTAGCATATACAGATTGTGTAGGTAACTATAAAGCTCACTTTTTTCTTCTCCCCGTTTACCGGAGACTTACTTTAACAGCCTATGCTGCTGGGTAGTATAGTCCAGATAACAGTCTGAGAGTCAGTGGTGATGTGTGTTGGTAGGAGTGCCCTCTGGCAGAGCTGAAAATCATGACAATAATGTTGTTGTGAATAGGGTAGGGGCTTTTCACAACAACATTATGGATTCATCCACTAAAGAACAGAAATATAGCAAAATATATGAAAAATGCTGTGTATTTACCATAATTATCCACATGTGTAACCATATGGATGAACAGTCCATAATAGCGCCCTCCTGGGGCGAACAGTCAATGATAATGCCCTCCTTGGCCAAGTCGTCCATGATAATGCCCTCCAGGGCTGAACAGTCCATAATAGTGCCCTCCTGGGCCGAGCAGGCAACCATAATGCCCTCCTGAGCCGACCAGACAGCAGCCTTGTCCTCCTGGACCGACCAGACATTGACCTTGTCCTCCAGGGTGGAGCGGATGGCGACACAGCCCTTCTAGGCCGGCCAGACAACGACCTTGATAGAGACCACACAGACTGTGATAGCGCCCTTCGAGACCGAACAGACTGTGACAGTGCCAGTGCTCTTCTGGGCTGGAACGGACTGTGATAGCGCCCTCCGAGACCAGCCGAACCACGATTCAGAGACCTCCATGGGTTGAGCAGCCATCAGTGGGGCCTCTGGAGACTCTACGGCCGGAAACCGACATCTCCAGAGTTAGTGCAGCCTCTGGCGGACCAGATGAAGTCTCTGAGCCACAAACAGGCTCCAGAGGTTATAACCATGGGGCCTCACAGTCTGCATGGAGCTCGGGTGAATTAGGTGACTGGGGACCTGGATCACACATTGGGTCTGGCGGATCTGGCCATGGCTCCTCGTACCGTGAAACAGGGATGATACCTGTCACATGCAGGCTAGGAACCGCGAGGACCTTCCACAGTGCCTCTGGCTGTGTAACTGGGACCAATTTGACATCACACAGCCCCTCCCGCAGTGAAGTGGTGTCAGAACCCATCACTAGTGTATCAGGGACCTCTAGGATGGGTGACAGCTCCTCAAGTTGTAAGACCTGAACCGACTGAACAGAAAACAGCACTCCTGGCCGTATAACTGGTACCGACTGAGCTTTAAACAGCACCTTAAGCTGTAACACCGGGATCAACTGGGCTGAAAAGGGCTCGTGAAACGGGGCTGGGACCCATCATTTGCGGATCAAAAACCACAGGGTTTGCTAAAAGCAGCTCTCCAGGCTGCAAAACTGGTACTGATTGGACCAAACACAACCCCTCTCGTCATGCTACGGAGTCAAAACCTGCCATTTGCGGGTCCAGAACCGCTGACATGAATGACCGCTCTTTCGGCTGTGATATCTGAGCCGACTGAGCTGAACACAGCCCCTGATGATGCAATACAGGACTGTAACCCGTCTTTTGCGGTTTGGGAACCGCAAGGGATTTCGGCAGCACTTGCATCCCTGCAGCTGGACTGGCGTCTGCTTCTTCGGCCGCCATTTTGAACGCGAGCTGGAAGATAGTAACGATCTTCCTCGCCTTGTCCAGTGAAGTGATTGCTGGTGACGGATTACACCAGCTGGCGTGACGAGACCCGGGCAGAGGTGGTTTCGGGACCGTGGGGTTTTTACACGGCGGTGAATTCCCTTTTACAGTGAAGCGGCATGCAACACTGCTGGATCCTGGACGGCTGGTCAATCTGTCATGAAATAGAGTCAAGTAGTTGTGCAGATCCATTTGAAAGCATTTATTTACAAGCCAGAGTCAGTACAGCAGAGTAAACAACGGCAAACAGGAACACTGGCCACAAAGACAATAGAATAATCCAGGGAAGGCAGCGAGAGTCGGCAACGGGACTAATATACACAGAACACAGAATACACAGGGAAATCATGGATGGCTAGACAACGGGGAAAACAGACGTACATCCAAACAATGACCAGCGACTAATACATGGACATACGGGATATTTATACATGAGCAGACAATTAGAAATGGGAGGGAAACATACGAGTAACCAAGACAACACATGAGGTGGGTGGAGACGTGAGTTAATTGATAATTATTCCATAAATGTAACGGAGACACAAAACACAGACAGTTCATGGATGGCTGGAGTGTCATCCAAAACTGGACTGACACATCTAGCTGATAGTTACAAATACCACCTGTGCAAATCAGGATTAGCTGGATTGAGGTTGCCTATATAACATGGAATGAACCAAGAAAAGGTTAAAATTGTATGCATCTGAGAAGCAAATGACAATGGAAGTTGAAAAGAGTATGATCAAAGAACTTTTCTGAACATGAGAAAAGTCTTTTAAAGCAAATAGTTTAGAGACATCCTGTTATCGAAGATAAACTGCACACATCAGCTGTTGACTCAAAGAAAATTAATGCCTGGACATCTGTTTTTAATGAATTTAATGCAAATGAACACACATCTACAAGAACAATACAACAACTTCAGGTAAGAATCATTAGTTTTATTATGGCTTTTTAAAATCACTGTTGTATTTGTAAGGTTCCGGTTTACTGGCCCGGATATAGCATGTATGTCGTTTCAATATTTAGTTTAATTTTAATCTGGCTCCGTCATAACCTGACTCCAATTTTAAGTGATTATTAAATTTAGATTATAATA
The DNA here is from genome assembly GCA_034779775.1 of Enteromius afrohamiltoni. Classification (NCBI taxonomy): domain Eukaryota; kingdom Metazoa; phylum Chordata; class Actinopteri; order Cypriniformes; family Cyprinidae; genus Enteromius; species Enteromius afrohamiltoni. Next base: position 395,301 of record JAUYWG010000002.1, read on the forward strand.
GTAAATTTGAATGCTGATCTTGAATTAAGTTATTAATTTTGAGACCTGATTCTCCTAGATATGCTATACTTTCTGTTCTCCGTTCCTTGTGGAACCTAAAGCCATCTGGGACCAGGGCCATGCAGAGGGGGTGTGGGGGTGCTCAAAGTTAAAAAAGGGGCAGATAGAACAGGCTGAATAACAACAACTCACATTCATGACAAATCTAATATGGAATTGCATCATACTATATGACTGTCAATAGGTGGGGATAAAGCAAAGCAAATGTAGCCTATGTTTTACCTGATGGCGTACAATGTTGCTGTTGAGGGATTACTGCTGCTCCTGCTGCT
>JAUYWG010000002.1:463636-473835 GCA_034779775.1 Enteromius afrohamiltoni
CTTTGTCTCTTCAGGTGATAATCACTGAATATTAATGACCATTATCACTCCCCTGCATACTGGCTTTCAGCCTCAAACAATGTCTTTTAAAATTTTAAACACTATATTGCTTTCTCTGAAAAAGTAAGTGGAATGATTTTCACATCATTCTAAAGTAAATATTCTAGCCTAATAGACTGGTTACGCTCAGTACTGTGCAGGACTATTAAGTATGAGTTAAATGGCCTTATTTCAGCAAGTTTTATTTTCACAAAACCTACCAACCATGCATATTTTTTACCTAAAAATGCAAACATGTAAATTCATTTTGGTCACATATTATTGTAGAACAGTTTGTGATGATTACAAGAAAAACACAGGTTGGTCTGTAATATGTTCTAAGTACCTGAAAAAAGCACAAATATCTGAGCATGTCAAAACATCTCAAGGGCCCCAAATTCACCTCAGATCCCAGAGGGTTAAAACTGTCGGCCAAGGAGCATGGCTCGCCAAATTAGACATCACCTCAGTGTTCTAAGTGATGCTGATCCATCCAGACTTCTGGCATCTGTTCAGAATTCGCTGGAAAAACAGTTTCTGTTTTGCCATTAACCTCACTTTTGGGTGCAAAAGCAGCCCCAAAATCTTCGATATGCTTTCCGAAGCAATCTGCTGGATTCTGTCTAACAATCACCAAATCCATTAACTAATCCATTTATTAGATGACTTCCTTATCATCTCTCCTCTCGACGCTATTCCAGCAGCAGACCTAGTTAAAACGCAAAATGTATTTGCAGATTTAGGCATACCCATAGCACAGAAAAAAAACGTCCGGTCCCAGCCAGATTATCGAATTCCTAAGCATTACCCTAGACTCAGACAAGTTCTTTGCTTCCCTTCCTAAAGAGAAGGTCGACAAAATTATTCTCATAGCATCTAACTTATTCGATAACCCTTCATGCTCAAAGCGCGGATTAATATCAATACTAGGATATTTAAACTTTGCAATGCGCATCATTCCCCAGGGTCACCCCTTCATTTCTCATTTGCTCTTGCTCGCTTCTTCTACTTTCGATCTCAAGGACAAAATCTCACTCAATAACCAATTCCTGCACGAGTTGAGATTATGGATTTAATTTCTCAAACAATGGAATCGCCATTCGTTTTTCTATAATGAAATGCAAGCTTCTCCTATCGAAATCCAGCTATTCACTGACGCAGCCCCGTCCATAGCGTTCGGCAGCTTTTACAAAAATCGCTGGTTCGCCTCCACCTGGTCCGAAAAAATGCAATCGATCCACCTAAATCAGGCTTCTTCCGCCCTCTTCGAACTTTACCCTGTAGTAGTCGCTGCCTTTCTATGGGGTACAGAATCCAGTATTGTCATCCATTCCGAAAACGAAGCTACCATTCATTGCATTAATAAACACAGCTCCCACACTCCTGCTATCATGCTTCTCCTCAAACATCTAATCTGGATTTCTGCCTGCAACCAATTTATCCTTACAGCTAAACATGTGCCAGGAAAACAGAATCAAATTGCTGACTCTCTTCTTTCGCTTTGCCTTTCAGAAATTCAGAACATTGGCTCCAGAAGCAGAGACGCACCTAACGCCTGTGCACGTCGATTGCACCTTAGATGCCATGTTTATCTTAGCCTTCTTCGGATTCCTAAGATTCTCGGAAATCACAGTCAACTCTAAATTCAACCCCTCCATTCACCCTACGGTGTCTGATCTGACTTTAATAGACAACGAAACCATGTAATTTTTCGTACAACAATGTAAGACGGACCAGCTTAGGATTGGCCACAAAATATATCTATTTAACCTGCAAACTCCCATCCAGCCCTACCAAACCCTTCAAGCTTTTCTATATTACAGGTCAATCTAAGATCAATCGTCTTTCGACCCTCTATTTACAGATGAATTCAGCTGTCCAGTTTCGCATTTCTGGTTTCAGAAACATCTTAAAGCCATCTTCTCCCAAGCCGGCTTTGATACAAAAAATTACTCCTCTCACTCTTTCAGGATAGGCGCCGCCATAACAGCAGCCGAGAAAGGCCTTTCGCAGCTTTCATTCGGATAAAGCCTTCATCCAAAAAGCCCTGCAAATGCTTGCTTTCCAACTGATTCAGAGGAAATTTTGCCCTCATGCTTCCAACTTCTGTTTTTTGTGCAGCAGTCATATGCCAGCTCCTTGCCTGCTTTTTCTTCCCCTCTCTCTCTTCCCTTTCCTTCCGCCCCCTTTTTTCCACCCCCATCCTACACCTGATCCTCTGGTCATTTTTTCTTTCATTCTTACCCACCCCAGGCCTTCTTAAAAAAAAAAACACTTTTATCACTGCCTCTGCTTCTCTTCCGGTCTCATTTTCTCATCTACAGCTTTGCATCTCCTGCCCTGGCCCTCTCCGGCCTTGTATTCTCCCTGGCCTCCCTTGGCCCCGCTTTGCCCTGGCCCTCTCTGGCCTTGTATTCGCCCTGGCCTCCCTTGGCCTTGTATTGACCTCCCTTGGCCCTGCATTGCCCTGGCCCTCTCTGGCCTTGTATTCGCCCTGGCCTCCCTTGGCCCCGCACCGCCCTGGCCCTCTCTGGCCTTGTATTACATGACTTAAGCCTTTTCGGCATCTCATTACTCTATTTTTCCTCTTTTCCTACACTTTTCCTTAACTCTCCTCTCTCTTTTCACTCTTCTCACACTCCACCAGTCTGAGCAAAGGAAACCAAGGCAGATCTCGCCTGAACGGTTATTTAATATTTCCTTCCCAGACTGGGGAGCTCGATCCCCAGAATCAGGCTTTGTAAGATCGTCGTTCCTCCTTTCCATCCTTTAGCTCCGCATCCAGCCCCAGCTTTTTTGGGGGGCTCGTGTTGGCACTGTCTGCTCTTTTAAAGCTTTTTAGGGGGCAGACAGGGATCCGTCAGGGCTCTGAGCGTCCCTCAGCCCTCACCCTCTACTCTCAGGGGTAGATTCCCCTAGGGCTCAGAGTCCGCTGGATTCCATGCCTGATCCCCAGACAGTCGCCAACCAAGCTTGCTTAACTATCGCAGAGGAAGCGCAAACTTGTGAAATCACATGTGTAATTTCTTGGTAAAACTGACAGCTTATTATTATGCAGAGACACCAAGTAGCTAATTCATCCATAGGTTGATGCCACTTTAAAAACATTGCTACCATCTCTGTCTAGTGGCACAATTTTAGGGTGTGATGGTTGAAAACAATACATTTAAATTTTAATAATTTTATAAATGTTAATAATTTTTGAATAATAATTTCATTACCCCGACCCAATTTTTGAAATTACCCCTTTTACAGTAACATATAAGGTAACCTATTTGTCAGTTATAAGTTATTGTTCTACTAATAAAGATACACTATACACAGGTAGTGTTTTTGTAGGCCAAACCTGAAAAAAGTTAACATTTTAGCACCTACTTTTCCATTGTCCTGTAGTCAATTTGTTTTTTGAATAGGTTTTATAAATGCCTGAAGTGGTGAGCACAAGCCTAAGATACTATCACGTTTTATTCTATGACATTTTTTTTTGCTTGTCTTGATAAAAGCGGTCGCAAGCAAGGAACAATATGTGACTACAGAGGCTGTCAGGGCTGTCTTCAAACTGAACAGGTAAACTCATCTACTCACTAACCAGTTTTACAGATACATTGTGTTTATAATCATTCTATTGCATGCTATTAAAATGCAAACCTTCTGAGAAAAAGTTTTTGTATGTAATATTGGTGGCATTAACGTTATGTGACCATGTTTATTTACTTTTTACTTATTACTGCAATATTCCAAAAGCCAGTTGTGTTTTCCTAGCCTGGTAATACCAAACTCTGCTACTTTGCTTTAGAAGTCTGGAAGGGCATAATTGAAAAGCACTTTAACATTTTAAATAGACATTTTAAACACATGTCTGAAGTTCCAAATCATTGATGTAAGAAAACTGTAAGATAGCCTGCTGTATCATACTAAGTACAGAAGCGATCTGAAATTGAGCGGAAATACAAAGTCTGACTTAGCCAGGCTAATGTTTTTTCATCTATGCTGTGCTCTGTTATGGATCCATACAGCAAAAGGTTTCTTGTATGGCCTGCAAAGTCTTCACTTAATCATCTACTCCCAAGCCATTAACAATTTATTGAATGCAACAAATGCACCATGTCCAGGGTCGCTGAGGAGAAAGAGGAAATTAAAAAAGAAATATCAGAATGAAAAATGAGCACTGAAGATAATACACTTTAAAAAAGCAATATTATTCAAAAATAAATATTAAAAAGGTCTGTTGAGGTGTTTTTTTTTAAGTTCACATCAAAGATTCATGACCAGACATAGAAATGTATTTTTAGTATAATTTTAAGTATTTACTGAAGAATGTGGACACTTTAACCCAAGCAAAGTAATCACATAAATGTAAATAGTGCAGACAGTGGCCGCAAAACTATAAAACTATAAGGCACATCCAAATTCAATGATTGTGTCACCTTTGCTGTGATACCTTCATCTGATCATCTTTTGAACTCACCTCAGAAGTCTGTCTGAAATCAGTTTGGGAAGGTGCGCAAATGCTGCCTGCAATGTTATTATTTGGCCCCTATTTGCCTTTGATACTACATGTCATGCCATTCTTATCTGGTGTAGACAATGAGACCTGCCAGTATACACCAATGCTACTAGACGATGTTTTATCAATTCCAAGTAACAACACTTTACTTGAGTGTTTGTTTCCATAGGCCAAGACACAAAATCCAGACACACATCAAAACTGACATAGTGTCACACCCCTGCACTGTGTTTGTTGTTTTTCCCCATGTGCTCTCCGTGACCTAGATTCTGTGTATTGTTGATTATGTTCAGGTGTGTCTTGTCAATTAGCGTCTTTGTCTGCCTATTTAAGTTACGTTCAGTTTAGTTCTGTTGTGTGTACTCCCTGATCTGCCTGCCTGTCTGTCTGTTAACCTTTGTGAGTATTAAATATCTAATATTTGAAGAATCTGAATGTCTGCTCGTTCCTCACACACCTAAAGCGTGACAGAATAAACCAACCCTTAAAAGGAAAGTGAACGGCGTGTTTTTCCCCGGTTTGTTTCAGCGTGTTTTTGTCAGTTTTGATTTGTTTTTTTTTGTTCTTTTGTTTTTTTCGGGTTTTCCCTATGGATACCCCGTTCACTCCCGGATATCTCCTCCTCCTGCTGGAGTAGGGCATAAAAATCGCTCGAGAGCCATACAAGACAATTCTTGGACATTGCTCACTACACCAGCTTTCCGGACAGCGCGCTTTGTGCTTTCTACCAACAAAGCCTGAGACCTGAGCACAGAGTGCCGCTGTCCGAAGATGGCTCTCAAGCAGATTTCGCCGCCTTCGTGGAGTGGACACTAGCGTGTAATGGATCACCTCTCACCATTTACCCCGTGGATGATCTTGCCAGTGCCACTCCAGACCCAGAGCCCAGCCCACCATCTCCCCGCAGCACAGTGCAGAGCTCGAGCCCGAGCCCACCGAGAGCCAGCACCCGAAGCAACCGACGAGCCATTGCCAATGAGAGCGACAGAGCTGAGGATCGTCCCGGGGCTTGAGCCTCTACCGTCAGACCAGGTGCGAGAGCCGGCCAAGGAGCCTGCCACGGTGGAGATCGCCATGGACAGCAAGAGCGCGGAGAGGAGCTCCGCCCACTGCACCAAGGCTGAGGGTGAGCTGTCAAACCTAGGTCAACAAACGAGGCAGCCTCCTGTGCCCATGCCTCGCAAACGCCCTCCAGTGCCAATCCCTCGCACAAGAGACAAAATCCTGCCCTCCCACCCAGTCTTCTCCACTCCTCCACTGTCACTTGCCAGCACCGCTGCTCACCCTCAGCCCACTACCTGTGTGCAAGAGCCGCCACGGGTCTGCCAGCCTCCATCGGCGTCGTGGCTGGAGGATCCATTGGCAACACCTCCAGCCTCAGAGTCCCGGACTCCGCCTCGTCCCTCCGACCCATCGGCTCCACCACGGCACCTAGCTCCCTCCTCTCCACCATGGCTCGTCTGTCCACCAGCTCCGCCGGGCTCCATCGTTCCTCCGGCTCCGCCTTGGTCTGTCGTCGACCATCCACCGCCTCGGGACTCCAGTCCTCCGGCTGCGCCTCATCCCTCCGTCCTGCCAGCTCTGTCAGGCTCCTCCCTCCCTCCAACTACACCTTGGTCCTCTGTCGCTCCGGCTCCACCGCAGCCTTCCATGTCACGACATGTCACGCCCCTGCACTGTGTTTGTTGTTTTTCCCCATGTGCTCTCCGTGCCTTAGTTTCTGTGTATTGTTGATTATGTTCAGGTGTGTCTTGTCAATTAGCGTCTTTGTCCTATTTAAGTTATGTTCAGTTTAGTTCTTGTTGTCGGTTCATTACATATGTTCACGTTGTGTGTACTACCTGATCTGCCTGCCTGCCTGTCTGTCTGTCTGTTAACCTTTGTGAGTATTAAATATCTAATATTTGAAGAATCTGAATCTCTGCTCGTTCCTCACACACCTAAAGCGTGACACATAGCTAATCAAACCAGAAATTTAAAGTGGTCATATGATGTTGCTAAAAAGAACATTATATTGTGTATTTGGTATAATGCAATGTGTGTATGCAGTTTAAAGGTCAAAGTTCACACAAAAATGACAATTCTGTCATTTATTACTCACCCTCAGACCAGAACACAAATTACAATATTTTGGATTAAATCTAAAAAGCTTTCTAATCCTCCCATAGACAACAAGGGTCCATACATGTACAAGGCTCAAAAAGGTACCAAAAACATCAAAGCAGTCCATGTGACGTCAGTGGTTCAATTTGAAATGTTATGAAACAACAAAAACACTTATTTCAATATTTCACGACATGATGATAAGTGATCAATTACGATTTCTTGTTTCTCCTCTAAACCCCACCTTCCTGAAAGATGTAGATTTGTAGCTCATAATTCTAAAAAAGCAAATGTAAAAAAAACATTCGGGTGGTGTTATGAAAATAAACCCACACCATGATGTGCATGTTTTGACAATAACAAAGTTTCGGGAGGAGCGGTAATTCAAATTAATCACAGCTGCTCCCAATTCCCTAATTAATCTCCTCCCATCAATCAGCTAGCTTCTTACTATTAATAAGCCTGTCTCCTTCCATCTAGCATCTCATTGCATTGCAACGAAACACTCGTTACGCATTCAGAGACCAAAATGTCAGACTCGGACTACTCCGACTACCTCCACGAGGAGCCCACTCCAACCGAGCCAAAGAGCTCAAGCTAGCCAGCAAGCTCCAGCTACCCAACGAGTTACTGCTCCCGCTAGCTGCCAAGCCGCCGCTGCAGCCACCCACCAAGCAGCCGCTACCGCTAGCCGCCAAGCTGCCGCTGCAGCCACCCAACAGGCAGCCACGCATGCTAGCGCCCAAGCTGCCGCCACAGCCACCCAACAAGCCCGCTCCGGCGCAAGCTGCGGCCCCGCCACAATCTAACCCAGAGGCCGCGGCTCCTAGCCCCTAGGCCCACCAGCTCACTGGGTAAGAGAGTCCGCTCCCGCTCTCCTCCACCCACTCGAGCAGCACCTCCTTCTCCGGCCTCATCGTACGCCTCAGCCCATAAGCAAATGGACTATTATTTCCCTACGCCAAACACTCTCAGCTGCAAAGATCCCATATTCCCGTAAAGCAAGCAAGATCGATCTCATGAACATTGTTAACACTCACCTCTTTCACCTCACTTCACACCCTTTCTCTTCCTCCGCTTAACCCAAGTCCTCCAGTTATGTTCCCAGGATCCCTTCCCTCTTCCAACAAACTTTCCCTCACCCTCCCATTCCCTCCAACCAGTGTCCTCTTGCCGCTATCTCCACATCTGCTCTTTCTGCGGGGGGCCCACTCCAAACTCATCTGTTCATCCTTTAATAAAAGCTCAAAAAAGTATCTCTCCTCTCCTGTCAATGTTTCCAATTTGTCTGCTGAATTGTCTACTCACCCTGACCCTAATTTTTCCCTTTATCTATTGTTAGGTCTAACACACGGATTTCACCTCGGAGTTATCACCCCCTCCCAATCACTCATATGTTCCAACCTCCAAAAGTCGACATTACTTTCAAAATCATGCCCATTCACCCGGATATCTGGCACCTTTTCAGCATCTAAAATTTTTGACATGCTCTCCAAAGCTATCTGCTGGATCTTGTCTAATAATTACCAGATCCACCACCTGATTCACCTCCTCAATGACTTTCTCATCATCTCCCCTCACCACGCCCCTCCCGCAGCCGACCTGTCAACCGTGCTAAAAGTTTTCAGCCACTTAGGAATTCCCTTAGCCCATGAGAAAACCCTGGGCCCCAGCGTTGAATTCCTAGGCATCAACCTCGACTCCCAAAAATTCGAGGCATCCCTCCCTATTAGACCGGATCATTATCATCGCCTCTAACTTCCTAGCTCAACCCCAGCGCACAAAAAGAGAACTCCTCTCTATCTTGGGGCCTTTCAATTTTGCCATTCGCATCATTCAACATGGCATCAAGCGCCCTCTTTAAGCTATACCCAATAGTCGCCGCTGCCGAACTATGGGGTAAAGAATGGGCCGCTTCATGCATAATGGTCCACTGCGACAACGAAGCCACGGTCCATTGCATTAACAAACATAGCTCCCACTCCCCTTCCATCATGCCTTTTGTTAGACGCCTCGTCTGGATTCCCGCCCTTCACCAATTTGTAATCACTGCTAAACATATTCCCGGAAAAAATCACTGTTGCTCTGTCCTGCTTTCTTTTTCAGAAATTCAGGACGCTGGCGCCAGATGCCGACCCCAGTACCTCCTTATTTGCAACTAATGTTCCCTTGAGCGACCCCCTAAGACCGCTTTTGGAGCATTCCCTCAATTCCATGCTCAAAGAAGTAGCCTCGAGAACCCTGCAGTTATATCTCACGGCTTGGAAAGTTTACAAAACACTCCATCTAAGCTATAATTTAAATTTTTCAGATTTCTCCCTGTTAACTATCACCTCATTCATCTCTTACCTTAACGCACTCTGCTTCCTCCAGACTAGCTCCATAAAGGCATACCTTAGCGGTATCCAATTTTTTCATAAACTCATATTCGGCTCTATTTCCCCCACAATTTCGAATGCACAAACCAATCTCATTATCAAATGCTTCCAAAAAGGAAATCCCGCCCGCCCAGACCAAAGACTCCTCTTGACCCTGGAAATTCTAACCCATTGCATTTTTAGCCTCTGTCGAGGTTATGGCAATCCCCTCATAGACCGCACCTTAGACGCTATGTTCACCCTAGCGTTCTTTCGTTTCCTGAGGGTTTCAGAATTCACTTCTAAATTTAACCCCGCCATCCACCCAAACATTTCCGATCTCTCAGTCCTAAACCACAAGACCATGTCCTTTTTTATTAAATGCAGCAAAACTGACCAGCTCATGAGAGGCCACCACGTCTATATTTTCAATTTGCAGTCCCCCACGCTCCCCTACCAAACCCTCTGAGCTTTCTTAGCCTTTAGAAGCTCGATCGCTTCTTCCCCCTTCGATCCTCTCTTCATTGATGAGCATAACCAATTTGCATCCAGGTTCAGGTTCCAAGTCCCAGATTCAAACGCTAGGACGCTGGTCCTCGGATGCTTTGAAAAATTACATCCGCTCAGACCCGCTACTCTTTTGCAAGCTATGCAAACCCTCACCAGCCCTAACTCCAACCCTTAAGCCTCTGCAAAGCAAAGCAAAAAATAAAATATAAATAAATAATCGCTTCCGCAGAAGCAAGCTATTCCTCCTCGCCTAGGAATTCCCTATAAAAAAAAAAAACGCTTCCGCAGAAGCAAGCCTCTCCTTCCCCCCTGAGGAATTCCCCTTTTTTCAGCTCCCGCAGCAGCCCACACCTAAGCCCTACCCTCAAAAAAGTTGCTTCCGCAGAAGTTTCCCCGCTGAGGGGGATACCTCAAAAAAAGCTCCTCACTCCCCGCTGAGGGTTCACATGACAGCTCCCGCAGCAGCTACCCATCGAAAGCTTCTGCAGAGGAAGCTTTTTCACCCACCGGGGATTATATTTAAAAAAAAAAAAAGGGGGTCAACTCCCGCAGCAACTTCCCATTTAAATATCAAACCCGCTATTATCGCTTCCGCAGAAGCAAACCTCTTCGTCTCCGCCGAAGAAAACCTTACTACAGCTCCTGCTGCAGCCTCTCATCCCTTACTAAACCCGCTTCCGCAG
>JAUYWG010000002.1:475742-491814 GCA_034779775.1 Enteromius afrohamiltoni
GTACCGACTTCCGCCTGTTGACCACGCCAATAAACATTGTTGCTTATGGATCCCAACGACTCCCGCGAATGTTTACAATGAACTTGTTTGAATTAATTCTTTACATTTTACAAATCAAATGCTGTTTTTTTCTATTAAAATATTTATTAATGTGCTCATATAAAATTTTTCCAGTCATTGCATACTTATCATGTTCTACTTGATACCATTTTATTTTGTTATATATATATATATATATATATATTGTATTATATATTGTATTGTATATATATATATATATATATATATATATATATAAAATGCATTTGTCTTTTTTTTCTGTGAACTACCCATGTCATATTTCTGTACTTTTTATATTTGAATAAATGAATAAATACAATGAGTGAAGTAACTAAATTTGTGTGCAGTATAAATTATCTAAGGTGAACTAAGGTGAAATGGAAAAAAAGCACTGGTAATAAAATGAATATTCAGATTTAACACTGTAAAGAAAACGTTTTGATGGCAGCATGTAAAATACGCGTTTGGACGTGATAAGTACGTTTTAAAACGTTGGAAGGAGACATTCGAACGTTATAAACGTTTCTGCAACGTTGTGAAAAAAACGTATTTATAACGTTTAAAAAATACGTAGGAAAAACGTTATCCCAACCTTTTCACAACGTAACGTCACAACCTTTTCACAACGTTTTTACAACGTTATTGTGTTTGCTGAGCAGTAACCTTAAACGTTAGGGCACAATAATTGTTATAAGCATGATTATTAGGAGGTGTATGTACGTCACTGTACGTTGATAAAAATATTTACACTGTCGAGAAGGTCTTGAATCTGAAATTAACATGAATTATATGTAGTCCGTCCAGGACAGATATTGCAGGTCATGCAGGTTCCGCTAGGGGGCGCTGTTTCAAAATGTCACTTCCTCTCCTCGTGGGATGTTCAGTGAACTGCACGGATCGACACAAACCCACTGAAGTGTGTTTACATTCTCAGTTTTGAGCTAAATTAGGCAGAACAGTTTTTATTTATTCCTTTTAACGAAGAGGCTTAAGCCGCGTAATAACAAGTTGTCGAAAAGCTGTAATAATATCAACTGCGTTCAAAACTATCGCGGAGAGGAGGAAGGTTTTACATTTTTCTGATCGCATCCTTCGTCCACAGCATGGATCGCCTGGCGTCTTTTGGAAGTAAGTACACCGTTTACCAAATCAGAGATCGGCTATCTGAGGGCAAGTAACTACCTTAATGAGAAAGAGAAAAAGCTCTGACATTCATTACAGAATTTCTAATGGTAACTGGGCACTCTACCGTAAGCAAATTTTTACGACTGCCATGCATTTTTACCGTAGAACCATTAGATGACATTGCTTAATCACTTATATTTTAAAACGTTACCAATCTCCCCAATCCGCTTGTCAGCAAGACGGTCATTGTAATAATATTAAAATATGCAATTTAGAATCACCACTTTTTCTTTTATGCGTTTAAATATGCCCAAGTAAATAAAGATGATCGATTGATTGACATGCCAAGCGTTTAACGTATATAGCAGATACAATATGTATTGACCGAGTCACTCGCAGTAAATGCATTTCTAAAGATGACATGAAATTTTCACCAGATGTTGACCGATTACCGAAGTAATCCATACATGCATACCTAAAACAAACAAGTTGAAGTTACGTGTAATAAATCGGAATAGTACGGGGAAAAGTGTTGCCATACTAAAATGTATTTAATACGTTGTACAAAAGCCTTTGCTGGCAATGACAGCTTCAATACGCCTTATATATAAATAGTGACATGCATTGCTCAGGTGTGATGTTGGCCCATTCTTCCACACAAACTGTCTTTATATCTTGAAGGATCTATGGGCCTCTTCTATAAACTGATATTTAGTTCTTGTTTTGACCCGACAAAGTGACAGTTAATACTTGAACTGTAGGACTTCAGAATCACAGATTCAGAATATACAGAATCTTACTCCACTTTATAAAGGTTATCACCCATGTCAAATTTTTTTAGAACTGCGAACGGGTAGTGCCATTCCACTCTGTCAAATGCTTTTTCAGCATCGAGAGAGATTACCACCAGGTTTTCCTGAGTAGCTTTGGAGTGATACATTATAATTAAAAGGCACCAGGAATAAAACCATTCTGATCGATATGAATTAGACCACTAATTCATCTACTAAGTCTATTTGCAAGAGTTTTTGACAATACCTTCTGATCTACATTAAGGAGAGACATCGGTCTATATCCTCCCACCTCCTCTGTAGTTTTACCTTTTTAATTGGAGTAACAGTTATGACTGCTTCATTAAATGTTGGTGGTAATCCAATCACTAATGCCTCCTCAAGTATAAAGTATACAGTTTTTATATAGCTCAGAGGGCAAGCCATCGGGACCTGGAGTTTTACCACACTTTAAAGAATAATTGTACTTTTTAGTTTGTCTAAAGAGCTGTCTTTATTGAGAGAATCACGCTCATCCTGGGTAAGGGAGGGAAGATTACATTTATTTAGAAATATATCCATAGCTTGTAGGTCATAAGGGTCAGAGGAAGGCTTACTAGGAACCCTAGAGGATGGAACCCTAATGAGGGTAGGGGTTCAGTGTTTGGCTCGTTCACCGTTTGCCCCCCGGAAGGCGTGAAAATGGGGTAAAAGGTGGAGGAGGGATGCGTAAAGCGAGATGTGGGAACATTGAAGCTGGGAGAATTTATAGTAAAGGGGAAGTGATTGGGTGAGTATACAAGGAATGATTAAGGAACCGGCTGCCAGCCGTGTGTGATTCCTTAGTTCACGATCCTCTCTAAACCATGTTTTTTGCAAAAAATTAACTGTAATGAAAAGAAATGATTTACTCAATTTGTCTGAAACAATTTTATTATATTCATATCTTAACTGTAGATTTTTTTTGTATGTTTATAATGAGAGATTATGCTAATTTTTCTTATCTAATTTATTAATTTGTTTCCCTAACTTTATACAGTTTATTTCTGGACCCCTGATAAGAGATAACACATCCTCTTAAAAAGGCTTTAAATGTTTCCCAGAGTAATCCTGGTGAATCATTATTCTCAAAAAATATCTCCAATTGTATAAGCATGTAATCATAAAATTTAGGATCATTGTCAAGTCTAGGATCCATTCTCCACATAGGGCGTGATGGAGTTAAATTGTTAAGGACAAGTTCAAATGTGATAGGAGCATGATCCGAGATGAGTTTATCATGAATCTTATTATCTATGACACTGGAAATTCATTTATTTTCTACCAAAAAGTAATCAATGCACCTATATACATTATGAACCTGTGAGTGGAAGGTGTAATCTCTCTCTGTAGGATGAAAAAGTCTCCATATATCCACTAAATTAGAGTTATTTATGAATGCATTTTAAAAATTCCCTCTTATGGGGCCCTCTTAGAAGATGATCTATCCAAGTACGCATCAAGAACACAATTAGATTAGTTTGAGACATGTTAGGAATAAGATCAAACACTTTCTTGAAAAAATCTGGGTTGTCATAGTTTGGGGCATAAACATTCACTAATGTAATAGGAAAGGAATGTATTGTGGCTGAAAATATAATGTAACAACCTTTTTTGTATAACTTAAATGTTTTAAGTTTGAATTGCACACCTTTTCATATTAGAAGAGCAACCCCTCAAGCTTTAACAGAAAAGTTGGATTGATATATGTCATCTATCCACGTGCATTTCAGCTTATCCTTTTAATCAAATTTTAAGTGCATTTTTTTAAGGAAAATTATATCTACAGAGAGTGATTTTAAATGTGATTTCACAGGGCTGTGGCTTTTCATAAGGGTGTTTTATTCCTTTCACATTCCACGAGGCAAAAACAAGTCCTTGTCTATTACCTGATGTTACAGCATTACTCTGCATCAATAAGAACCTAAAATATTAGTATCACCACACATTTTAACGCCTTAAAGTATCACAAACAGGTAACCACCCCACCCACCCATAAACTTAAATAACAGCCCTGTCATCTGACCGACAAACTAGAACCAGCAGTGCAAGACAAATTAGACTAAACTTAAAAAAAAAAAGCAGCAAAACAGTAATATTACACAAATACGTAAACTTAACACAAATTACACTTAACTTAAATGTCTTATTAGTTGACCTTCAAACCATAAATCAACGCAGCTTTGCAAATGGATTTTTACGTAAAGAAAAGGAACAGAATCCGAATGGTTATGGAAGGGGAAAAAAATATTCAACAAGTGATTGCACTTATCCGAGTTACGTTAACAGTCACCCTGATCCAAGGCAGTTTTCTGCAAACTCAATGGCCTTATCCAGATTTGTGAAGTGATGTTCCTTGCCGTTGTACGTGACACGTAACTTTGCTGGATACTGTAGACCATACTTGATACCAGGTTTGTCCTTCAACAGTTCCCTTGCGTTTTACAACTGCTGGAGGGTAGTCCGGGAAGATGTTGATTCTTTGCCCTTTAAAAAAAACTTGCTGCAGCCCTCTGCAGAATTTCTTCCATTTCGTGGGTGTAATGTAGCCAAAGCACGAAAGCCCTCGGTGGTTCTTCATTAGCTGGATGATTTCGCAAAGCCTGATGAGCGTGATCAACAAGCGGCAGCTTGTCTAGCGATAAGGCCTCCATCAGAAGTTGTGCGATAAAGTCCTTTTGTTTCATTCCGGACTCCCTTCCTTGATGTGTAGTACACAATTCTTTTTTTGTTTTGCCTTCTACTACATCCTTCAAGGTCCATGCATTTGTCCATAAGCTGCTCTACCATCTGCTTCAAACGGCACCCCTTCTTCCTGTAGCTTGACTACCATATACGATAGGGGTGTAACGATTCGTGTATTGTGTATCGTTCGATTCATGGTCATTTTTCCAAATCATCAAAGTGATAATTTGTATCTACTTGTTAGTGGAGACTTGAGAGAGAAGTGCACGTGCGTGTCATTATTTAGTTGTTTGGAATGCACTTGTCCACAAGCGGAGCAATGTGATTTCCTCATCATCTTCAGCTGGGATGTTCCTGTGATAATGAACTTTGCGTCAGCAGATTCATTAAGGGGCAGATGCATTGCATAAAAACCTTTTTTAATAAAAGTTTTATATATATTAGTTTTTATATTAGCATATTTTAAAAACATATATAAAATATTAAATGTATGTTTATTTGCAACAGTTATGCTATCAACAATAAAAAAACATTTATGACATTAAAACAGAGACATCTGCTGATGCACATCGTGTTGCGTTCGTTATTACAGGAACATCCCAGCTGAAGATAATGGGGAAATTACATCGCTCCACTTGACAAGTGCATTCCAAAATAATGACATGCACGTGCACTGCTCTCTCAAGTCCCCACTAATAAAAGGATTGAGATGATCACTATGATTTGGAAAATGACCATGAATCGTACAATACACAAATTGTTACACCACTAATATACGAGGAAGCCGAGGCGCTAGTTTCTAAGTTTGCCAGTTTTGAAGCATGTTCATCCACCGTGATTTTAACCGCCGATATCGCAGAGCTGGCCTCCTGTTGGAACGCTGCAAGTTCTCCTTGAAACGAAACAGCAAGTTGTTCAATCTTGGAGTCGAATATCTCCTCGATGTCAGATTTGATTGAAAGTATTTCCGAGCACAGGGAAGAGGTTGCACTAGGAATCGCTGCGTTGCCCGCGTCTTGAATATTTTCAGTCGGTAACTCTTCTGTGGCTGATTCCGAGGCGGCCTAATCCACTGCTTTACATGATTTGGCTGGCATGTTTAAGTATGCGTATACTAAAGCATCGATTCTGATAAATCAATTGTAAATCAAAAGCCTGTTCCTTTTCTAAAAAATAATGGATTATTAAAAGACTGAAAAAAGGTCAGTCAGAAAAAGTTATGAGTTTTTGGATTTAATGCTGAGCTGACACAGAACACGTGTTATCCGCTCATGTTGAAACCGGAAAAAATTAAACCAAAATAACTTAAATGCAATACTTTATATATAACTTATTTTTACAACTTTGAACTGTCAGAATAATATACTTATATTCCTCATTAATTAAGTTTTTCATTATGAAATTGTTTAATAGTAAATTTACAGCTATAATGTAACTCTATAAATGTATGCCATATCTTTTTTGTTGATGATTGGCAGATGACTTGACCATTGTGATATAATAAGCCAAATTCAATAAAATGGTTCTGTCATAACTGTGATATGAAGCTGGAATCTATTAGCATGTTTTGGTAAAAAATATATGTCTGTTGAAATAACTCTTGTAAATAAACCTCTATGTCCCTTCAGATGATCCTTTCGATAAGCCTCCCTGTCGAGGATGTTCCTCATATCTAGTGGAGCCTTACATTAAATGTGCTGAATGTGGACCATCACCTTTCCTCTTGTGTCTGCAGGTTAGTCGCTGGATAACTCTCTGACTGCATAAAATATATACTGTCACTGTTAATTTAATGTGTACTACATGATTTAATCTCTCTGTTGCAGTGCTTCACTAGAGGATATGAGTATAAAAAGCACCAGTGTGACCACAAGTATGAAATCATGGTAAAGAAAGCAGTTTGAACTTAGAATTTAATATAAAGCAAAGTGTTTTTTATATGCAGACTAAATAGTGAAGTTTAGGTTTTGGTTCTGGTTTTAAGCATTGCTTAATCCATAAATGTGCCAAATTTAGATATTGTTTGTTATTTACATCTCTTTAAAAAAAAAAAAAATGTTTACTTGGGTAAAATGTAAACGTTTTTTATAGACTCTATAACTTGTATCCTGTCCAATATTGTGCTCATACATGATATTGATCTATTTTCTTCTAGACATCAGATTTCCCTGTGTTAGAGCCTGGCTGGACTGCGCAGGAGGAGATGGCTCTGTTAGAGGCTGTCATGGACTGTGGTTTTGGTAACTGGTCAGTGTATTTCTTCATATCTGCAACTCTACTTCTTCTACTGGTCTAGAAAATGAAATTCATAATATCCTGGCCTTAAATGTTGCATCCATTGTTAATTTTATTATATTTTCCAATACAAATAAACATCCTAAAAACCAAGATTCATTTGAAATTCAACAAAAGTCTTATTTGAAATCGAACAAAATTCAGTTTGAGTCTATGCTTAAAATATTAATCTGTCAACGGAGTGTTAAAATTTGTTTTCCTTTTAAATTATCTTGATATTTCTGAGCCCATTGGCTCACTTCATTTTGATCAATTTCACGGAAAGCAACTTTTTTCTTCTTTTTTTTTTTTTCCTTTTGCTTGCCAGTTTTTAGGAATGAAAAAAACCTCCAGAAACCCTGTATAAATTATTTCTGATAAAATATGTGTGAACAACTAGTGTTGTTATTTTACCTAAAACTATTAAAATTGTTTTGGAATTAAGTGCATTGTTTTGTTAACTACCTAAACTGAAAAAAGAAACAGCTTTGAAATTTGTTGCAGAAATTTACACTAGTAACCAGACTAATAATCCAACCAGTAATCTGTTACTACTAGGGGTGTAATGGTATACGTATTCATACGTGAAAATATTCAGTACAGGTCTTGTAGTGCGGTACACATGTGAACTGAAAAAATACAGCATGTCTTAACTACTGCATGAAGTGAAGTGCCAGGTATGGTGACCCATACTTGGAATTTGTGCTCTCCATTTAACCCATCAAAGTGCACACACAGTAGTGAGAGGTGAACAACCACACACGCACACATCCGAAGCAGAGGGCAGCCATTGCTGCGGCACCCAGGGAGCAGTTGGGGGAACGGTGCCTTGCTCAAGGGTCTCACCTCAGTTGTGGTATTGAAGGAGGAGAGAGTCCCATTCCCTGGAGGACCTGGGATTTGAAGTCCAACTCTCTATCCCATTAGGCCATGACTCCAACTTTGTTATATTCTTTCAGGTTTATTTACATCTCAGTTTAAATGCGATCATTCTGTCCTCTTTACTACTAGTTATAATGCCAAAATAACCTTAATGAACATATCATAATTAATGTAATTGCTCGGTCAGTATTTTAACCACAGGTCAATTTTTGCTAGAGAAATTAAGTCAAGAGAAGAGCATTTAGCAAAATATTAGACTATATATTAATATTTTTCTTTTCTCTTTTAGTGATGTCTCGTTCAATTACATCATCATAAACAAATGTTGCTGCGCTTACGTGTTTTTGTGGCACTAACTTAACTACCAGTAGACATCCCAATCGAATCAATAACCTTCTAGAGTAGATCATTTTTTTTGATAACAAGCAAAATATGTGTGCTGTGTAAATCAGACGGATTTATTAAAAACTCATTCTCTGCCAGCAGAGGGTGCTTTAAGCAGTGAAATGGAGGTTTCCCCAGTAGCGACTGTAGACATAGCAGCTTTGAGCTTACAAATGCTGTCTTGCATGCAGAATGAAATGAAAATGACATTTTCTAAAGACAGTTTACCTTCAAAAAACAGTACGCCTCAGTTTTATTTTTAAACGAGCATTACATCCTCATGTTTATTCAACGAAGCCCTTTGGAAAATTGGTCAGATATCGTTTGATGTCCCATAAATCTAAGGGAAACCCATCCTACAGCACAATAACCTGAGACCAATTTTATTACTCATCATTAGCTTCCGTTGTAGCAGACGGCACTAACCAGACCTATAAACAAACACAGACCGGAAGTTAACTTCTGTCCAGGCATTTTTCACGTGACGAAACGGTCTATATTTCAACAAAAAATGGAAATAATTTAATTTAGTTAGTTATTTTAAAAACTGCATTATGTGCAACATGTTAAATATTGCACACAATTTTATGAAGTGTTAATTATTATATTAAAAAATGCATAATTATTAAAATTACTAGAAATAAAAAGGGCTCCTTATAGTTTAGAGCAGAAACTAAGGTAGATTTTTATGCCTAAGAAAATTGTTGTTATAATTTTATTTATTTAAAGAAAGAGAAATTGTTTCGTTTTCCACCTGCTGAACAGAAACCATAATGAACCTTGACATCAAAACCCAGGTATGTAATGAACTGTCATTTTTGTGTAGCGTTATACTCCTAATTACTACTGTTGTTAATACATGCCCAGACCAAGATATTTTCATGGAAGTTTTAGCATAATATTTAAAAAAAAAATTTAATTAAAAACCGTTTGTTTATGAATTCAGTAATCATGTATAAAATTAATTTGTGACTAGTGTTTTTATTGTAAACTAAATCTATGAAAAATAGTTTTTGATAAATTTAAAGCTGTAAAAAAAAACTAAAGTACAAAAATGACTACAAAATAATTTTTAAGGCTAATAAATAAATAAAATAAAGTAAAAAAAAATGCTAAAATTCTGAAAGTAAAAGATATTGTTATTATTAAAAATAAATGCTATAAACATAATAAAGCAGTGGCTGCAGAAGTAGTGATTGGTTCAAAACATTTTGGCATGTGCATACCTGGACGAAGTTCAGTCTTTAAAGCTGAAGCCTTTGCATAGTTTTTAGCCCCGGAGCAAATAGAAAAGGAGCATCATCATTGTTCTTCCAATTTGCACAGACTCTAAATCTTGTTTGCAAGCACTTAAGTCTTTAAATATGGATCATAATAATCAGTATAGTAGAGAAAGTGTAGCATTTGAACCAATCAGACACAAACTATTTGTTACATTTAACAAATAATCTTTAATCTTTTAATACCGCTCTCATCAACCCAAGAGGTAACTCAAACTGCAGCTATTAGGGGTAGGACCCTTCCCCCGAAAGCCAACTAACACCAAAGGAAAGCTAACCAGGCCTCGGATTCCATGGCAACCGACTGATAAGACTGGTTTATTGCTTGAAGGAATGTGAACAAAGTAACTCTAACTCTAGTTCTCCCTGTTGAAAATACAATGGACTTTTCCCTAAACTAATTCACAGGAAAACTTTCTTTGAGTTGAACATATCCTTCAGGTCAAAGTGTATATTGTTATTGTGCTTGTATATCATCTTGTGTATGGTATACTGTTTTTGCATGTTTACGAACGATCAATAGCATATCTCACCTTATACATAGTCAACATATTTCGTCTTTGGTATCGAAGGACTTGCTTCAGACGATCTAATTTAGGGTGTATGTTATATGTTGATCTCTTTGTTGAAGAATCTTTTCTACTTTGTATATCAGCCTCCAGTGTATATGCAAATTACCATGCTTAAAAACAAATATACTAAGTATATAATAAATAATATAATTTATATAATATAATTATTTATAATAATATAAATAATTGCAATTAATCACAATTAATAGTAATTATTTGTATACATTTCCCTTAATGAGCTAATGTTACAAAAGTCTGTGAAAGGTGTAGGGATCCTTTCAGTGTAAAACATATTTTAATTGAATGTCCAAATTTAAAAACTGTTAGACAACTTTTTTTTATTCAGAAAATATATGAATCGATTTTTTTCAAATAATTCTCATGGGGGGGATTTTTACATTTTTGTCATACATTAAGTTGAAAGACTGTATTATTGTTTTCATCACTCTTGTTTTTAAAATTATATTGCATTTATATTATTGATGTTCATCTCCATAACAGGATGATGCAATACGCATATCGATGCATAGCCATCGATACGATACATTAAAAATGCATGAAGCAGCTAGCGATGCGATATGATACACCCCTTGTTACGATGCAGTGTCTTTAAAGATGTCTTTAAAGATAAATAAATTGTGTCGGTTATTTCCTTGGAATGAGCAGAACTGTTAGACAGCTGTGATTGCAGAAATGTTTTGCGATTGAAGAAATGTTTTGATTGTTTGCTCACCTGGCATCTCGCAAGCAGTAGCATGTTCAGTTTGTTGTTATAGTTATATAATGTAGTTTTTTTGAAATGAGTGTTTGCTGGCATGGCGTTAAACCATAAATAAATAAATTATAATTTAACATATAGTAAAGAACGATGCTAATGGCACATCTGGGTCTTTCTTCAGGCAAGATGTGGCTTACCAGATGCGCTCCAAGACCAAAGAGGAATGTGAAGGGCACTACATGAAGAACTTCATCAACAATCCTCTGTTCTCCTCCACTCTGCTTAGTCTCAGACAGATGGAAGATCATCTGTCTCGGACCGCAGACACAGCCATTCCCTTTAAGCGTAAGTGAACTCCAGAAACAAGCTACCGTTCTGTTAATTCAAATTTAAATATACACAAACATGGTTTGAACAAATTTGTTCAAAAGTGTAGCCATTCTAATAAAATGTAACATTTAAAAAAAAAAACAACTCCCTCTGGCTGTAAACTGTGATTAGTAGTTATCAGTCAGAGCATCTTTTCTGAAGGAAATCAGTTTTTGTTCTAATCTGTTTTTTTTTTTTTTAGTGTGGTCGTTTGTGTTTGTCATCATGAGCTCAACAGCCCCTGCAGGCGCAGATTTATCACACTTTGGCCAGACAGATAAACAGCATAAACACTATATGTGATTGTTTGATTTATTTAGTTTTTAAGGCAAATAAACACACACAGACCATTCTAGAATATTGATAATGTGACGATTGATGTTTCCTTATGGTATATAAATATCTTTTAGGCAGTAGTAGTCAAGTGTTGTGTCTTGTATCTTTTTCAGCCACCGATGATCCTCCAAGACCTTCATTCGACTCTCAGCTGTCTAGAGATATGGCTGGATACATGCCGGCTCGAGCAGACTTCATGGAGGTGTGTGATCTAATGTGCTGTCTGTTGAAAACTCATTTGTACATTATTCAAATGAACCCTCTCATTTTTATCTCTTTGTAAAATTAGGAGTTTGATAATTATGCTGAATGGGATTTGAAAGATATCGACTTTGTTGATGATGATTCTGATATTCTTCACGGTAAGTATATATTTTAAAATATTTAAAAAACATATTTAAAAAAAAAATCTACATTTATTTTTCTACATAAAAAATAAATGCAACATTATTTAATATAATGTAATATTGATCAGTTTTAACAGAATCACAGTACAATGAATGCAGATTTGTTGTTAACTTTTGTTTACCATACTTTTTTTCAGCTCTGAAGGTTGCAGTAGTTGACATATATCACTCCAGACTTCAAGAGAGACAGCGGAGAAAGAAGTAGGAGAACACATTGTAATGCCTTAGAACAGCCACTTGAGGGCCTCATTTGACTATTAAATTAAACCTAAAAATTGTAGCATTAATTTAATTTCCTTTTGAAAAAAGTTTCAAAATACATACTATGATGTTAAAATAACTACTAATTGAAGAATCAAATCAAATTATCACATGCACATGCAACCCACTGAAATGAATTACTGAGTTCATCATCTGGTGTGTAAAAATGTAACCTAATCAATAGCAACTGAGCAACCAACCAGATTTTCTCCAGCAACACAAACAGCTCTAGTGGTAACAGTAACAGTGTATAAATCAGCATTAATGAGTCCTGGCTGCCCTGTAAAAACTAGTGGTATGTGTGTGAGCTTGACCTCAGCTCTGTGCTGAAGTAGAGCCTCAGCTGTCATCTGAGATCTCCTGCAGAGCACAAACAGACCAGTGACCCTCCACTTCCACACAACATCTGAGACCAGACACCCCAAACACACACCAAACGTGAGATGCTTTTAATAAAACATAGCCATTGGCTCATAATGCCAAGTTTGGTCAAATGAAGCACCAAACCATGGCTGTTCTTTACTGTCATTTTACCACATTTAAGTCACATTTATTTGTATTGATTGTGGTAATTCTGTAGATGTCGTAAAGAATAGACTTGAACAATAAATAGACAATTTGAACAATAACATAAAATTAATTTACTAATTTTGAGAGACATAACAGATGAATAGAGAAAGAAACTATATTTTAATATTCTATTATATATAATAATGAAAATCTGGTCAATTATTACTACCATTCTTAGACTTATTTTTTACTACATGTTGCCCCAAAAACACATTAATATGCAAATTAGATTTAGTTTATAGATACATTGTCTATAATGACAAAACCATGTGAAAATGATGACGATTGTACACACATTTTGCAGAAAGAATAATGGCATATTGAATAATTCTGTAGTGACATAGTTGAGAATCATCTTTATTCAAAGTTTGGACATGGCATAACTTATAAATTAATATATATATTTTTTTTTTCGTGCATTATTTTTAATGCTTTAAACAGTGTGAATGAAAAAATACAAGTAAATTAAATTTGAATTGGCTATGACCCATTAAAATAGCTTTATTTTACACATGAAAACAGCAACATAAACAGAACATGAGGATTCACATCACGCGCAGAGCTTGTGCGAAGAGAGAAAAACATAAACTATAAAAGAAAAAAAGGCCCATATGTCACATACATATTATTTGTATGTAAATAATAAATTTACAAAAAAGAAAAAAGAAAAAACGCAACAAGCAGCAGATTATATGCAGAATTTCAACTTCAATTCTTGTGCTGCGCTCTTGAAAGCAGCATTCAATTATTTACAGAAGCGTGACCGAATGTACACAAATAAAATAAAAAATCTGAATCATTTTTAATGCCTTATTTTTAAACGAGTATAGTAAGCTCAGCAGCTCGTATCATTACCAGAACCCCCTCTTTCCAACACCCCTGTTCTGCAGCAACTTCACTGGCTTCTCATAAAATTTTTAATTGAATTTAAAATCATTTTGCTCACTTTCAAGGTACTCCATAATCTGCTCGATCTACTTCAAATTGTCATTTCCTCTTTTTCTTAGATCTTCTGTTAACTTTCAAAGTATTAAAAAGAAACATCAAATTAAGATATTTATGTTTGAGAGGTAACTCATCTTTTTACCATATATACAATTTTAGATGCAATAATATTATGATTTAACACATGGATTGACCGCCAGAGTCCAGAGCTCAGGGGCAAAGTAAGGGGGGGGATGCAAGTTTGCGTCCTACAATAACGATGCATGACTGCTGTATCCGAATATATGAACTAGCTTTTTTAAATATTTTTATATTTAACATGTCATCTTTTCAATATGTTTGAAAGTATAGTATTTTGGTTATTAGTGCTTCCAGGCATGCTGTCTATCTCTCACGTACGCGCGGCTTAAAATCACCGTACAAGTACAGTCAAGTACAGAGAGTGTGTCTCTTGCCCGATCTCACAGGCTGGCGATATGCCGATATGAAAAATTGTATGTATGAAAATAATATATACTTAATATCACATACACTTGGATATATTTAGAGCCATATCTGTTTAATAATGGTCTATTTAAGGCTTATAAGTCATGCTTAAGGTCACTTTGAGTTTGATTTGCTTCTCACAGAATACAATGTGAAATGTGACAATTGTTGTCTTTCAGGATCATTCGAGACCACGGCCTCATCAACCTACGCAAGTTTCAGAGTAAGACATCTTTTTTTTTTTTTTTTTTTTTTTTAATCCTGCCTCAGTTTAGCCAAGTGCTCTTTCCATCTCTTGTACTCTGTTGTGTTTCTGAGGTTGTAAAGTATGCTCCTTGTGCAGGTATTTGCAGCCTGCTTTCAAAGCACAAACCAGAAGTTACTTCCACAAAATAACCCTTCCTGACCTCCAATAACACAAGCCGTCTGTGCCAAATGTTTACAATGAGTGCCAGAATACAGCAATTCCAGATCAACACTGATCTCAGAGCTGTTTTCGCCAGCTGTGATTGCTCCCCTATGAATAGTTTGGCATGAAATGAACATTTAGACTGTAATGACAAAGGAGATTGCATCTTTACAAGCTTTTATTGATCCGCGCCCTCTGGGCACCGTGTTGCTTCTCTCAGTAAATAGAAACCCATCCCTGTATATTTCCCCCTGGACATTTCAGCTGGCCAGCCGGTTTCAATAGGAATACGCTTATCCAATTATTTCCTCTTTGCGTGGAAGCAGGGAAATCCAATCAGGTTTGCATGTTTTCCTGAGACATATTGAGTGTTTGTGATGTAAAGAGGGCTTTAAAGTCATTTTTATTTATCTATCGGCTCCCAGCCGCCCTCCTCGTCTCCCTGCACTCTCACGACAAAAGCAAGGCGATAGTTA
Organism: Enteromius afrohamiltoni; assembly: GCA_034779775.1. Lineage (NCBI taxonomy): Eukaryota > Metazoa > Chordata > Actinopteri > Cypriniformes > Cyprinidae > Enteromius > Enteromius afrohamiltoni. Next base: position 490,791 of record JAUYWG010000002.1, read on the forward strand.
CCGTGGAACTGCAGTCTTGTTGTCATGGAGACTGTTGGAAAGTGTGTGTGTTGCGAGTGATAATGGAAGCAGTGGCCAAGACCTGATGGCTTGTGTTGTGTTGGTTTATCCCCAATTCAAGCGAGCGAGACGGCTTGACCTGGCTGTGCACACACCAGCCATTCTCGTATCCTATCAGCCACTGCTGCATAGAGGGCAATGATATTGTAGTTTGATACAACTTGACTGATGTGTGTGTGTGTGTGTGCGTGTGTGTATATATTTATATATATATATATATATATATATATGATTTAATATATGATTTTTATAAAGTGACAGGGAGAGGTGTGTGTTTCTGGGTAACATCTCGGCAAGTTAGCGGAGGCAGAACATCACACCTCACGCTCACCCACATAGCAGCTTTCTCTTTCTGTCTCTCTCACTCGCTAGCAGCAGGGCTGATTGCTGATAGTGCCACTCGCTCAACCCTTCAGAGCGAGTCAAGATTCAGGGGTGGGTGACGAACCATCAGGGAGACTTTCACAGGGCCACTTGGCACAGCTGGACTCTTGATATGTTGCTATTGGCATTTGCTTTTCAAACAAAGACAATCAAATTCAGTGTTTCTGATATTCTGAATCCTAGTAGATGTAACTGTGTTCCAAAACCTTGTAAGCTCCCTTACCTAGAAATCATTTTAGAACCTCAAACATATCCTTATAGTGTAACTCGATCGATTTTCAATCTTCTTTGTGTTGTTTTAGTGTCAGTGGTGAATGTTAATGAACAATGTTCTGTAATTCTATGTGCTACTTGTGTAGAGACGTTTGTTTATTGGTTAGCAAAAAGAAAGTCAGATGGACTGCAGATTTTGTTTTACCTTTTTTTGCTTCCTTTCACATTTTAGCTTCCTTTCAGTCTTTTAAGTGAGGATATGAACACACAAACTTAATCTCCAGAGCTACTTCATGAACAATTACCATGTTATTGTAATAAAAACTATTGTTGCATTGTGTGTGTGTGTGTGTGTGTGTGTGTATAT
>JAUYWG010000002.1:491914-514699 GCA_034779775.1 Enteromius afrohamiltoni
ATGAAAATGCAACACAAATGCATTTTCACTTGTGGTTTTAGACTTTAGACTTATTGGCCACACTTTCCTGCATAAATCTACAACTAGTTTAAGCCTAGTCTTTATTCATTTTCAAGGCTCATCATGAGTCGCTGGAAGCATCAAAATATTGTTTGTGAGCCAATCGAAATGGATGCATCTATACCTCAGATCAATAAAACAGCAAATTGTGGTGGCAAACAGACCCGGGCAGCATCTCTCAGATGGGGTGGGATCTATTTATTTTGCCCCCAAGAACGAAGCTCTATGTTGGGGGAGGCTTGAGTTGCTGCTGGGGGTTTCTGCATTCTCCAAGCTTCGGGGAAAGAGAAGGCAATCAATAAAGTGCTGTAGGAGTATATCTCCAGACCTTTCCCCCATTCCTCCTTCCACTTTTATATTTCATTTATTGTGTTTTTGCTTTCAGTTTGCCCTTTTTTTGCTGTCAAGGGAAGCAGACTGGGATACTACTCAACTGTGATAGTCAACAATTGCTTAGGAGGCACACTTTTGCCAAGTAGGAGTTTGATAAATAAGTAAAAAGACAAACAGTATGTGTGCATTACAGGGTGCAGCTGATGCTAAGCTTTATACAAAAGGCCAATGAATATTGGTGTGCGCTTGATTGCGCTCAGGTGCACCTCATCACTAAATGAGTATAAAAGGGTCATGAGCACAGAAGTGTAACGTCTCTGTTCCCTCCTTCAGGGAATGTGGGTTCCCTGTCTGTCAATCCCGTGACGACAGACTGGGGTCATTACTTGGGAGCCATGATTCGCTCTGATATAGAGAAAACGCCAATGAAAATTGGCTAGTGGAATTTGCATGCTGAGCCACTCCCCCGCAGAGCGGGTATAAAAAAGGGCTGCAGGTGCATCCACTCATCAGATTTTGCTTCGGAGCCAAGAGCTGTTTAGATGCAGTTCTCTCCTGAACGCAGTGCTACAAGAGAGATCTTCTTCAAGCAGAGGCTGTTCGGTGTGGCATACATTGCATTCAACAGAGTTCCTGTGTGTTCCAGCAATTCCCTTGGGCGTTTCACAAAAGAGCAGTTTCTGACAAGGTTGTCAGACATCTTTTAAAGATGCTGGTCCGAAAGTGTCCTCTTGGGTGTGGTTACCATCTTTCCGCTGGCGACGACCACGAGCGCTGTCTTCAGTGTCTGGAGATCATGCATGCTGAAGACGTGTTTGTGGACGGTTCATGTGCTTATTCCCTTGGACCATGCCCCTGACAGTTTTGCGATCTTGCCTCTCTCTCCTCCGGGGGAGTGCGAGTGAGTCAACATCTGCTCACTGTGTTGAGTTCATCGCTTCCGGCAGTGACTCCAAAGTTAGGTGGGGTGCTGACTTGAGGAATGTGAGAGCTTCCCCGCCAGGTGCATCCTCACAGGCTTCTCACATCTCTCGCAAAGACTGCCCTGTGCAGTTTGCTGGTGATTTGTCTGGACCATCTGCAGGTGGTCCTCACATTTCACTCGGTGAACCGTTAGGGGATCGTATGTCGATCACAGCATCGGGGGATGGGTTTTCATCTGGCGAGGATGAAGATTCGGCCGGACTGCCACCGTCCGGGTGCTGCAGCCCGAGCCGAATCCAACTGAGATGATTGCCATGTTCGCTCGGACGGCCGAGAGCATCGGGCTGGAGGTGTCAAAACCTCCTAGGCTGGATGATTGGTTTCTGGGGTCAAGCCATGGTTCTCAGCCACGTCCGGCCCTGGTTCGTTTCTTCCCCGAAGTGAACCTCCAGTTGCCACCCGTCTGCTTGTTGCCGAGGGCGCCCACTTACCGCAAAAGACTGTGTCTTGAGAGGCGGTGACAGCACCGCTCCCTTCACCCGAGGAGGGCCAGGTGGAGAATCTTTGTGTTCCTTTTGTTTTCGTTCCTTCACAGGAGATTGCTCAGGATTGCTCAGTTCCTTCCTCGGGGGATTGCTGTCCTACTGGCAAAGGATGCAATAGAACCGGTCCCTCCAGCCGAGATGAAGGCAGGGTTTTTCAGCCCTTACTTCATTCTGCCAAGGAAAGGTGGAGGCCTTAAGCTCGTTCAGCTCCAGGATTGGTATGCGGTGGTAGACCTGAAGGACGCTTACTTCTATGTCTCGATTCTCCATCGACACAGGCCGTTTCTACGGAGTGGCTCAGCATGCAAATTGCCCTAGCCAATTTTCATTGGCGTTTTCTCTATATCAGAGTGAATCAGGGCTCCCAAGTAATGGCCCCAGTCTGTCATCACGACATAATGTCTCCATTCCCTCCATCAGGGAACGGGGGTTACATTACGTAACCGAGACGTTACATTCATAACCTAGACGTTACCCTTTCAGTCGAATCACTTCGATGTTACATATTGGAACACCCATGGAACAGGCCACGACCCTTGAGGTCGCGTTACGCGGAGACCCCCCCGCCGACAGGCGAGATACTTTAAGTTTGTCAGCAGAGGAGTCTGCACGTAACCTTCCCAACCCCCTGGGGCCCAGGATGGGGGGCCCACAGGGCTGCCAGTTGTACTGAAGCAGGTGGTTCGGGAGCAGAGCACATGACTAAACACATAGTTTCTGTATGTGGAATAAAGAAATGCAATATTTCAATAAGATTATGGACATAATTGAAGGGAAACACAGTCTTCTGGCTGACTGTGGAAAATTGAGATTTGTGTCCAGTAGGAACACAGTCCAGAGCTACTCCGCTCTAGTTCTGACTGTGGGGCAGGGAAGAGTCAGGTTCAGCTATTACAGGGGAACACTGGGAAAAATAGCACATGGATCCCGTAGGAGTGGCGCAGCAAGCCGACACCAGGTGGCCTCCTGCTCACCTGCTGTCCTCTGTGAAGACACGGGAGGACACAGCCTCTACGCAAAGGTCATAGAACCTGGTGAAGGTTTTGCTAGATATCTGCTAGAGACGCACCATGAGTCAACGCATGAGAAGCGACACTCCTTGTCGAGTGAGCTCTCAGTCCGAAGGGGCAAGGCTCTCCCTGGGCCATAGGGATTGGCCAGGGAGATGGCTTCAACCACCCAATGAGCCAACCTCAGTTTCGGGACAGCATTGCCTTTCTGCTGTCCACCGTAGCAAATAAAGAGCTGTTGTGAGCTTCTAATGCTCCAAGTGCGGTCAGTGTAGAGGCGCAAAGCACATACAGGACACAACAACTCTAAGGCTGGGTCTACCTTCTCCCAGGGCAGAGCTTGCAGGTTCACTACCTGATCGCGGAAGGGCGTGGTAGGAACCAGGTCTTAATATCACCTGAGAATCAGCCAGGCCGAACTCTAGGCACTCTTCATCGACAGAGAAGGCTTGTAGGACCCCCACCCTCTTAATTGAGACTAGCGCAGTCAGAAGCGCTGTTTTCAGTGTCAGATACTTAAGATCTGCTTACTGGAGGGGCCTAGAAGGTGGCCTGCCGCAGGCCATGTAGGGCGACGGCAAGGTCCCAAGAGGGTACAAGCTTTGGTTTTGGGGGATTAATTCGACGTGCACCTCTGAGGAACCTGACAATGAGTTGGTGCTTCCCAAGGGAGGTACCCTCCACTGTATCGTAGTATGCGGCTATGGCAGCAAAATACACTTTGAGAGTCGAAGGGGACAGTCTGCACTCCAACTTCTCTTGCAGGAAAGAAAGCACAAATGCGATTGTACATCTCTGTGGGTCCTCTCCACAAGAGGAACACCAATTGATGAACAGACCCCATCTCATAGCGTAAGTCTCTATCACAACACTTGAAAGGCCTGAAAGGTCTGACGCATCCCGTCCAGGAACCAGACTTGCAGGTTACAAAGATCAGGGCACGTGTGCCATTTTGGCCCATCCCCTGAGAAAGAAGGTCCTTCCTGAAGGGGATCTTCCAGGGAGGGGCTGTGCCTGAACCTATCTAAGTATTTCAGCATGGCCTGCGTCATTTCAACCGAGTCCAGCTCCATACCAAGATAAGAGATCCTCTGTACTGGGGAGAGTTTTCTTTTCTCTCAGCTGACCTGAAGACCCAGATGGCTGAAGTGCCGAAGCACCAGGTCCCTGTGCATGCACAACAGATCCCGCGTGTTAGCTATTATCAGCCAGTCATTGAGATGAGGATGCAGATGCCCATCTGCCACAACACCCTCCGCGACCTTCGTGAAGACGTGGGGAGAGAGGGACAGGCCAAAGGGTAAGACCTTGTACTGATATGTTTAATGCTCGAACGCAAACCGAAGAAGGGATCTGTGTGTCGAGGCAAAATCAAGACATGAAAGTCCTTTAGGTCCATGGCTGTGAACCAATCCTGGCTCCGGGTGCATGTTAGTAGGCGCTTTGGAGTGAGCATTTTGTACAGTAGCTTGAGAAGGGACCGGTTCAAAGCTCTCAGCCCACCACTCTTTTTGGGCACGATGAAGTAAGGACTGTAAAACCCTGACCTCATCTCGGCTGGAGGGACAGGCTCGATTGCATCCTTCGCCAGTAGGACTATCCAGGCTCCCAGCTGAGTCGCTAGGGGGATCAAGGGAACGTTGACCACCTTGCCAGCAGTGGGGCAGCCTGTAGGGGACAGAGGCAGGGACTGATCCCAGAAGGCTGAATGACCTGGGGAAGAGTCTCGCTGCATTGAGCAGTGCTTGCCTACCTCCCTGGATCCCACGCTGGCGACACAGTGACCTTCGTCGCCCAGAGAACAAAGTCAGTCGGAGTTCCTGCATTGCCCCCTGGTTCGGACCACTCTTGTGCAGGTGTTTCAATGACTTGGCCTGGTAGACCTGCAGCATTGCCATCGCATGCAGGGTGGTAGAAGCCTGTCCAGCGGCATAGTAAGCTTTGCCCACCAGAGTGGACGACAGCTTACATGCCTTTGACAGGAGCCGTCGTGAGTGGCCACCAAGCGCCTTGGCACGGGAGTCGTGAACTTGCTACGGTCCAGCGACTTCCTGCGGGAAGGACGCGAGGGGAGCCATCTCACAAATGAGAAGCGAGTCCTCAACGTAGCCATGTAGCCAGTCATCCGCTCGCAATGAGTGCATTGGCCATCCATGAAAGCTGCCTCAACATGTTTTCGGCCCAGACATGTGAGGCAACGATCATGTCCATCCAAAGAGGTGAGGAAACTTCCGCATCCAGAAATGCACGGTTGGATCAACATTCCACCATTTCACCAACCGTGGAAAAATCTGCTCTTTCTCCCGGATTGGCCAGGGAAGACCTTACACAGCAAGTCTGTTGACTCAGAGGTCTTTGCTCACTGGAATGCAAGATTACTGGCACAGCCGGCCTTGAAAACGGCCACCAGCCCACAGGATCCGCTGACAGCTGCCCAGTGAACGCTGTCAGACAGGCAGAGCAGGAACCCTTTTGAATAAGGATGCTCCACTCCAACTTCTCCAATCGCAAGTCGAGGGGGTCTCCACCTCAGAGCGTAGGTTCTGAAGCGAAAATGTACACTACGCTCATGCCCTCTTATACTCACGTAGTGATGAGGTGCACCTAAGCACAATCAAGTGCACGCCAATATTCATAGGCCTTTTGTATAAAGCTCAAAGACTCTGGTCTCTCTGGCTTGTTCCCCTATGTAACGTCGAAGTGATTCGACTGAAAGGGTAATGACAATATCCTTTGTCTTTTTTTTTTGTTTGGAATTAAATTAGTTGAACAGGTTTTTCAGTGTGTGGTTTTTGTGTTTTTGGAAGAAGTTTATTATGGTTTTGAAAAATGCTTAATATTTTTTTGTTGTTATCATAAATTTATGAATTATCTAAACATTTTCATTCACAGGAATATACTGTAATATAATATATATATATTATTATTATTTAAAACAACTCTTTTCTAATTTTATATATTTTTATGTCATAGTTTTTTTCTTTAATGGCAAAAAATATTGAAGAAACTATGTTAATGTTTTGTTTTGTTTTTTTAGGATATTCAAAAATAGAAAGTTTAGTTATAACTGTTGTTCCACAACCATTAAAAGTCCTAACGTTTCAGCCAACCTTCAGATTCCTTCTGAATACAGTGGATGCCAGGATGCCTTCAGTAAGAACGCAGCCACCAAAATAGCGCCTCATCGTCACTGAGACTGTGCTATTGACTTGCTGTCAGGTGCCACCTTACCTAAGGGTCACCTTATGCTAAAAATCTGCCTTGCCCTCACCTTCCAAAAAACTTTTCAAGTTCATTTATAAATGCCCCCACTATCAAGTAATAAACACCTCTGCAAGGCACAGAGCTACATGCGCTGAACGGCAAGTTCAAAACCATGCAACTTCCAAACTCAAACGATCCTCCTCTCATTACAGCAAATCCAGAGCAGTGGCCCTGACCCACCCCGCAGCTCTGCTCGTACCCCCTAGTCTCCTCTTCAGAGAACAAGGGCTGCGGGGAGCTGCCGGAGATGAGCTCCACCAGCTGAAGGCCTCTCACCAGGACCTCTATTTAATCACGGCCCAGGCAGCGAGCCCGCTTGGCGGGGAATAAAGACGCCCTTCAGCCAGGGCCACTTAGGCTTCCTCCTGCCCCTGCCGCTGCCCTTTCTGTGTCTTGCTCATGAGGGGGGAGCCCTCTTTCCATGCCACCAGCCGTCAGGCTTTGAAGATGAGAGGCGAGGATGATATAAGAGCAGGACCGGTGGATAAAACGATAAATACGGCCGTTTGCGCCTCCCCGAACACCTAATCGTTTTGTGTTTGCCAGTGTTATTCTACTCATTAAAACATCGCCTTTAACCAGAGTCTGTGTGGGCTTTGTGAAAAAACATTTTCTCTGCTCCCACCCCAAAGCCATAAACCTACATGTAGAGTTTGAAATGGCACTCGTTGGTATTCAAGTGGCGTTTTGCTTTTTTTGACCTGCCAGTAGATTTGTACGGTTCTCTTTCTCTCTACGGCCTGTCCTGCGTCTTCCCTCTCAGAGTTGATACTGTAGATGTTGAAGTGTGAATCCCACCAGGATATTGGCTTGATCTGTATTTGAAAAACACATTTCGCTGTGAGTCACATCCTCATTATATCTCATGCGTAATACAGTGACACACACACACACACACATCTGATATGAAAGTTTGGTATTGTTTCATATCTGCCATCCCTCGTTCCCAGAGATGAGCCGCTGACTGGCTTGAGCTGTTACTAATCGCTTAAAGCTGATCATTATGCCAGATTTCTTCTCCGCTGGAGAGTTTGGTTTTGGGGGAGGCAGGGACGTGGTCTTGGAGGACGATCAATCATTTCTCCTCGTGGGAGAATATCGATCTCTCCGGTCTCCTGGGCCATAAAGTGCCGAGGGGACGTTCAGCTAATCGGGTGGATCGATAAGAACGTGGCTGGCTCACGCCGCCTTCTGATAGGTGATTACAGCCACGCTTTCTGAGGCTGGACGGGGAGGGGGAGGAGCAATCACAGTACTGGAAGGGTTTGTGGGAATGCTGGTTTTTCCGTAGGAGAGATTGAATGAATCGCATATATATTGGTCTTTCGTTTTTTTCCGCATGTGTTCCAAACAAATCATTCTATTTTCAGGAAATTCAGACAGTAAAGGACCTTTTGCAGTTCTTTGATGTGAGACAGATTGCTGTACGATCATCTCTTTCCTCTTTATTACTAGTTTTAATAGTTTTAACTGCCTCAGAATTGTGAGATATAAACTTGCAATTGCAAGTTATAAAGTCAGAATCGCAAAATCACAATTATGTGAGAAAAAAAAAATCTGAATTGCGTGATATAAACTCTCAATTCTGAGTTATAAATTTCAATTATGAATGGAAAAAAATACTGATATATTCTCAGAATTGCGAGTTTATATTTCATAATTCTGACTTTATAGCTTGCAATTGCGACTTTATATAAATAATAAATAATAAAATGAGAAAATAAGTTTGGTAGTTTATCTCACCCAATTCTGAGAAAAAAAAGACAGAATTGTGAGATTAAAAGTCTGTGGTGGAAACATATTTTTTTATTCAGTGCATTAACTGATGTTAATGTACTCTTAATTAATTTATTTGTAATCATTTTTCTTTATACTTGCAGTGTTCCAATGGACTGACATACATGCTTTGTTCATGATTTCTCAGTAAACTTTGTTTGCTTTTGTAAGTCTCATTCACTGAGTGTAACCACACTCAGAGAAGCATAAAGCGAAAGAAGTCCTCCAGACTTTATATCCTTGCAGAGAGAAATCAGGTCTATTCCAGACTTAAGGGTTCCTCAGTTAAAATGTGTCCGGGGGCAAGTTATCTTTAGATCGACTAGGATGCTGAGAGAAAGCACCATCTTCAGTGAAGTTTCAGAGAGCTGTATATCCAGAACGGTGGGACTTTTGGGACAGTTGGGAAACTTTTTCCTGCATTATTCATGAAGACTAATGCATCAAGTTGAGGTGAAAGGCTACTGATTATATAATGTTACATATTCGTAGGGCATGCATGAGGGACTTTTAATGGCTGCCACTCAAACCGGTTTACAGGCATTAACATTAATTACTTTGACAAATACACGCTGCAATCTTTCCTTTTTAGTGCCTTGGGCACAGTCACATTCTCTTGCTGTGTTTTTGTCTGGAATTTTAACTCCTTATTATAAAGTTAAGATATATTTGCACAAAATAAGATGAGCCCCTTTGATACATTGATATTGTCTTTTTCCAGCTCATATGTTTAAAAGATTAATTAGCTTTTTTAATAGTATTTTTTGTATATATTTATATATATATATATATATATATATTTGTATTTAGGGATGTATATATATTGTATTTAGGGATATATATATATTGTATTTCCTAGTAAGCTATTAAACTGAATTTTGAATAATTTCATCCCAGAGCATTCCTCTGATACTCTTTAAATTCAAAGTGTCACTCACGAATCAGCTACTAGGAGATTCAAAATATACGTAAATATATATATATATATATATATATATTTTTTTTTTTTTTTTTTTTTTCTGCTGCTCTTATACATTTCAATGTGTGAAATTCTCATAAATTTTCTCCATATGTTGTGGAAATAGGTGCTTATATAGTAGTCAACATTTGAAGTGGATCACAAAGTTGTTGTAAGACAAGAACGCATTTTGGTTTTAGGTTTTTGGACAACTTTGATGAAAGGTTTTGATCCACTTCAAATGTTGACTAGCGTATATAGAACAAAGTTTATTAGAAAGTAAGAAAAATCGTTGAAATATTTTCTCCCTATTTACTATCACCATATTACATGACCATTTGTAAAATAAATAAAATAATAAGAATATGTTTTGCAAGCAAATGCAAAGTTTCTTAGGAAACTTAGAAAGTTTCTTCTTTGTGAAGTTTTGCAAGTGAAGGCAAAAGCATTTAAATATCATTTCCCCTCCCATCTCTTTTTAATTTTTTTTCTATTATCGTGTGCCTTTAGGTGATCAGTAATGTACTGCATTTTAAAACACATCATTCAAATACTATTATAACAAACAATATTCAGTGTGTAGCGCTGCACTTGCATTCCATTCTAAACATAGCCTTTGATAAACAACAGTTGGACTCAAAACAAATTGGAGAGATTGATTGGATTGTCTAAGGTTGATTTAATGGTGATTGATTAAAACTGTAGATACTATCATAAGATTCAAACATTAATCTCATTCACACAGTGAACACAGGGTGGGCACACAAACATAATTTGTGTAGCCAAAGAATGAAAGCAACTAAATTGTTTATCTACACTGTGATGAAAGCAGACATGAATCTTATGAGACGAGAGCTTCCAGGGTTGTTAAAGCCATGCATTATAGTCTGGACATTTTCTAGCATTTCAGCAGAGGCGATTTAAGAGCAAAATTCAAAGCAGGGAAAAAGCTTTTAGACGTGAAATAAAAAGGGCGAATTGGCTAGAGATAAATGATAACGTGTCTTTAAAATGAGAGAAAACTTTCAAAGCAGATAAAGACAGAGAGTGAGGGAAGGTCAAGCGGGGATAGATTTCAGATTTAGGAAATTAGATTTTTGACAGTTTGAGGAGTTTAGGTGAATGACCCACAGCGGTGTTGATTCCCAAAGTGATTCCTGTTGTGCAGAGACCCGCTTCTATTCCCAAGAGTCGCTTAGTTCTTCTGTGAAAAGTGAAGGAGCCTGGTGGAAACTGTTGTGCTCTCCGTTGAGAGCTTGTGGGGTGTAGAGAAATCAGCCACCTTCCAAACAACCCGAGGAAAAAAAGAAAAGGGGAAAAAACAGATTGAACTGGAAAGGATTCAGAAATGCATGACAGCATGCAGGAAAAAAGGCTGAAATCTAAAAGGTAGAGACATTGCTTTTCTCCCAGCCTCCCCTAAGATGCAGAAATTCTCTGAAAATCAGGCAGTGGGGTTGCTTGGGAGGGAGCGCTTCTGCTTGCACACACGCCATTGTTGTCTGTTTACTAGATTCAACCACAATCCCTCTCAAATCCCCAATTTTACACCGAGCCATGGCGTTTTTATTGCTGATTTTAAAACTATCACGGCAAGTCGGCGGATATAATCTCTCTCCAAAATGATGTGCTTGCCAATTCCTGGCCTGATGTTTTTCCCCCCTCCTCAGTGAGGTTTTGTTTGTTTGTTGAAGCAGGACAGGAAAATGCCTCTTGGGAACGAGGAAGGCGGGTCTGGATCAGCTCCATAACTTTTGGGAGTAGAGATTTCTTAGTTTAATGAGAATAAGGTTGCCACCTGCCCTTTCTTATCCAGCTCACAATTAAAAAACATGTTTGACTTTCTGTAATCCCCACAGCAGCTGGCAGCTTTTACGAGCATCATCATATAAAACTCACCAGTCGAGAACCGTTAAGTTAAACACTGGTAATATGAGTCTGTGAAAGAAGCATATAAACCGATTAATTGCAGTTAATCAATGCAAAATTAATGTGTTTTTTTTTATTGTTGTAGTTATATATAAATATATATAACAATTATTTCTTTATTACCTTTTAAGCATTTAGACAAATGAAAAAAAGAATCTTCACTTGTAGAATTTCACAGGATCATTGCAGCTGTTAAATGACTAACGATTCACAGTATTGATTCGGATTAGAGTGTGCATGCAAATTGTTAACAGGCTGATTTTTTGTCTTCTTCTCTTTTTTTGACACTGACCTTTAGGGTGCCTTATAATCGAAATAAGTTGACTGTATGCTAATTGTAAGCCAGAAAGCTGCAGAAATATGTTTTATGCATTGCCCTTGTAGGCACTGAAAATATATGCAGAAATAGTGAAATTATGCAGAAAAAATATATTTTTTTCCCCCTGTCTTATTGTGTTAGATACAGCATAAAATATATAATAGAAATGTAAGGAAAACCAATTAATTTTTTCCACTTTGCCCTTCTGGACTTTTCTGTTCAGATGTATGCATTCGTTTTCATTACATATGTTTAGTTGAAATTCATTCACACCAAACAAAAAGGTTGCAAATGTCAATCTGAAGTGTGATTTCATTTGCATTCTGCAGCGTTTTATCTGCACTTTGTGTGACTGTTACATTTGGAACATTTGATAATAAAAATCCACTAACCTGTAGTATTTAATTTTTTTTCTTCCCATAATGCCATAGTTTAGAGTAAGTGAGGTCTCCTTGGCTTCTCTCCTCACCATGTGGAGCCTGTTCTTTGGTCTCTGGCTGTGAACACACACACACACACACATACTTCTGATAGGGGGTAAATTATCTTGTAGCTAATGATTACATTTGCTAACGGGGGGCATAGAGGATTGCCTGAGGGCCTCCACGGGAAGGCAAGGGTAAGATATGTTCCTTAGACACAAACTCTTGACTAAAGACTCAGATGGATTCGTCATTATAATTATAAATGTCCCTGTCACACATAACATATACTTACTGGCAATCATCACTTCAACTTTGCCTACCATGTTCACGTTCATGTGGTAAATGCGAATTTGGGCACTAGCAGGGGTCTTGATCCACTAAACATTGGGTCACTGATGATTGAATTTCATGTAACATGATTACAAGGTCACAAGGTGGTGTTTATCATCAAAACAGCTGCATAACACACTCTCACCAATATGCTTCCGTTAGTAGTGTAACAGTACACATATTCATACTGAATTTTCCATACAGGACTTTTGGTTTTAACAAATACAGCATTGCTTTAACCAATTCCGGTAAAACTTCATTGGAAATTTACAGTTTTATATATAGTTATTTTTGATAACAAACAAAGTCTCATCTTTGAAATTGTAAATTTTTTCAGGACGTTTAAACAATAAATGATGTTTGCAAACAAATTTCAGGAGGAGCACCTCTGAATAATTAACCACAGCTGCTGCCTCGTTATCAGAGCTAAGAGGTTTTCCTTCTACGGCATCTCATTCTTTACATCCCTTATGCCACCTCTACTCCTAGACCATCTATGCTAACACTAGTCTGTCTCTCTTATGTTGTTTCTCAGTCCATATCCTGATGGCGTGCCAGCTCAAAGAGATGATCCACATCGGAGACCAGAACTACAGATGAGCTCCGTGCACAGATCACCGACACACACTCTTGTGTGTCCTTCGCAATCTGACATGTGCTTAAAATTGAACTGGAAATTTAGTGCCGGGCATCCGACCAGGGGAGAACTGGCCCCAACTGAGCCTGGTTCTCCCATGTTTTTTTTTCTTCTTTTTTTTCTCCATTCTCTCATCAATGGGGTTTTGGTTCATTGCTGCTGTCTCCTTTGGCTTGCTTAGTTGGGGACACCTAATTTCCAGTGATTATCAGCGTTTGATTACAGAGACCGTCTCTGCATTCACTCTATTCTTGTATTTTGTCCACCACTTGCTACAATCTTTATTAAGCGCTATAGTAAGAGATTGTTTAATAGACCTCACCTTCCTCCCAGTGAGTGGGGCACGCGGGATCTGGCAGGACGCTGAGCTTTGTCCAACCCTCACCACCTAGGGGTAAAAATCCCTAGGGCTTGGAGTCCGCTGAGCTCCCAGCCCGCTCCCAGGACAGCACGCCAAACATGCTCATTACAAGGAAGTGTGAACTCATGAAATGGAGTTTTGGCGCTCTGTGATGTGTTGTGACAGATCACTGTATAAACAGTTTTATACAGTTTCACTAGTTCACTAGAATAAACATGAACATTTGACGCCTCTTGGAATTGCTCAAAACGTGGTCAAAAAACAAAATGTCATGAAGCATTTAATTTACGTCAGGTAAGTCATCAGTGTCTACAGCTTGTTAGTTTGACAGAGAAATGTCTAGAGCAGACCATTTTTGCTAAATATTAGATGCTGGTGTGAGTAAACAATTACATTTTTTCACAATCCATGACATTGAGCAATTTTATTATTCTTTGGATTTTTCTCTCAAGCAAGTATCATTGATTAGAGGTCTCTCTAATGTCTGCAAATATGCATGTCTCACCTCAGAGATTTAGATAGCAAATGTCTTGTGTGTCATTTTTCCGGTGGCTTCCCTCTTGTCTCAAACTGTTACTCAACAGCACAACCATCCATCACATCTCCTGCATTTATCATTATCCGACCAACAATCTGTCCCTGAGCTACTCCTGACAAGAGAGGGGAAAAGAATAAGAGAGAGATAAATGTCACAAGACCAAAGAGCGTTTCACCAGAGTCTCCTTACAGTTCCTTGATCATGTTTCGTATCAAATATAAGATCAAATTGAACTCGGATGAGCTTCAGTACGGAGGTCACGGGAGGCTTGTGCAGGACACAGAGTTCTTCACAGAGTCCAAGCCTTTCAATGGCCGAGCACAGTCATTTCTGGTAAGTTTTTATCTCTATTACAACCTTCCACTCCTAAACCGTTGACAAAAATTGGATGTTGTGTAGTGGGCAACAGTCTGGGCTGGTCTGTGATCTTAAATTTGCCCTATAACAAATCACTCGGTCCATAAACATCCCATTATGATATTTCCATCACCTTATATTTCAATGGCTGATTTTTCCATACCACTTTTTGAAATTACTTGTGGCAGGGATGTATCTAAGCATCTCCATTGTTTAAGGAGTAGTCTTCATTTTGTTTGCTATAATGAGTGGCAATCTGACATTGGAATTTGTTATCTCAATTGATTTTCACTCCAGTCTAGTGAAACCACAAAACAAAATGCATATGAATGTGCTCCAGAATGAGTAACTCGGTACAAAAACAACAAATTATTGAATGTGCAGTTGTGGATTAATGCACTTTATCCAAAAGTAACAAATGTAGAAAATAAATGATAAAAAATTATATATCCACTCATTTCAGAAGGTGATTAGCAAGATTGATTGCTTCCTTTAATCCCCGTAATCTGAAAAGATTTGTTAACTACACATTGTCCTCATTGATCTTTTCTTCATGTGCTGCAACATGTAGTGAGTTAGATTATTGTCTGTTTACTGCTTCAAGGTTGTGTAAGTATGTATGTGTTTGGTATATACTTGCAGCTAAAAAAAAAGGATCCTGGTGGTCTCTTGTGTCCTAAGCGCACACTGGTTGTGCTGTAAACAGAACCTTGATTCTGACCCTGGTGAAATGCTACAGTTACCTGTATAAAAAACATTACCCAAACTAGCTCAAAACAGGCATGGTTTTAAAGAGGTGAACAGAGTCGTATTTCATTATGCAATAGTAAGCTTCAGAGAGTATGGCGTTTATTGAAAAATACAGCTTTAAAGTAGAGCTAGAGATTGAATAAATCATGATCTCATTTCGGCCTCATTACAGCTCGTTGAATTTTATGACAATCCACTTTATATAGTCTATGAAGTCTGAACTCTGAAGGTGAGCACTGCTGCCCTTCCCATAAATCAGTTGAAGATTTTTTTTTTTTTTTTTCTTGCAGAGCAGCCCAAACTGATTTTTTGAGGAATATAGGCTCTTTAGGCAATGTGAAGGTTCTTTGGTTATGCAAACATTCTTTTTGCTGTGTTAAGCTTGGTTTGAAGAGTTCTTTAAGCAGTAATTGTATGCCATGCTGTTCCATTTTTTTTTCTTTGTCTTTGTCTTTACTATATGACATCATAAAAAAAAAAATAACCCTACTCTTTCTATTATGAGCCCTTCCGCAGAACCTGATTTTGCTGAGTTCGGCGTGTCCCTGGAACAACATTGTGATTAGCCAATCAGATTTGAAGAACCAGTTTATATTTTTTTGTGACGTTTAGGCTTACAATCAGTGTTTGGTGCTTGTACATCAGCGTCAGTCATCTATCATTTCCTCTGATTTTAGGCAATGTTTAGGCAAAGGTTTTTTTTTCCATGTAGAGTTCATGCAGTATAATATTTAAGGGTAATGAAATGCTTATTATTGTTCCCCACCTGACCTCCTCAGATTTGTCTCAAAAAATCCATGTGATGGGTAATATGCCCAACAGATCATATAAAAAATTTACAAATCTCTACTGTGCATAGTTTTTTCATTAAAAAAAAAAATGTAATATAAAGTTTCATCCCAATTATTTTATATATATTTTTTATATTTTATCAATATGCTCTTTCAAAAAAAAGTTTCATGTTCACACCTGGTCTCATTCATAGGAAATATTGCTCTGAACATTGGTGTAAATTAGTTTGTTTTTTTTCATTTTTGGACCTTAATATCTCAACATCCATCAGACTCTATTGTCTCATATCAAAGGATGTGGAAGACATGGTACATATCAGAGCATTTACCATGTTTGATCTGTGGACATCTGAAAACCCTTAAAGTAATAGTTTTAAAGAAGAGTAGAGGGCCAGCATTTAGGATCTTAGATTTAGCATTTAGATCTGGACTAGGACTCTTTGTCCAGAAAATTTCATGGACCTGGCACAACTGGAGATATTTCAGTCTGAACATGGTCACTCAGACTGTGATGCCAAAACTGGGTAAAAAAAAAAAATTACAGATTTTTTGCAAAAAGTAGAGATCTGAATTTTTGTATATTATCTATTGGGCATATCACATAGATTTTTATCACATAGATTTTTTTCAGACAAATCTGAGGGGGTCAGGTGGGGACCATTTGATGATGCTAGCTGGAATGCTACAACCAGTTGTTCTACTTTGAATTGTGTGTTCCATGTCTTATTGCCAGTTTGAGTCTGTGTGATTCCACCCACTACCAATTTACCCAATATACCCTGAGTTGCCAGTTGGCAGAAAACAGCAATGAAAGCCAGCAAACATACTGGCCATGAGATCGCATATTCTACTCAACCTAAGAAGCTTCAGCATGCATGTAAAGCTCTGTGACCAGAGGCATATTAAAACATGGATAAATCTTCACATCAGCTTAGGTGCAATGGTCATGGCCTGTATTGCTGTTACATTGGCAACCCGCATAAGCTTCAAGTCTGAGGAAAAACAACCCTCTTTAATATTTTAAATCTGGACTTCAGTACCCAATATTAGATACTCCACCTTTAAGAGTGTGTTTTTCCCTCAAACATGAGTAAGGCACCCTTAAAGTGCTAGCCTGGATACAGCAGGAGACTCCAACCACAACTCTGGAGATGGAGATGAACCCTTGGGGAAGTTTTAAGCCGAACTTCAAACTGTTCCTCCAAACCTGATTTATTTTCAGAGTTCTCAATCTGTCTCTATCTTTCCCTCCCTTTTCTCCACTGCTAGTAACTGCCCATTCAGTCATTTCCCCAGGCTGTTTTCTGATGGAGCGCTCCAGCCAGGGAATAAGGTAGACCTGTAACGAACAGTTGAAAGACCCGTCTCCAATCAGTTAGCCTGTGAAAGCCTTGGTAACTTGCAGTTCATAATATAAGCTTTCTGTTTAGCTCTCCCTCACTCTCTCTCGGGGCAGGTCCATAAACACACCCCCTTGGTTTCATATTGCTATTGATCTTTGGCTGCCCCTTATTTATAGACTGATAAATGTATCATTTGTTTTCTCTGCTATAGAAAGGAAACTCAGCCTATTAGTTTCACAACGTCTTCCTCATATTTATCCTTTACAGTCTGCCTCGCCTTCCTTTCATGGTCGACTGGCTAGGCAGCTTATTAAGGGTATACAGATGAATAAAAAAGATGGATGAATAGGTGGAAATTGAAACAAACATTTTCAATGAAACTGCACATTCTTGTCCATATTAGATATTGAAAGCTTGTATAGATGGATGAATGGATTATATGTGATTTATACAATAGCCTACAATAATTCTTCATAACTCTGGAAATGCTACAAATCTACCAACATATAGGTCTATAATATAACTGCACCATTAATAAACCCATAATGCAAAAGATCGTTTTATAACACTGAATTTAATTACTAAGTTTTTATTCAAAAAAAAAAAAAACAATTATAAAAAACTGATATATATATGTATATATATATAATATATATTTTTATGCAGATGTAAATAACTACTAAACGTGTGCAAAATAAATATCATCAGTCTACCTTATCTGATGGCTTTTCAAATAATTTGAGTGTTACAATTGCCCGGGCATCCCCTAGAGACTGACCTTTATTCTTTATAGCAAGATTTTTGTTGCTAAGAAACTAATGAAATTAATTATTCTTATATTGCTTTAAATTGCAAAACCAAACTCATCATTGTTTCTTCAGTTCATTGTAAGTGCAAACTATCTACCCCATGCAAATCTAGCAGCTAGCAGTAGTGTTTTTCTCTCCGTAATCTACTGTTCACGTTTTAAAGACCTGATAAAATAGATAAACAACCTCCTTCTCTCTCACA
The DNA here is from genome assembly GCA_034779775.1 of Enteromius afrohamiltoni. Classification (NCBI taxonomy): domain Eukaryota; kingdom Metazoa; phylum Chordata; class Actinopteri; order Cypriniformes; family Cyprinidae; genus Enteromius; species Enteromius afrohamiltoni. The sequence continues at coordinate 509,576 of JAUYWG010000002.1, forward strand.
CACACACATAAACAAGTTTACACCGCACACACACACATACACGCTTTAGAGGAATGTCTGATTGTGACAGAAAATTAATTATTAAAACGAGACACAGGTGCCGGATGCAGCCTCCATTTTGGGAGACTCACAACATGATTTATTTAAAGGACTGTTGCTTCAAAGTCAGTTTAAAGTTTGTCTTTTCTCACCATTTCTCTTTAATGGGACCCATCATCTCAATCATCCTTTCCCCCCCTCTCTCTCTGCCTTATCTCACTCTTGTTCTTTTGCTATCTCACTCATTCTATTCTCTTTCTCAGAAACAAAGCAGCATATACACTCTGAATTTGCACTTCTTTGCTCACAGCTATCACAGTTTAAAAGGATGAGGCTTGCTGGATAGCTAGGGTGTTTGTTCAATATTGCATGTTTCACATGGTACCCTCTGCATTCGGACATAAATAAACATCACGCTGGTTTCGATCAGGCCCGCTTGTAGGAAGCAGCACCCGTTATCCTGAACAGCCCTTTCCACAGGCGTTCTGCATGAATTACTCACTTTATCCCTTGTAGTTTTCATTTTGGGACAAGAAGAAGTACTTTATTCACTGCGGTGCTCGCTTCAAAAAGCTCCAATTTGTCAGATCAGGAAAAAGGTTTTTGCTCCCCTCCAATTTGGGCTCAATTGCAGGTGAGCTTGTTTCATTTCAAAGTAGTTTCTGACAATTTTTGGACACATCCAGTGCTGAATCAGCCATTGTGTTAACCTTCCGCTCACAACATGCCTATCTCCTTGTTTTTCTTGTTTTCGGATTTAACCCACTATTGTAGGTTTATGTTAAATTTTGATGGCAATTTTCGTTTTACTGGAAAAGTGAATGGGCAAACCTATGTTATTTTAAACATGCAAATTAAATATTCCGAATAACAATTTAAAACGTAGTGCTGTCAAACGATTAATTGCGATAAATAACATCTGAAAAGGTTTTTGTTTTCATAATATATGTTTTTGAAATATGAATATAAACTGTAATATTGTGAAATATTATTTCAATTTAAAATAACTGTTTTCTGGGTGAAAATATTTTAAAATGTAATTTATTCCTGTGATACAAAGCATCATTACTCCAGTCTTCAGTGTCACTTTCAGACCTTTTCAGAAATCATTCTAATATGCTGTTTTATTACTAGAATTGTCAATGTTGGAAACAGTTGTGCAGCCAAATATATTTTTTGGAACCTGTTAATTTTTTTTTCCCTTTTTTTGTCTCTTCAGGATTCTTTGATGAATAACAAATAAAAACATTTCTAAAATGTAAATCTATGCTGTGACTTTTTTGTTCATTTAATAGATCCTTTGTTAATAAAAGTATTCATTTCTTTCAAAGAAGAAAGAATAAAAATCAAACTTTCAAACTGATCTCAAACTTTTAAACAGTACTGAAACAGTATAATACTGTAACAGTAGTTCTGAACATTATTATTCATTTTAAATAAATGCTTCTCTTTTTAATATTTTAATAAATAAAGAATCCTAAAAAAACGATTAAGCAGCTCAACTGTTTCCAACACTGATGATAAAAAATAAATGATTCTGAAATGTCTGAAAGTGACACTGAAGACTGGACTAATGATGCTTTGTATCACAGGAATAAATTACATTTTAAAATATATTCACACAGAAAACAGTTATTTTAAATGGAAATAATATTTCACAATACTACAGTTTTTTTTTTCCGGATTTTTTATCTAATTAATGCAGCCTTGATGAGCATAAGAAACATCTTTAAAAACCATTAAATATCTTACTGTTCTAAAACTTTTGAATGGTATGTATATATACGTATGTTTCAGAAAATCGTTTTTTTTTTTTTTTATGTAGATGTATTATCGACCCATCCAGAAGTAAAGGTACTGCCACACATAACTTTAGAAACTAATATATCATTCTGCTCATGGATATCTAGCTATATCTATATAAATTGCTACTAACTGCCTCAAACATAATTGTACATATCTTTGAAAAATATTATTAAATTAAACTTCAAATCCAGCGATTATTTCATAATCAAAAGCATTAGTCGCAGCTTCAAATACCTGCCTTAGGACAGTCTACAGACGCATCATTTGAGGCTGAGACTAATTAAAAAACATCCTGTTATTAACTATTTAATTTTCATCTTATGTGTGTTGTGTGTTTCCAAAGTGAAGAAAGTAGTGGTTTAATAGTTCCTGTGCCTGCACGTTGGAGGAATTCTAAAAGAGCACTGGCCATACTTCACAGTTGTTCCTTTTTCCGTCTTTGTCTCTGAAGAATGGGCAATAGAAGGTTTCTTAATGAGCAGCAGGATTGAATAATTACCGCCGTTAGATGTTTTCTTGATGAGATCCTTGCAGCTCATGATGGGCCACGCAGCTCTTCTGACGATTCCTGAAGAAAAGAACAGAGGAAAGATACAGAAGTGCGAAGCTCTGTGATCAAAGGAATGAAAAAGCTCCCTTTCATTTCACTCTCTTGTCTAAAGCAATATGAATCCTCCACATTCAGTCACACTGTAAGGATAATAAGGAAGCAGACTGGGATGGAGGGCAGGAAGAACAGTGGGAGTTTTTATACTAATTTATAACATTCCCTCTGACCCACATTTATTGGATTCCAGTGACCAGGCTGAGTGAGTGACAGCCCTTGGAAGGACACCTTGCTATCGGACACTATACGGGTCATTGTGCTTTTATGGGTCTGGTGACTTAGTAACCTCTCATTCCACAAGAGGAAATGGCCTTCATTAGTAGGAAGAGTGACTGTCGGGAAAGATATATTTCGAGAAGCAGAACAAGGTGAAGAGGAAAAGAAAAACTGCTCAGGATCCTTAGAGGATAGACTGGGACACTCAAGGAGAGAGACAACCCTTCCATTTCTGTCTGCGTTATATGCTTATAAAATGTTGATCAGAGTGTTTAAATATATTATCTACATAAAGGCATTGCGCACCTTTTGAAAGAGAGGCACTGCAAGCCACAAAACTTCACTGTGGGTGATACAAGCTTCGACCGTGAATAGAATGTCTGAGGGTTTGCAGTCATTTGACAGCTTTGTTCCTCTGCTATGCAAGAGCACGAATTGAAAAAGTTTTTTGCACAAGAAGTTCTGGTTTTGCATGAGGAGCATAAGTTCATATTTGCATACAGGCACACCCTGGAGGATTTTGGGGCAAGGCTGTAATCAAAAGAAGTCTAGGGACCTTTGAACCTGGAGCCTTCCAGCACTGTGCCCACATCTTGTCTTTCCTGGGATACAAACCACCCACACTCAAGCTCAGGGCATCTTAAAAACAAGTATTTGGGGTGTCTGTGCAAGACTGTGTAGATGCTAGAGTTTGTAGGGTGTTGCCAGAACCCTTAATACACCTCAATACAACCTTAATACATGTTCGAAAACCTGCTGCCTCTGTGTTGTCACAGTGGTCTCTAGTGGAGCCCTAGGGCTCTCTCTTCACTTCACCTCACCTGGACTCACATTCCATTATGGACTCAACTTCCCAACTTACATACACTCATTATCTCACTGCATTTAAACACTCGCCAAACTGAGATCGTTGTGAAGTCTTGATATCCCTGTGATTCATTTGTGAGCATTATTCCTATGTTTGATGTCTGTGTTTTTGACTCTTTGCCCATTTTGCCATAGTTTGATTGTTTGCTGCCTCTCTCGACCTTCTCGCCTGTTTATATCAACCACGAATCTGCTCTGTCTCCTCTGTACCTGTTTGCCTGTGACCTTGACCCTGCCTGCTGACCACCCAATAAAGAGTTTATGCACATTGATCCGCTCGCCTCCACTCCATTCGTCACAGGTGTTAGTTTGTTGTGAGGGGTTGCCAGTTCTTTGGAGTCTACTGCATTTTTTGTACACCTTAACCATGTCAATCACACTTACAGGACAGGACAAGCTAATACTGTTTAAGGGGTTTATAAACATGCTAACCTTTAGCATGAGAAAGTAAACCATGGTTTTACTTCAAATAAAAGTTAAACCATGGTAATCACAAATTAAAACTGGTTTTCTTACACTAATCAGTTGAACCATTTTATTTGTAGTAAAATTGTGGTTATAAAAATTGTAAATCAATACAGGAAAAAGGATAGTAGCATAGTATTGTGAGGAATAGTAGGCTGAGGGTTTGTTCACACGTGAAGCGAATATGCACATCGCGTCATTCGCTCAAGATTACTCGCAAGATTTTTGTCATTCGCGCAAATAAAAACATAGCACGATCAACCATGGTGGAGATAACTACAGTCACTGTTTTGTATCAGTTGTGAAAGTCCCAAATATGGTAAAAAGCCAAATGGCGACAAGTCTGGGATCACAGCACCATCCAGAGGAGGATAAGTAACGTATTTTGGGTCATTCGCATCGCCCGACTCGAACTGACCTCTATTTGCACCTTTTCATTGGCATAGCGTGTGATCTACTATAATGATGTTTTCGCACCAAACGCAAAGCCAATATTCACACCGCTCTAGATGACTCGCTGGATGTTTTTTCGTGTCACTTGTGCAAATAAAAACAGTGCAATCAACCATGGTGGACATAACTACAATTACACCATGATTAATGTTTATTGATCATGCATTACTATGTGTTATATTTTACCTAACACTGCTGTATATATACTTATTATTGGTAGCATCTCTGTAATGAGTGTAACACTTCGCTTCTGGTCCTCATTGAATTACTTCCCAAAGAACAAATATGCTATTATTCTCATTATTTATTCACTTAGCACAACATACATCACTCAAAAGCATGAAAATGAATTGATTATGAAACTGAGTAACTGTGAATAGAGACTGTTTTACTTGTAATCTTATAACATAATTTTCGTAGATATTATCTGTGCTTTTCCCATCTTCTTTGTACATTTTCTAGGTTGTTCTATATTTTCTTTAGTTCAGTTTGAGTGTTGTCAAGATGCAGATAAACTAACACTAAACACCAACACTAGTTTCTCTCCTGGAGTGGTTTCATTTGTGTTATGCAGCCAGTATTTATGCAAAAAGGTGTCACACGCACCAGATCACGTGAGGTCACGAGGACCCGGAAGTAACCTCACGCAGGTATATAAACAGGAAGTAGGT
>JAUYWG010000002.1:521109-541622 GCA_034779775.1 Enteromius afrohamiltoni
CCTACTTCCTGTTTATATACCTGCGTGAGGTTACTTCCGGGTCCTCGTGACCTCACGTGATCCGGTGCGTGTGACAGTTAGAAACAAATCCATCATTAAGATACTCAGAATACTAAAATATGAGCACTCTATCCTTATTCAGTGAAAAAGTGATCAGGAGAGAAACATGCACATAAACACTGTTTATATTCAAAAACGTTCTGACAGCACCCATTCACTGCAGAGGATCCATTAGTGAGCAAGTGATCTACTATATTTCTCCAAATCTGTTCCAATCTAAATTCCTTTACATCTTAAATGAGGTTAAACGAAAGCAAATTTTCATTTTTGGGTCAGTTAAAGTTTTGCATAGCCAGACTTTTGAATAACAATTTCTTCCTATACATATAGACAACTGTCTGAGGAGAACGCAAACCTTCAGGAGTATGTGGAGAAGGAGACCAACGAGAAGAAAAGGCTGAGCCGCAACAATGAAGAGCTGCTTTGGCTTCTCCAGACGAGTCCCCATCTGTCTCCTTCCTCTTCTCCCATCCACAGAGCCTTCTTCCCCGGCCCTGACATCCCTCCTTATCCTTACTCCCCAGGTCCTGGGACCCCCACACACTCCTGTTCTCCGGGTCCCTGTACGCCCATTCACAAAGTGGCGTCTTCGGCACCAGGGACGCCCACTCTGAGAGGCTCACCAGCAGCACGATCATCCCCTGCCCGGATCCCAAACGCCAACACTTTACCCAGATGAGCTGTTTTACTTAATCCCAGCCACATTGCCCATCTTCTGAAGTATCGTTTTGTGGCGTGTAAACCGTCCATGTTTTTCTTAGAAAAACAGGTTTTATTTATTAAGATAACGTCAACCCCAACGGCCAGACATCCTTTGTCACTTCCGTTTGTTGACGCAAAAATACTTTTTTTATTTTTGGTCTCAGAGAATCGGATTTTGTCAATGTGTAGCATCAGAATAAAAGAGCTACTGATGCTAATGCTCATGATGTGCTGCCAACAATGCTCGGTCTGCATGGAGGCGGGACCGTTTTTTGTATATACAGAAGTAGCTCAACTTTGACTCTAAACATGCTGTTGGACTCCAACACAAATGTCTGTAGTTTCTTCTGAATGACATACGAGAACTTTATACAACAAAAAGCACTTTAGGTTTCTGCCCTACCTTCTTCCTACAGATAAATGCACCAGCATTTTTGTGGTCTGGTTTATTTTTTTATGCGCTATGTTTTCTGATTTCCCAAGTTTTAAATTTAGAATGTTTCAAATTAGTTAAGACATACATACTGCAAAATATCATTTTCACATTTTTTTTTTCTTACAGTAAAATTATCAGCATATTTTTAAAATAAAATAAATTGAGCATATTGTTTAATTTTATCCTATCCTTGTGGGCATTTAACTTATGTGTTATGTTACGTTACGTTATACCATTTGCAACCTGATCTCATGAAAAAACGGTACCAGATGGAAATGTTTCATGAGACGTACTGTCATGTAGGTTTTGTGACATATTTGGCGCCAAAAGAGTGGCGCTAAAAGTGTCTTTGCATTTTTTCCCCAGACAAGATGAACATTCATATGGTACGTTTTATGTGAAATTGTTGTCACTGCAGTTCTGACATGAAATGTCCATTGAGTGGCCATATATATTGTAAGTCTAATGTTCTGTGACATTTTAAAATAAGGTACCATCTGCGCAACAATTGCAAAGGTGCTGTTTTAGCTTGTGTTCATTCTCGATCTCTCATCTTTCAAATGTTTTATCATGAGTCTTGTTTTTAACAGGATTCATACAAGGATTCCGCATCTTAAGTCCAATTGTGTGTCCGCTGCGCTACCAAGCAAGCTTGTTCCTTACTTATTACTTACGTCCAAGCTTGTTACGATTACAGGAGCGATTTTTTAACGCCTCTAGGGTTAATTTCTGTTGGAAACTGCAGTGATATATACTTATTGTTTTCTTGAATAAAACTTCCGAAAAACAGGTATGTTTTCGAAAAATTTGTGGTAGGAAAGTGAAGTAAGATTTTTTTTATGTTTTTAGAAGTCTGATCAAGGTTGCATTTATTTGACTAAAATTATTAGAGCCGTGCAACGATTAATCGCCATTAATCGCATCCAAAATAAAACATTTTGTATACATAACGTATGTATATTATGTGTATTTATTATGTATATAAATACACACATGCATACAGTATATATATTTAGGAAAATATGTTATGTTAGGTTATGTTATGTTAAATAATAATATTATTTATTATATAAACAAAAGCTTTTAATTTGGACGCAATTAATCGGAATTAATTGTTGCCTAGCATAAAAAAATACAATAATAATAATATTATTACTATTTGAAATAACTATTTGAATATATTTGAATAACTGTATGGGCAAACAAAAACAAGAAAATGATTTTTGCAGTATGAAGGCCTTGTCACATCGTCTTAACAAACTGCAATGCCTACCACTGGTGCAGTGTGTTTTCCTGGGCCCTCCAAAAGCCAGCTTTTTTAAGCAAGTGTTTCTTCATACACAAATCAGTTTGCTGACATGACACTTTCGCTGGCACAAATTCATTGTGCCTGTTTTTACCGGTTTCTTCATTAACAAGACAAAAAACTCTTCAGCATCAAGTCTGTTCTTCCTAACTTATCTGACAAAAGCAAGTGCTCTCACTTCATGCATGACTTAAAACAGGGAGATCAAGCAAATGTATAGGTACCGACTACAGGAAATGTTGTTGTAAATTGTAGTTGTAATTTTTATTAGTACTTTGTAATTTAATGGACATTTTGCTACTTGATGTGCATGTGATGTAAGTCTTCCATTCTTAATGTGAATCCTAGGATAGCTGTCATGTTAGTGTAGATTACTCAGACTCCTGAGGATGATAGCTTCCACCTCTGATGAGTTTTTCAAACGTTTGAGGACAATATTTTACCCATAACTACTAGGACAGGAGTTTCTTCTTCACGTCAGGTATGTTATAGATGTGTTTTACAGAGGTACAATAGGCAGTTAAACGTATGTTTAGATTTGTCTTTATTGTAATGCTGGTTAACTCTTGTATTACCTCTGGAGAGCGTAGCATAACCTATAGAGAGAGATTTCTCTGTATGAGTGAACTAGAAAAGAATGTAATGTGTCTTTAAATGTTGTATGATAAAGTTCAGGGAAATAGTTTTGCTCTGTTTTAAAGGCAGTTCTTAGTTATTCGGTGAAACTTTTTTTTTTTTTTTTTTACGAAAAATAAGACATTCCTCTTGCAAAATGGGTTTTGATATTTCAAAACAAAGAGGCCATTTGAACATTTGGATTTTATTTTTATTTTTTTGTTTGTGTATTTCTACAATTGATACATCTTTCAACGGTCAAGCTTTGACACTTTTGATACGAATGAGAATTTTTGTAAACTCTTCACTGATAATGTTTTTTCTATTATCAGTTGGTGCTTGTACAGGGTATCATACACAGAAATACAATAATCTGCTATTCAAGACCAGCAATCTACAAAACTCCACACACAGCAAATATGTATTTGCAGATGTTTTTCTTCATTTGAGACCCTATTGTTTACAGTTTACATTTTTTTTAATTACTGTGAAATGTATTTTTATTCTATTTCTAATGCATTTTAAAATTATGTAGCTTTGCATTTTGAATTAATTTCATTTGCTTATGTCACTGTGATAGAAATATTTTGTCTTGGTTCATTTTCTGCTACTCTGGCACAGTTTTCTGGACGTTTCTTGTCAAGCACAATACCGTTATATACCACACCCAAAAAAAGTTTTTTTTTTGGTTTTTTTTGTTTGTTTTTAATTAATATTTTATAAAAACATTTAAATAAACAACAGCAGATAATTTTAGTAACTAGTCTAAAATTCTGAAGGATTTTGATTAACAACGATAATGTTTCAGGAATGTGCCTTCATTTATTGTGCAAAGTAGCAAAAATGAAAAAGGTTATTACATAATAGCCACTTTAAAAACAGGTAATATGCTTCTAATATTTGTTTTAAAGAAATTAAATGAATCTTTTTTAATATTGGTTTGCTTATTTTATTTATTTATTTATTTTTTTACTGAATTATTTTTAAAACTAGAATTATTTTACTAGCATTTAATTTATTTTCCATTTTAATTTTAATTTAGTTTTTTTTTTTTTTTTTAATTAATGTCTCAACAAAAAAACCTCAGCAACCTCAATCTGCGCCTGCTATGATTTATAAAAAAGTGCAAACTTGCTACTAATCTACATTTACTAAAAGGAGTAGATATGTATTTAAATGTGTAATTAAATCCTGTTTTGTTTTCTCTATGGCCCTTCACTATGGCGTTAGTCCATAGATTTTAATGAATGATATGAAACAGCATAATCCTGTTCTAAGACACACTGACTCTCTGTCCCGTGGACATCTAAACTACTGAATGTTAACTTACCCCTGATAATACTGACACAGTCGATGTAAACTGGAATGGTGGAGTCACTTACTGGACTGAATGAAATTTGTCCATCTTTCTATTTACTAACATTTGACTTCTATTATGTCTTTTCTGACTGGATTTACAGTCGTTTGTAAGCTATTTATTGTGTTGTAGTGTACAGTAATTGATGCATGTTTGTCTTGGATGGATCATTCCTTCTCCTTGTATGTTTTCAACTTGTGATGGTTCACGCTGTAACTGTAGCATAGAAAATATAATAAGGAATGGAAAGAATTTATATATATATAACTAATTTGTATTCAATATGGGGGATGGGGATGAGTATTAAAATGTTTCAAAAGAAATTGCATATGTGCTTTTTTGCTTATTTGTTATCATTAGCCAGCTGACTAAATTATGCTTTATAATGATTCCTTTCATAATCTTTAAAACATTATTTCTTAATGTGTAACCATGAGCGCATACATTTTTCTTAATGACATTTGGTTCCTTTCACTCGCAATGTGGAACAGATAAGGACATTGTTCCTCTTCAGGAACTCAAGCCGCATCGACGAGACCCTATGGGGAATGCCTCCAGCGTGACGGCTCTGAATAGTATGTTTAATCAGTCCAATGGCTGGGCTAGACGTCATAGGCGGATGACGTCATTGGCCAGGAAGCATAAAACACGTGGAGTGCACCTGGCTTCAGCTTTATGTCATTTAGCAAGCGCTCTGTGTGTGTCAGTCTTATTTGGTGTTGTCTATCTTTTATCACTCCTTATTTAAAAATTATGAGTGAAGGCAAGAGTAAGAGTGGGCAGCATTTCGGGCCATGTTGTTCCCTTCCCAAACTACGTTACGGGTGGGGATACGTGCAGTTTCATTGTTGTATGCTCGAGAGCAAAGCACATTTTGAGTAAGAGCTCGCTGCTGCTGTTATGACACGTTACTTCCTGAGCAGAGAAAAAGCTTGTGTGTGAAATCAGCGCATGTTGCAGAGCCAACTGCATTTCAGATATTTAAAGTGATGCCTGTAAATTTAAAGTAAATATCAGGATTTTTCACTGCATTAAATTCTGAGAAATTATTTTTGGGGGATTTTTCACTGCATATAATTCAGAGCAATTAAATGTTGTTAAAATCTATGATCAGAAGTGCTTGAGATTACATTTTCAAACTCACAGTAAGTGGAGTCAGAGTGACGCTCCCTGGCCGGAGGGTTTTTAGCAGGAGGTGGAGCGGTGGAACATTATTCTTGCTACTCTTCGGCCAAAAAGTCCTGGCGCCTATGGACCAGGACTACTGAGGGCCAGCTCCCTCTGGGGAATAGTGGCGTGCACCACATTACATGGTGCCCATCTGTCCTCAGTGCCCTCAGGAGATCGATCAGCTAACCCTGCCAGTGTTTCAGGGCGCAGCGGTCTCTAGCGAGCACTGCTTTCAGTCTTTTCCCCCTGGAAACGTATCGGAGCTGAGAGGCTCACCGCTTCCTCTGGATGTCTCTAGAGCAGCTAGATCGTTCTGCAAAGATTCGCAGGCTCTGGTTGTGGAATGAGAAGTAGATACTCTCTTGAGTAAGGAGGCCATCGATGTGTTCCTCCTCGCTAAAGAGAGTCCGTAATCTACAGCCTTTACTTTACTTTACTTTATAATTCAAAATAAGGATGAAGGACTGATGCCCATTTTAGATCTCTGGCTCCTGAACCGCTCAGTGAAGAAACTGCAGTTCAGGATACTCACTATCAAACTGGTTTGTCATAATAGATCTAAAAGATGCGTACTTCCACGTGTCCATCCATCCTTCACACAGGAATTCCTGAGGTTCAGGGGTGAAGCGTAACAATATCAGGTTTTTCTTTTTGGCCTTGCACTCTCACCCTGCACATTTACGAAGTGTATGTATGCTGCCCTGGCTCCTGTGCAACTCCAAAAAAGTGTGCTTTCTCCAGCACGGAGAACCACTTTATCTTGGTATGTGATTCGACCACGATGCAGGCTCGTATAACACTTGCTTGGATCGAGTCAATCCTCATGACATAAGAGTGAGAGAAGGCCAGTCACTCACTGTCAAGCAGTTTCAGAGACTACTGGTTCTAATGGCGCCTGCAATAAGATACCTCTTGGCCTGCTGTACATAAGACCTCTACAGTGGTGGCTCAGGACTAGGGGTTTTCCCCAGAGGGGAAACCTCCTTCAAATTATCAAAGTGTCATGCCATACATGTCTGACATGTGGAGGAAACCTTGGTTCCTGCATCAGGGCCCGGTGTTGGGAGCTCCTTGTCGCCACATAATGCTAGCAACGGATGCGCCCCTCACACCAGATCCTTGTGTTGGCCCGGGACAGACTCATTAAGAGCCGTCTACATTATCGGGCATCTAAACCTAGGAGACATCCTGAGGCCCGGGGAATGGATGCAGATCTGGAGAGTTTTTCTTGCAGAGGTAGACCTCTTCGCAGCTCTAGAATATGCAATGTTCATCCAGCTTCTCTCTAGTTCATCCAGCTCCACTGGGGCTGGATGCCATGGTACAGACATCAATGGACACTCTCGAGGCAGATCACAATTAATCAGAGTTTATTTATATAAAAACATAAATAGGCAACCAGCGAGAGAGTAGAGTTCATAAATAGATCTTGTCCATAAGCAGTGTCCGTCACAAGTCCTTCTGCAGAAATTGTCCCAGTCCGGATGAATCTCGCCACAACCGAAGCACCATCAACGCACAGCCTCCACTAAAAAGACATAAACACACTGCTAGTATCTTTGGCTCACTGCACACATATACTATTATAAAAACTTAGTGCCACATCAACACAACACAGCAAACTCGTGTCACAGCACACCCAGACAATAATATTAACACTCATAAAAGGAAAATATGGGGTATCGTGAGCTAAAAGGTTGGATAACTGGCACAGCCTATGGACTAAATATTGTAACAATAAGTCTTTATCGAGGTTCTTGATTGGAATAGGTTCTGGAACAATACTAAATGACTGGGCAGCCCAATTGCTACCCAGTCCCGTTTAAATCCTGCATTGTACAGAATAGGCACCAGTTCCTTGTCTCAGTCAACTTCACCGCAGCTTGTCTCGCTCACCACTCTTGACTGATCCTCTGCCCACTCCACAGCGTTCACCTGCTGTCCGTGCCGCCACCACGCGTGCTCTACTCTCCAACGCGTTCGCCAGGCTCTTTTGTTCCCTTGCCCTAGCTGTGCAGGTACACACACTAGGCAAGGATTTGGGCATCTCGTTCCCCATAGCATCTTTTCGACGTGACTCGAGTTCCTGAAGAGGAACGTCTCAATGCAACCCTAGTTCCTCAAAGGGACAAGACGTCACATCTCATAACCACACTTCTAGTATCCCTGCCTGCGCTCACTTCATGACATTGAAGCTGAAGCCAGCCGCACTCCACATGCTTTATGCTTACTGGCCAATGATGTTTATTAATACTGTATCATATACAGATTGTGTAGGTTACTGTAAAGTTGACTCTTCTCTTCTCCCCATTTACCAGAACATGTTTCGTGAGGAGAGGATGAATTTACGTGTTGTAAATCCCACAGCTGACTAAAATTATACTTTTAAAAATATGAAATATGTACACATCTGCAGAGAGTTACTAATAAATGGTGTTAAAATCTACTCTATTAGTAATGTACATTTCTCACACTTTCAAAAATGTTTAACTCCAAAATGGAGGGAGTCATATATATATTCCAGGAGTGTTAAATTTGACTTAAATTGAGTACACTGGCTTTTTTGCTGTGCTGACTGCCTTAACCATTAAATAGAAATCTATTAGGAATATACCTAAAATTATGAATATATATTATATGAATATATTTGATTATATGTGTGTTTTTATATTTATATTGCACATACATATACCATGTAAACAAACTTTTATTTTGGTTGCAAAATAATTTTTAATCAGTTTGACGGCCCTATTTTGAATTAACATATTAACATTCCTGGATGAAGTTAATTCACCTGGCCAGAATGTATACAAAGTGCTGAGAACGTGTCCTGTCAATTCACAGTGAATAAATTATACCGAGAAACTTCAAAAGGTGTATAGGTGCATTATTTCTTTCTATTACTAGTTTCCACTCCTTCCTTCTTTGTGCCACACAAACACACATATGTGTTCTGAGGGTGTGTGTTCCTGTGAGGATTTGTAGTCTTGACAAACACACACGAGGAGTGGAAGTCTCTGTCTTACAGGATCTAAAGTCCCAAAAGAATAATCAGATCGGAACACAACATGCTATTAAGTGATCTTTCTGTTCGCTGTGTCCTCTGACGTTTCAAGAGGATTTGAAAGAAGAAACAAATTGCTTTAAAATGGAAAGATTTCTCTTATCATAACTGGCAGGTAAGGACCACATCTATTGTCTTCATAATAAATGACTAAACTCTTCTCTTACTCTTATTTTTGTCACTGGTTTAATTGCTTTATGTCCTCTCAAGCACCTCTCCTGTTATTTTTGCCGGTGTAGAGCAGGAAGAGGGATGGGTTGTGTGCTTCTGATCGAGCCGGTGGTTGGCCTGTATGCATTTGCCATGTTTATGATCTACCCTCTGCTGCAGCAGTATGTGTACCGTAGGCTGTGGTTTGAGCTGAGCGGCACAGCCTACCCTGCTGAGAGCCTGTCTGAATGCTCAAACAACCAAAGCTATGCCACCATACACCAGGTCAGAGCCTTTAACTACTTCAAAAAGGGCCACTTCTGCCTTCTTAACATTTTTTCTGTTACTGTGTGAAGGCATTCATCACATGTCCTGTAGATCTAACATGTGATGGTGTGTGACGCTGGTAACACAAAAAATAAGCTAGTTAGCTTTGAATCTATAACTTTAAAATGTATAAAAATGAAAAAGAATTGGATTGTTTCTGATGAATAACATCCCATTTGGTGATGATACCAAGCTGCACTCAAACTGAAATGTTCTGTTATGACACTGACAGCTAGGCCTATATTAGTACAATTTATTATTTTTTTTGCAATACAAATACTATACTATATTGAGCTGAAATTATCAATATTTTATGTTTAGGTTTCTAGGAAATACACTCTAAATTAATATTGCCTAAACAGATCATGTGGGGAAAATAAAACATCTAAAATCTAAATCTAAAATTACAAATTCAAATAATAATAGAAATAAAAGCTAAATTAGATTAAAATACAAATTCTAACAGTATTAATACAACTAAAATGACATTTAAAAATAAATGTCTGCAAATAAAATAGCTCAAAGAAACTTGAAAAAGTTTAAATAGCATGAGTGTGTTCAGAGACTAAACTGTTTGCTTTGTTAACAAGGCAAAGTTTACATTGATGATGATATTCATATCATAGTAAGAGTTCTGAAGAACCGGTTATATGTCGAGTTGAGCTCATGTTTTTGTTTCTGTTTGTACTCTTTGTGTGTGTACGAAAATTCCTTTTCAGTTCCCAAGCTCTTACTTGTGCTTGTCATTTGATATATTTATAGAAGCAGTTTCCTATTTCACAATCCCTTTCATTGTCTCACAGTTAGCCCCACTTAACTGGCATAACAAGACTGAACACTTAAAAATACATGTAGATTGTTTTCTGTTCTGATCTGATTCTCTCTCTTCTTTCAGGGAGTGCAGAAGGAGACGTCAATATTCCTCCTCAAGAGTGAACTGTGCTTCCTCATTCCCAGTCTCATATCCGCGCTGCTCCTGGTGTCACACAGTGACCACTGTGGGCGTAAAGTTGCCATCGTTCCTCCTCTGGTGGGCGACACTCTGTTCGCGCTCAGCTATGTTTTGGTCAGCAGGTTCTCCTTCAGTCTCAGTTACCTGCTAGCTGCCTCCTTCCTGTCAGGCCTGATGGGCGGACCCACAACCCTGATCGGAGGATGCTTTGCTTATGTAGCCGACCTCTGTGGAGCAGATCCGGAGGGTCATAAGACCGTCCGAATGGCTCGGCTGGACATGATTTTAGGGGTTTTGACTGGCTTGGCTTCTCTGTGCACTGGGTTCTTCATCGAAGCGGCTGGCTTTACCTGGCCCTTCCTCACTGCCGTCTTTCTGCATCTGATAAACCTCTTCTATGTGCTGGTGGTCTTGAAGGAGTCACTGGTTCTTCCAAACCCCAGTCTGTCTTCGTCCGGTCTCTCTGAAGCCCCCGAAGCCCCTCGACTACGCCAGTCTCAAGCTCTTACCACCCGTCTGCAGGGCGTCTACCTGCTCTTTGCGACCTCTAAACGGAGAAGGAATGTAGTGCTGTTGCTCATGCTTGCTGCTTTTGCCTTTTTCAGGGTGATTATGATTATTCTCCATTTGTTTGTGGTTCAACAGTGAAGTATAATTTTTATGCCTCTAGTAGCATCTGACAGAATTGCAAATGTGAGAAAAAGTGGATTCTTCCATACAGACATAAAAAGCATAAAATACAGGCATAAAAATAAAATGAATAAGAATATATGGCTTAAAATATACCTGTGTGGAATACCATTCAAAAGTTTGGGGTCAGTAATTTTTTACATTTTGATTTTTTTTAATTTTGAATTTTATAATTGACAGTTTATAACGTGTCCATTTATAACTTGTCAAAATATTTCTGTTTCAACTAATTGCCACTCTTTTAATCTATTTTCTACATTCTAAGGATCATGGATTCTGGATTTTAAAAAAAAGACAGACCACCTATTTTCAACATTTATAATAATACCTTTTCCTTGAGGAGGAAACTCAGTATATTAAAATGATTTTTTAACACACATAAAATTAAAATGATTTTTTAACACACATAAAATGTTATATAAAATCAGTTATTTGAAATTGTGATCATATTTCATAAAATTACTGCTTTTGTATTTTTATGAAATGGTATGATAAGCATAAAATACTTATTTCATTTAAAACAAAACATAGTACTATATTGGCTAATTCCTTATCTTTTTTATTATTTAAAATAATATATAGTTAAGTTATTATATAATATATACTATATATATAAGTTATTATTAATTTTTTTTATAAAAAATATATTAATAATAATAATATATGTTTTTTGTAATTAAAATAAATTATTATAATTATGCTGGAGTGAAAATGAATTGGTTTAAGAACTATGATTATTATTATTTCATTTATTATTATTGTATCCCACACAGGTAGCCCTGCAGGGTGGCATGTCCATCTTCATCTTGTATGAGCTGAACGCTCCTCTGTGCTGGAGTGAGGTGTTCGTGGGTTACGGCTCGGCTCTTTCCACTGCCATCTATCTGGTGAGTTTTGCCGGTGTGGCGCTGCTCTCCCGCTGCATGCCTGACGCCTACATCATCCTGCTGGGGCTGACGTCTGTGGCAGCCGGCCTCATCACAGCAGCGTTTGCAAAGTCCACCCTGCACATGTTCCTGGGTAACACTAAGTTTGGGCATTTATGGAGTTTTTAATGGGGGGCTGGATCCTCTATTTTCAGGCGGAACAATAGTGTATGTTTTATTCATTGCAGTGAGGTTGCCTTTGCTGTTGTCCATCATGCCAACTCCTGTCCTACGATCCATGATGTCTAAAATAGTGTCTGGATCTGAGCAAGGTGAGAATTTCAACAGAATAGAATTATTTTAATTACATTTGTCATTTTTTTGGTTCTTTCCAAGTAAACCAATTCAGGTATGACACTTGAACAGAACATCCATGAACTCTGAATTATTGATGGCTCTGTGTTTGTGTACAGGTGCTATGTTTGCGTGTGTAGCTTTTGTGGAGATGCTGAGCGTTGGAGTTGCATTTACAATGTTCAGCAGCATCTATGCAGCTACTCTCTCCTGGTTCTCTGGGTTTAGTTTCCTGCTCGCTGCGGGCCTGACTCTCATACCAGCCGTCCTGATCTGGTGGGCAGCCCTTCTTTATATACCTTATATACACATCTGTATTATGTTGGTTTTGTCTGTAGAACATAAATGTAGAAATCTGAGGAGGATATTACACAACTCCAGTTCATGTCAAATGTACAAAAATAATCGGTGACCTTTACTTCCACACTATATTTTTATTTAAATCGCTCCCTTTTGAACAATGACTGATTTATTCAAAGACTGATGAGCCAATAGCATTCAAGTTAGGACTTTGAAGGAGCATGTCATTGGTTGAACGAGACATGTTTAGTAGCATGTATAGTAACACATACACACAAAAAAGCACGCTTTATCGCCATCTACTGGAGTAACGATGTACAGTAACCTGACAAGATTGATTACTATAATTTAATTACTATTCCCTTTAAAAGTGAAGGGATCTGTCTTAAATTTAAGTAATTTAATAAAAGTTACTTTTCATGTAATTCCATTAAATACTGTATAGACTACAGAACAATTTGATATTAGTGTATTTAACACCAAAATTTAACATCTAGTGTTATAATGTACGTTTTTAATGTTACCTTCTACTAATACTTAAGAGATTATTCACCTACACTTTTGAAGATTAGTAATTACTTATTTAGTAGCTTAGTTTAAACAACACTACCCATTGAACTAAGTGAATACTTCTGAATCCTTGCAACTGGTTTCAAAAGGTTATAGTCAATGGGATGAATCTGATGATATCTTACCACTAAAAGGTATTCTGTGTGAACTGTGCATGATATATTGTACTTTCTGAAGCCACAGAAGTAACTGAATGGTATACAAACTTATTATTAATTTTAAGTGCACTAAATGTTAATGATTCCCAAAGTTGCTATTATAATGTTTAGTTGTATTTAAAATTGTGTCAGAGATGAGATTTTAAACACATTTACACAAACTTTCCCCTTAGTGTTATTCTTTGTCTCCGTCTGGATGTTTATGAGGAATCCCTCATACTGACAGAGGAGAGGATGGAAAACCACACCGAAATCTGTGAACTACCACCATAACATGGACCCTGTGACCCCATGGACCCTCGCTTCAACTCTTTGGCACAATAATGTCCTCCAGGGAAAGTTAGAAAACACGTACGTAAACTGAAAGGGGCACCAAGAAATGCGTAGTCATGTTTTTTTGGGCTCTAAACGAATATGTAAAATACATGTTCACATTGCTTGAAAATGGACTTTTAATGATTTAAGAATGTAGTTTAATTTCATGCATACGTATTGTATATACGAATTGCCATCTGAAAGTCGTTGCACAATGATATATGTTCTAAAGTATACTGATATTGTATTTTTTAATAAATAAATAATTTGTAGACCTTGTCACTCTTTCTCGTAAAAGATAAATGACATGTAAAACATGACACATAAGAAGAAATCATGTAAAATTTCTAAAATGCATCTGTGCACTTTATGACTATTAAGCGATCATTTCTTCATGAAGTTGCTTATGACGTCCATGGGCAGTGGGAAGATGATGGTGGAGTTCTTCTCGGCTGCGATGGTGTTGAGGGTTTGGAGGTATCTGAGCTGAAGGGCAGATGGAGACTCTGCGATCACCAGAGATGCTTCCTTCAGCGCTCTGGACGCGTTCATCTCACCCTCCGCTGCTATAACCTACATTATCACAAACATCATATTAGGGTTTGCCATCAGAAATTTTACATGTGATGCATTTTTGACCATTAAAATACACATTAGTAACGTGTGGCACCCACCTTCGCTCTGGCCTCACGGGCCGCCTCCGCCTCGGCCGCCATTGCTCTCTGCAGCTGCTGTGGCAGTTTAACATCTTTAATCTCCACCCGCTCCACCTTAATTCCCCACGAATCTGTGGCCTCATCTAGAGTCATCTGCAACAGGGAGGAGAATTATGGGACACATTTTCAAATGCAATCATATCACTGAATGGCAAATTTACCTCCCCTTTTCACCATCACACTCACCTGCATACTTTGGGAGATGCCTTCTCGGTCAGAAAGGACCTCAGACAGGTTCTTGGTGCCCAGAACGTTCCTCAAGGTGGTCTGAGCCAGTAGGCGACTGGAGTAATCTGCATTAGACACGTTTGCCACTGAGGCAACAGGGTCATTTACACGGAAGTAAACAACACCATCCACGGAAACGGTCACTGAGTCTTTGGTCAAGATCTAAATGCAAACAAAAACAATATTTCAGTAACAAAGCAAGTCTTGAGCACAGTAAATCGTGTCCTTTGTGTTATTTGTTCAATAACATTGACTTGTTCATTAACTAACCTAACCTGTTTTGAGTGAATCACTAAAACGATTTGCTTAAAAACATCAGTAAGGAGACTGATGAGCGAGTCTGTAAATCATTTACTGAACCGATTCGTTAAAAATAGGCTACTGATTACTTCAGAAACGAAACAAAACAGCCTGCATCCCAATGTGCACACTATCCACCCTAAATTCTATGTGATATGAGTCATTTACAATACTATTTAGGGCATATGGGCGGATAGCATGCACACCGGGAAGCAGGGTGACGTTTTCACATGTGATATTTAGTCATTCACTTAGGATGAATTTAAAATAGAATAATGGCCCTTTACTGTTTCTACTAGCATAACCACTTCTGTGGCACAATTAGCAAGAAATCAGCATCTAATGTTTCAATCAACACAGACTCGTTCAAGAAAGAACGACCGAGTCATTGAATCATTCGCGGAAATGATTCGTTCGAAGACACTGATTGTTTGAGAGGTAGTTGATTTAGCTTTGACTTCGCCTGCTGTAACTGTTCACGTGTTAAATGTAAGTCAGTCGAAATCAACCTCTGGTTTATTGAGTTGTTATTTATTATTTTATTTACCTCCTGGGGAGGGATGTCAAATGAGATGGTTCGAAGATCCACTTTAACAAACGAGTCCGTGCAGGGAATGATGAAGAAGATTCCTAGACACAGGTAACATTTGTAAATTATATTAGTTATTATATTATACTATACGATCTGTGTACAGGTAACATTTGTAAATTATATTAGTTATTATATTATACTATATGATCTGTGTGAAACATTATTGATTGGTTCTTTGAACTAAAATACGTTTATTGTTTTAAGGACAAGTTCTGTGAATGTCCTCCTGTGCGTTAGAAGAAGGGCTAATATTTGACAAAAGATGGTGTTTCCTAAGTATTTGTTTAGCTTTAGCCTACTAAATCGAAGTATTACCTGGTCCTTTGGCTTTTCGATCTGTTATCCGTCCAAGTCTAAATATGACAGCACGCTCATACTCTTTCACAATCTATAAAGCAATATTCAACAATATTAATGTGGTTATAATTCATTTGAACAACAACTGCATTTGTTAAACATTCAGACATTGATGCAACTTCCTGTTAAAGTTCAAGTTTAGTTAAATTGATTTGTTATCACAGTAATTATAGTAAAAATATAATATAGCCTAGTAATTAATATATTTTCAGAATATTTGTTTCGTTTGTGCTATTGTGATCCATACCTTAATGCTTATGAAAATGCTGATCGGAAATATCAAGATGGAGAAAAATGCAGAGATAATCACAATGATCCACCCACAGCAGCCCAGGCTTCCATTGCTTTCACCTGCAACCACAGAAAACGGTGACGTTCTCAAAAACAGCACACGACTAACTTCAAAGTTCACGTGGAGGTTGCTAAACTGTGAACCATTCAGTTTCCAGATTCTTTCGGTGACCACCCAAAAAGTGTAACAACTGACTACTCAACTTAAAAAATTCTATTCATTTATATAGTTTGCTTTGCTAAGAAACTAAATTCTCTCTTCAACTAACAACTTATCAGTAAGACTCTTAACCCTTACTAACAATTAAACTGTAAACCGCATCTTATCTTTTACCCTTAACCCTGAAAAGAAGCACTTTACACCAAAAAGTCACTATCGGCCCTCACTGGATCAACAGGCTCTCGGGTAAATGTCACCCTCTCGGTGGTCTTTTATGAGTGGGTGGATGGTGAACATTGGCCCACAACCACAGTGTGACGAATATGGCTACGCTCATTTTTCCGCACACATCCGTCAATTTCCAACCAAGGCCATGTTTTATGCTCATGACTTGTCTGTCACGCTCTTCTAAAAGAAAGATAAACATTTTCATATGTGATCGCATGTGGTTACTGTATGTAAGTTCTGAACTACCGTGTTGTACAGATCAATCTATTATCCTAAGAGAGGAAATATAGAAACTATAATAAACTCTTTAGGTCATTTTTAATCTGATGTGATTACTCAAATCAGGATAATAGTCCAACTCTAAAACCACAAAACGTTGAAGGCTAAAATGAGTAGCTGACCAACATAGAACTTTCTGTGAACTCAGTAGAAAGATTTTAGAGTAGGCTAACACTTTACAATAAGTTCATTAGTTAACATTAGTTAACGTGAACTAAGAAGGAGTAACTCTACAGCAATTATTAATCACAGTTAATGCTGATTTCAGCGTTTATTAATGCAATATTAAAAGTCGTGTTTGTTAACATTAATTAATGCACTGTGAGCTTACATGAACTAACAATTCATGTTTGTATTTTTATGAACTAACGTTACAGATGCTGTAATAAATGTTCGTTTTAGTTACTACATTAACACCTTATTGTAAAGTGTTGATGTTTTTTTAACAAAAATTTAAATAAATTTAAAATGCATTTAAAAATTGTGTATAATGGTCTCTCACACTTACTTTTTCACAATTTTAATCTTTTTGCGGTGCCTTGCAGTAGTCTTGCAGTTACTATTAGATATTGTGACATACCATATGCACGTAGCACTTCAAGCTTAGTTGACCTTTACTGTCTGTTTAGATTATATCTAAACAATTTCTCGCTATGAATACTAAAAATAATACAACCAGTTATTTAATTTCATATATGTACTTCATATATATCCATATATTTCATATGCTTGTTCTTTCCTCCGTCCTCACGCAGGTGCATTTGTGAACTAGTGGAAAATTGACTGTTTTGCAAAGCAAACACTAATGCAAATGACAAATCTAACTGATCATAGTTAAGCAATACCAACTCAATCGACACCTCATTCGACCTTAACACACAACTCCTGCTATATAATATGCTATATTATACAGTCAGAACATTACATGTTAAAGTCCAATGTTGAGAGACAAAAGGGTTAGATCATCTTACTGATTAGATTCTGCTTGCTCTGGGCTCCTCGTTCCATCTCAGACTCCATTTCCATGGAAGTTTGTTGCTACACGAGATGTTAAAGACGGCTCTGGCTTTGTGCGTAACTGAGATATGTATTTGTACTGCAAAAGCACTTCCTCTGGGTGTGGCCTTGACTACAATGCAATTAGAAGATCATTTACAGACACTAATGGTCTTATGACTCTACCCGTTGTGCAATATGAAGCTGATGTTTGTTAATGAAGCATTTATGATGATTGTGATTTCTCTGAAACACATCCGCTGTGTTTGCTTAAGGCCAAGATGCTTGTCAGTGTGCTTCTCCCGGTTTAGTTTTAAATGCCTTTTCAACATTTTCTTGTTTAACTCTTAGCAACACAAATGCAGGAAGTCATAGGTAGTATTGCGTAATGTCAAGTAAGCGAACAAAGAAATATCGTGATTTGTGACGTGTAAAAGATTACTGTGGTTATTTCACTCCCTCTGTGTGACCAAAGGTATGGGCAGGGTAAATCAATGTAAAAAATAATCAGAAATATCTTAGAACCGTTCTCCGAGACCTCAATGGAGAATTAGCCAGGTTTTCTTAAAAAAAAAAAAGGGAAGTCTGTAATAAAAACACAAACTTCTTTTAAAGATGTTAAATATTTTCTGGAAAAAAAAAAAAAAAAAAAAAAAAAATATATATATATATATATATATATATATTAGGAATTTATCTATACAGAACTATATTTATTATATAAATGTTAGTGCTGTTAAATAATCGCATCCGAAATAAGTTTTTGATTACATAAAAAAATGTGTACACTGTATTTATTATCTAAAGACACAGACTGATAAAAACACTATATGTTCTTATAATTTATATATATTTTTATAAACACAATTGTTTTTCTTAAAAATAAACATGCATGTGTATTTATATATACACACATATTATGTACATAAAAACATTTATTTGATTAATGCGATTAAAGCAAAAACTAACTTTAACAATGCGCAGCATATTTGTTGCAGTATCTTTTTAATCTTTTTATTTTGTCTTGTTTTAAATTGTTACGATACATATTATACATATTTTGTATTAACTAATGTGGAATTTAATTCATTGGTTATATGCAGGAACTCCAGTATTGCATAACAGCAAATAAGTGAATAAAGGGACGAGTAACTGCAAGAGTCTCCTGATTATTGATGTGAAAAAGATAGTGATGCAACAATATGTAAATAAAAACAAACAGCAAGAGAATCTAGGAAAAGAACTTTTATTTCATGATGCTGTTAGAACATACTATACTAAACCTACCATATTCTTTATTATATTTTATAATATATATTGAACACAGAAGTGATTATCGTAGACTCTGAGATCTACACATTGTGTACATGCAAAATCCATGGTTCTGACCTTAATATCAGCAAAATTGCACGGCTGTAAAATTTGTAACACTAAAGTCACTGTGGAGTTCATTTAAAAATCCGCAAGGTAACTTGGGGGAAAAAACAAAAACAAAAAACGAACAGCTACAGTACAAAGAACAAACACCTAATTTACCCATTCTCAAAGGGTATTTACATGTACAGTATTTGACAGACATTAAGAAAAGGTCAGTTAACTCACTACCTTCATGATACAGGGAAAAACAGTTTAGTAAGATTTAGACACCCACACTATTCACATTTCCTCTACTGGTGTATATTAAATTCATTTTAGCATTTATTTTTAAAATTATGATGATTAAACAGAGTGAAGCCCTACTAGAAACAAAAATAAAGAAAACAAAACAAAACCCCATTTCATTCGAATACATATAACAAACAGTCCAGCCCAGTCTTCAAAGGTCAATAAAAATTCTGTTCTACTAATGCAGAGCTCTAAACCACAAGTGTGTCTTGATTTAAAACGCGAGTGTCTTCTACAGGAAACTACTGGAGAGTAGAGCTGCCACATAAGTTTTTTAATTTACCCATAATTGCGTTATGACACACCTTTTTTTCAATGTGGAGCACTACAGTCTACAAAGAAGGTCATTGTTTATGCACACTGCACACCCTAAGTCACATCATTTTTGATATTCCTGCCCACATACAATGATTTACTGCCAACCCAGTGGTGGATGCAGGCCTGGCTGCAGAGGGAAGCTCGAGCCAGCGGCTGCAGGGTAGTTCGTGAATCCATTCGGTTGTGGAGGGTAACTGTCGAGCGCTGATACAGAGTGAGCCTGCAAATACACACACACAAAACTAACATTTGCATAGAGCAGTACATTCTTACGATCCTGCTCGTAATCATAATAGCAGGCATAATTACAACAACAACAACAACAACAACAAGTGACCCTTCAAACAGAGACTTATAGCAATTAATATATAGCTACCTGCAGAAGAGCAGATTGCATGGCAGAGTTGTGAAGACCAGAAAGGGCAGCAGGAGATGCTGTGGTGGAGAAGCCTGGCATGCCTGGGGGGAAAGACAGCAGCCCTGGAAAAGCTGCACCTCCAGGGGCCTGAAGACCACCACTTAGCCTGAATAACACATTAGGCAACATTGCATAAGCAATTAATAATGTAGTTCTAATGATTCTGAAGCAAATATCTTACTAACACAAATAGATTCCACTTGTTTACTTGTGGTGCTTTTCCACTGTATGGTACGACTCGGCTCGGTTTGCGTTTCCCTCCAGTTTAGTACCACTTTAAATCGGAGGGATTTGTACAAATTGTGGGCAAGAGCTGAGCGACCTCCTGAAAAACTTTTTCATCCTCATTCAATGAGAGGAACGACTATATTTTCTTCACAGATGTTATTGGTTGTTAAAGTAGTTTATTTTTGTGCTCATTTCTCTGTCTGTGCTGATTTAAATCTAGTAGGTCTGGTGTTTTGTGTAGCAAGTTCAGTGACGCAGGGAATGATGATTATTTTACACATTTTGGTAATGGTAGTTTGCTTGGTGGTGCTGAAAAAAAGAACCAGGTACTTTACCCAGTGGAAA
>JAUYWG010000002.1:568419-611462 GCA_034779775.1 Enteromius afrohamiltoni
TCTATGAAGATCTTTCCACTGAAACAGAAATTTCATGTCATATTGCGTATGGTGTTCCACTGCAGGAATAGGCCATACGCTTTCACGGATCTTTGTCTTGTCGTCGCAGCAGAAGATGTAAACACAGTCGTCCGGTTTTTTACTTTTTACTGTGATCTCCAACGATGCGAAATCTCATACCCTGAACTATACCATCCCACTCGGCTATGTACAACGGCTCATCGCTGCAGTCGTTCAGATCTCTCCAAACATAGTTGTAGAATATCCTCCAGTCTTTGGCTAGTAGAAATAGGCAGGGCTCATGTGAGGTAAAATTGTCTTCAACATCCATAGCGTAGATCTTCACAGTACGCCTCGCTTTGGCAAACACATATCTAGCGATACGGTCAGCAGACAACTGGAAATCACCGGTCATCGTATTCGTATCTTCGTGAAGAAACTTTGTCAAACTAACTGTTTGTTTTTTCCTAGGTGCAAAAACCAATTCCTTTCTCATTTTGACAGGTCCTCTTTTTGGTGAGATATACATCACTCTTCTACCAGGTTTAGAAGTTTTTGGATAAGCTGCCGCAGCCATTGTATCAGGAGAATGAAGACCGACTTCCACACCTTAACAGCAAGACTCAGACTTTATTTAAAGACAACGACTGAACATTTATTACGTCGACCAGAACAATTGTCATGGGCTAAGGTTATTAAAAACGTTGAAAAATTTAACTTAAACTTAAACTTTTGGTTGTTTGTACAACAGCTGCAATAAATAGCACTTCCTCGGAGCTGAATTTTATAACAGGATGTGGGGTGGGGTGTACAGTCCAGATGTGCAACCAGGTGTCCGGTTTATTGTACGTCATTAAGTCATAAAAGGTCCATAAAACGATAAAAGGGTCATAAATTAGGTCGTAAATTCCTCTCTTGTCATTCTATATAGGATATTTACTACTCATGTTTCTTAATATTAAGCCTAAATGTGTTTTAATGTCACCATTGATGATCATATGACCTTTGAATATTATCTGCCTTTAAATGCAATATATTTAAAATGTACCAAAAATAAACTTGCACTGGCCACTTTAACACAATCAAATATACTTAAGTGTAACTTCAGTTGGACTTTAGCACTGCTTCTGCACAATTAAAGTGCATGAAGTACAAAATAGGTTGTTACACTTTAAAAAACACTGGGTTGTAAACCCAGAATTATGTTAGAATTATGGGTTTATTTGCCTTGGTTAGAATTATGGGTTAATCTTTTAAAATGAAATATACCACATGATGAAAAAAGGGTCTACAATGTATTAGCTTTATTTTTTTCATGAATATTTAACAATTCAATTTATAAACAGCATTCAAAACGATTTATTTTATGGTTTGTAGTTGAAAGTTGAAAAACTGCAAAAACATTTAAAAAATTAATGAACTCCAAAAAACAGTTTAATAAAACAGTTTGCACATTAATTCATATGCACATTAAATGAAACCTCTAATATATCTCATCTCAAGAACAACTGTTTGTTACAAAGCATTATTGTTTTTGTCTAAATTATGAACCTGTTGTTTTCGCCAGTATAACATTTTCACAAAAATGTAATTGATAATCAACAGTATGTTGTTCAAACACTGTTTTGAGTAGATCTAAAACATAAAATTATTTGAAGCATACATCTACTGCCCCAATGAGAGTGCTTTATTCCAAAGACTTTCCTGCCAGGATGACAAATGCCTGGGAGACAATGTGTCCATTTTCAAGTGACAGTACATAAGGGTAAGGTCTTGATGCTTCAGCCTGCTGGAGGTGCTCCACCTCATTTGTTCCAACCTAAAGGACAGATAATGCAAATGAATAAATGTGAAACAGAATATCTGGGTGTGGGTATGTGTGGTGGGTTGGGAAGTTAATCCAAAATGTTTATTCAATCAAGGACCAGAGCTTTGGATGAGGCAAAATATCTGAAAATAATTATGCTACATAATCAAATTATGCTACAGGCATTTTTTAAAATTTAATAAATTTATTTATACAAATTAATAAATACCGTAACAAATGTTCATTGTTAGTTTATGTTAGTTAACAAATTAATTTGTAACCAAGGAGACCTTACTGTAAAGTGTTACCAGATTTTGTTATTACATGCTGTTCATGGGTTTGGTTATCCATTTACATTATATTACCTTTACATTTAGTCATTTAGATGCTCTTGTTTAAAGTGATTTACAATTGAGCACAGTGCAGCATCAACAAAACAACAATATACTAGTGCTATTACAAGTCTCAGTTAGCTTAACACAGTACATGTAGCAAGGTTTTTTAAATTGTATAATAAATAAAAAGAAAACAAACAGATAGAACACAACAAGAATAGAGATGGTATTGTTATTTGTTTTAAAGAGGCACAAAATCTCCTTCCAGAACATTCTCTTACACCGTTCTTGGCTGGTGGAATGATCTTCCCATCATTATCCGAAATGCCAACTCCCTTACAACTTTCAAACGACTGCTGAAAACCCATCTCTTTCAACACTACTTGACATCATATAAAAAAGAAAGAAAATTCTTAACCCTACTCTTTCTTTTCCTTCTAGCTTGTACTTATTTGAACATTGCCTGTTATACGGTATTATAAACACTTCCTAAGTTGTTTTTGCCTCTTGAGGACTAATTGCTTGATGTTTTCCCCACCTGTAAGTCGCTTTGAATAAAAGCGTCTGCTAAATGAATGAATGTAAATGTAGCATTGGAGCATTTTTTTTTAAAGAATAGAATTAGAATAGAGTGCTAGATTTAGAGGAACCTTTTTATTCCTTTATAACCCTGACTATTTATGAAGTATCCAAGATACATTATCATTAAAATGACAAAGTTCTTGTGGAGTGTATCTTACTCACAATTGCAGATAACAATGGTGATGATGATGATGCAGAGGATGAGGCCTGCAGCAGCACTGCATGAGATGATCAGCAGCTGGACAGCTGTGATAGTCATAAAACAGGGTGTGATCGGATTATAACACTATTTTACATTTGTAAAGTTATTAAAGTGCATGAAGTACAAAATTAGTTTTTACACTTTAAACAACCCAAATTAGGTAGCTTTTACTGGGCTGGGTAAATGTAGGACAGAACCCATATAGGGTTAAATTAACCCAAGAAGTTGGGTTAATAATGTTAACCCACCAAATGGGTTGTTTTTCTACCCAAAACCTGGTTATTTTTTACTAAAACTATGGGTTAATTTGAAATAATAAATGGGTTATATTTTCAGATAATTAATATTTAAAAAAAAAAATTTTTTTAATGAAATGGAAAAGCTTTATTTTATTAGCTTTATTTTTTCATTCATATTTGTAATATATACTGTACAATAAAATTCAATTTATTAACAGCATTCAAAACAATTTCTTTTATTTTTATGGTTTGTAGTTGTAAGTTGAAAACCTGCAAATGTTTAAACATTTATGCTTGACAGAAAGACTTAAGAACATCAAAAACATTTAAATAATTTGTTGCTAAGTATTTGGAGGTACACACACATATCCTTTACATCACATATGTGACCCAGGACCACAAAACTGTTCTTAAGTAGATCAAGCTTACTTTCCATTATTATCCACTGGCGGTGGATGAGGAGACCCCCTTCACAATGTAAAGCGCTATATAAATGTAAGGAATATTATTATTATTTATTTAGATGTATAAATCTCAGTTTCGAAACAAAATTATCCTTTATATTAATTATTATGTGTGTTTTTTTTTTTTTGTGCAGGTTCGTGTGTATTTTAGTCTGGTTAATTTTAAAGTCCAAAATTTAAACTGTCTGTTTATATTTCTAACATTTTAACAAGCATGTGTGGTTTTTTGGTACACGGAAAGCAATTTAGGCTAGTGTAGATTTGCTGAATTGTGGCTGGTAATGGTTTATTAAATGAATTAATATGCACTGGTTAAAGTGATAGGTAGTTACAATGACCCACCTTCATAAGAATCGTCCTGTAAAGTGAGTTGTATACTACTGTTTGTATACAGAGTTTGTGAGTAGTTGGCGTAACAGGTGATTGTGTCTCCATCACTCCAGTCAGGTTTACACAGACGCAGCTCACTCTCCGTGGCATTAGTTGTGAAGGAATGAAGTGACCCATGACCTTCTCTGTCCCAGGTGAAGTTCACCTGCTCAGACGTCATACTCTCCAGAGAGCAGAGCAGATGGACACAGGTTTCATTACTGCTGTTCAGTTTCTGCAGAGACAGATGTGGACGGACTGCAGTGGAGAGAAATGTTATGATGTTTAGATGTTTATTACTGACATCAAGGCTAGATGGTCTACAAGAGGTAAACATTTTTTATTGCAAAGTTTACATTTTTTTACTCACTTGCAACTTGGAGTGTCACATTTGATGTGTAATCTAATGTTGGTGGTGGAATTATTATTGATATTTTACAGCTGTAATTACCAGAGTCACTGAGCTGAACATTTTCTATACTTAGTGTGAAAGAATTTGAAACGAGGGAGGCATTCTCCAGGGTTAGATTCTGTAATGTTTTTAATATGAATAATCCCTTTACAAATAGTTGTGCTGCTGCTATGATTACTATGTTTTCTCCACTCTACAAAAACTTTTTTACTGTCTTTAGGGGGTGAGTGGCAGGGAAGATAGACAGCGTCTCCTTCAACAGCTCTGAAATCATTCTCTGCATCTGTGGATTGAGACACATTTCAGTGTAGCTGACAGCAGAACGTTTCCTTCAATGATACATGATATATCACATCTGTGAAAGAGATCACAGAAAAATGGACAACATATAACATGTATTTTTAAACTTATCACTGGGATCCTTGTTTTTCTGAAGTTAATAATTGTTATGTAGAAGAAGACACAACTAAGAGTTTAGTCTTTGTTTTAAAACAGAGCTGAAATCTCTTACCGGTATGCGCGAGATAAATTAGAGTAAAAAAAAAAAAGACAGTTTATAATCCACTTTAAAAGCATGTCGATGAGCTAAGCGTGTTAGTACACACTTCTCTACACGAACACACACACACACACTGAGTCATGAACTTCCTGGCAATGTTCCCACACAAAATCTGCTTCCTACTTCACAACAACCCTACTTCCCGTCGGTCAAACACTATGAGATTCACTTCAACTTAAAATGCTTAGTATCAAATAAATGTATTTCAAATGCGTTTAAGTATATTTATTTTTCACAAGGGTACTCATTTAAACACTTGGCTGCAGCGTCAGACCTTTCACAAACTTCACAGGTTCCTCCAGCTAGAGGCCAAAACTCAATAACCTCATTTATCCATGTGTTGATCTTCAGTAATGATGAAAAAGCTGAGAACACTCTCAGAGGACTCTCGACACCTGTCCCCTAAATTAGACTTCTGCACCCATCTTTGTCTCTGCACCAGAATGGGGAGCTAAGGACCCGAGGGAGTGAGCAGTCTTTTTTTTGGGGTGGGTGGATATGTGTATGTGTGTGTGCTCAGTCAGCTGTGGTGTGGTAATGCTCTGGACACACATTACTCCCACAGATCCAGAGAGTCAGTGTTCCGGAGCTTCTTTTAGTATGTTTTGTTCTTTCCTCCTCCTGTCCGTTCCCCATCTCTCAGCCCGTGTCTGGCTGACCTATTCATTTGTGCCATAGGAGAGCTTCTCTTTCATGGGTGCTGCAAAGCTTTTGTGGCATCTCTCATTCCCTCTGTCACTCTGTTATACCACTCTTTTACTCATCCTCGCAGTCTCACAGAGCCCCTATTAACCTCATGAGTCCAAGCAGAGGGAATCTTCTGCATCACCTCTCCTCTGAGTAGATCCAAGCAATTTTGCTTATGCAGCCTGTCTTCCTACATACATAAAATGGCTAGAAAGTTAGGGCTTTATGAACCACACAAGCTCTAATCCTTTGAAGCCCTGTAATGGATCATAAAGAAGTCGAAATGTACTTCTCTAATGGCACAGTCAGCGGGGTACATTTCCAACCAACAGTGGCAAACCGTTAATGGAAGCGCTGTATTGATTTTATGATCGACGTCATGTTCCGATGCATTCATCTGCAGTTTATCCTGACCACCATTTTGAACACTGGCACCTGTTTGGCTTGATTGTAATATTTGGTGTTTACTCATTGAATTTGATTAGTTTGTTTTGAAGCAGGTCAAATGCACAGGTGTTTATTTTGTTAAGAAATCTAACAAAGGCTGCATTTAATGTGATCAAAAAAAAGATACTGTAGGTTTTTGGTATAGTATTAGTATTCATGTGGCAAAGTGATGGCGAAGCTGAATTTTTGACAGCGATTACTGTAGTCTAGCGTTTCTCAACTGATGGGGCGTGGAGTGTACAGGGGGGAAAAAAACCTATCAATATCATTAACAAAAAGCGTAATTATGGGCCAAGCACGTTGGCTATTTTGAATTTTGTTCTTAATTGCTGTACGCATTCGCGTATTATTTTGAAAATAATTACAAAAATGTTCAGCACCATGCCACGTCACCGCCACCTGGTGGTAAAAATTTTATATTTAAATGGCTATAACTTTGGGTGTGTTTGGGTTATTTATTTCCGTGGGAGTCACATTTTTAGTCCACACAAGTCCAGTGATACCAAACATGTCAGGTTTTGCCTTATGGTTTGTGCAGAGTTGCATTTTAACGCTTAAAAAACATTTGGTGATATCTAATGCTGCGTTCACACCAGACGCAAAAGAAGCATTAAGCGCGAGTGATTTACATGTTAAGTCAATGCAAATACGCGATTCGCGAAGTTTGCGAAATGCTCAAGTTGAAAAATCTGCAATTTTTTTTACGAAAATTCACGCCACTTTAACCAACCAGGAGCTTGCTCTAGTAGTGACATGATTACTAGCACAAATTACTAGGACAAAATCATCTTCGCTGCATGTGGAGGAGCTGTACGACACAGCTTCGTACTTTAATTGAAAACAGGAATAAAAAGGAAATAAATACTAGATTCATTAAACCAAAGTTTGCCTATTAGATATACTCAAAACTAATTTTACCTCATGTCTAACCACTACAGAGACTGGAAGCGCCTGGCCGAAGCCCATCCCATGACGAGAAATCGTGTTAGCTGTGAAGCGCGAATGATTTTGCCGCTGGAGTGCTTGGCCCTGTAATAGCTGCTTGCAGCTATATTTCTAAAAATCATTTTTCCCTCTGATGCAAGACTTTTATTTTAAAAGGCGTGCATGAAAGCCTTTGACACTTCTGTCAAAAGCAGTTTGAAAGAGTGCCTGGGAAAAACCGTCCCAATCTAAAAGGAGCATGTTTCCTTTGATCTCTCACCTCAGAAAAACAAACCATCCAAAAACTAGTTTGGGTCTGCTGTTTAATAGCTTTATTAAATAGACTTTTTTAGCAGGCTAGTCCTTCCTGTTTATGCAGTACTAGTCACATTCTTAACAGTGTTAACTTAATTTTTGTGAAATCTATTTGATTCACATTAATTTCTTATATATATAGTGGGTCGCAGCTTGATGACCATGGGACAACGTGGTTCTTTCAAAAACATAAAATAAAGGAATTACTCTAAAATTTGAAATTAAACTGTATTTAATTTTATTTTTTGGAGCGAGGTTGATAAGGATTATGAGGGCCTTTTTTCTTTCTTTTCCTGTTATTTTTGTGCCCCCTGATGGCAAGTGAACAAGTTTTAGCAATAAACAGGCCCCACGGTCTTATTTATATCTGTTTTCAGTTCTCTAAAGTTCTTGGACAGAACATAAAAACACATAAGAGTCAAGTCTTCTTCCATTTATTCAGCTGCTGTGTTTCTTCCACATTTGACAAACATATTCAGGGACACCATCCAGAGGCTTGTCTAGATTAGTTACCAACTGTGCTTGTATTTACAGGACACTGTGCGAAAACGTTTGCCATCCTGAGGAGGTTTGCAAATGAAGCTGTAACACACGCTCCTTGGTTGCTTATAGTGGATGATGACACACTGATAAGGTGAGTGCCATTTCTTTATACCTGGTAAAAATTGTATGAACCTAATTGGAAATTCATTTAAAATATGTCTGTCTCACATGCCATCTGCAGAATTGTAATCCAGCAATCTGGCACAAATCTGAAAGTAAAGAACACCCACATGAATATCCTCTCATTGTGTTTAGAGTGAATACATTTTCAATCTGGTTTCCAACCTTAGCTGAGACAGTGCTCATGAAGATAATAAATAATAATCGCCTAATTCTGATTCTGGCAAAACATCAGTACTGGTACTACTAGATCTCTTCATAGATCTGACACTGCCAGTCATAACATATTTCTAGGAAGATTGGAAAACTGGGTCTGACTTTCTGGGATGGTACTCAAATGGTTCAGGAGTGGATATTATGTGAGTATAAAAGACCATAAGTCTTAAGTGGACATCCATAACATGTGGAGTCCCACAAGGCTCTATTCTTGCACCACTCTTGTTTAGCCTGTATATGCTCCCACTAAGACAAATAATGAGAATGATCCAAATTGCCAGAGCAATGTTGATGATACCCAGATTTACTTTGCCGTATCTCCAAATGACTACAGCACCATTGACTCCCAATGCATTGATGAAATTAACAGTTGCATGTGCCAGAATGTTCTTCAGTTAAACATTTGGAAACAAAGTTAGATAAATGCATGCCTTGACTCAAGTCAAGAGTCTTGGTGTTTTTCTGGAGACAGACCTGAGTTTCAGTAGTCATGTCAAAGCAGTAACTAAATCAGCATACTATCATCTCAAAACATTGCAAGAAGGAGATGTTTTGTTTATAGTTAAGACTTGGAGAAACTTGTCATGCCTTTATCAGCAGAAGGGTAGAGTAGTGTAAAAGTGTCCTCATTGGCCTTCTCAAGAAGATCATTACAGAACGCTGCAGAAAATTTGAGCATATGGTATTAGTCCTCAGGTCCTTACACTGAATTCCTTTTACGTTTAGTATTGGTTTTAAAGTACGTTTACTTGTTTATAAATCACTCAAAAGCCTAGGAGCTAAATACATTGCAGATATGCTCACTGAATATAAACCTAACGGACCATGCAGATCATTAGTATCGAGTCAGTTAGAATTACCAAGGGTTCACATAAAACCAGGGGAGTCCACTTTTAGTTATTATGCCGCCCACAGTTGGAGGTAATTCCAGAAGAGATCAGATGTGCTAAAACATTAGCCACGTTTAAATGTATAATCAAAACACATCTGTTCAGCTATGCTTTTACTAAATGAGCTCTGTGCTACGTCCAAACTTACTGCACTGTATTTTATGTATAATCATTTTCTATTTTTAACTGACCTTTAAATTTTTTTTTAATACTTTAAAATATTTTTAAATTTCTTGTTTTATTGCAGTTATAGATTTTTATTTCCTTTTATGTAAAGCACTTTACATAAATTACCATTGTCTATAAAATGTGCTATAAAAACTTGCCTTGCATTGCCTAAATTGTATTATGCTGTCTCCAGTTAAATTAATGTTAATGTTTTCAGGAAGGTCACAGCTACGCTGAACAAAGTGAATGAAGAAAATAATAAACAATGTACATAATCTTAAAAAATCCATAATATCGCCAACTATCCACAATAGGGCAAACACAGGTCAGACAGACAGGATGCAGGATGCCCATCTCCTTACCGTCCCTCCTTTGCATTAGAATAAATGTTTGTTATTTGATGCAAAGGTAACATGATATGACGCATGCCGTTATAAATGTACATACATTTTAAAAATATACCAATATGAAAAACTTTATGATACTGATGACCGTCAAACGTCTTGTGAA
Source organism: Enteromius afrohamiltoni (assembly GCA_034779775.1). Taxonomy (NCBI): domain Eukaryota; kingdom Metazoa; phylum Chordata; class Actinopteri; order Cypriniformes; family Cyprinidae; genus Enteromius; species Enteromius afrohamiltoni. The sequence goes on from JAUYWG010000002.1 coordinate 578,209, forward strand.
AAGGCTCTATGGGATGTGGTAGTAACAGGGTTGATAGTATTATCTTGATTTGACATTTTTAGCCTTGTAGATGTTTGTGAAACTACAAGGTGCTTCTTAATAAGATAATTTAATACTTTAATTTTTTATTCATTTATTTATTTTACAAATATATCGGTTACTAACTGGGTTGATGTTAGAAAGCATGACATTTAAGTTCAAAGGAGAACATGTAAAGAGCACTGTCTAGGCACTTTTTGATGCTTAAAATAGTTCTCATCTCTTCAAACATAATAAAACAGAAAGGGAAACAACACTGATGGATAACCTTGATGCACATTTTCAAAACATTTTAAAAATGCGCTGTGAACAAAATTGCATAATGTTTATTTTAATATTGTGTATACATCCAAATGTGCAAATCTGCCAATACAGCAAAGAGAGTTGGAAACAGGGCTGAGGAGAGGCCAAAAATGTAAATAAATGTAAATAAAAAAAGGTTAAGTTTACTGTTTAACCTTTGTCTTGCAGTCTCCCCAGACTTCGAAGGCTGCTGAGTTGTTATGATCCAAATGAAGCTGTGAGTGTTGGAGAACGTTACGGCTATGGGCTTAGCAGGGACGGCTACAGCTACATCACGGGAGGTGGAGGGTGAGATACTGCTCAGATATTTCTAATGCCCAGACTTAGGACTATGGGTTTGCCTTAAACCTTTTCCACTTAAGCATTAAACTTAAGCAGATAGTTCAGATGTGCACTTACTTTTTACCTGACAGATAATAAAAGATTTGACCAAAGGGTTTTTTTGAGTCTAGCATTTGATAAAGACTTCTGGGTGGGCTTTTTTGACTTGTCAGTAAGTAACCAAGTAAAAACTTCTCAGTTGCTTGTTTAGTACCGTTTTGTTTTGGTGTTGAAATCTTTGTGTCCTGACAGTATGCTGCTCAGTAACTGTTGTCAAGAGGTTTCTGTTTACTTGTAGCATTCTAATTAGCAGACAGTGACTTCTCATTGCAAGTATTTTGTGAAATAACCCAGTCGAGTCCGGACTTGTACCATGTCACATTGTTAGCTGTCCTGAACCTTTATTGCATTGAACCAATCCTGTAGAACGTGTAACTATTTTATTTGATCTTTAATTCATACAGGATGGTGTTAAGTAGAGTAGCGGTACAGAATATTTTGGCAGGTGGCTGTGGCTGCCGTGCTTCCGATGCCCCCGATGACATGGTGTTAGGGATGTGTCTAACCACACTTGGACTCCCGGTCACACACAGCCCACTTTTCCATCAGGTAACGAACACAAATGCACACCCTCAAATCACATGCTGTCTTTCACTGTGATGTTCTATAGCTGCAGAAACACAAGTAATAAGGCAGGGATTTATTTTTCATGTGCGATGTGCTTCTGGCATCCAGGCAGAACAACAAATAAGCTGAAAGCCTGTTGGTACAAATGTGGAAAGCAACTTTGTGCATATTTAACAGCAGAACGGGGAGTACAGGAAGAAAGATTTATATGTTTTTTTAGTCTTGAAGACCCTGAGCCTCATTTATAAAACACATTTCCCATTTGGTTCTAAATTTTAAGCATTTCATTGTAAATTAAAGAAAGTGTTGCTGTTTTAAACAAACCTTTTTTTTTCTGTGGAAGGAGAGGTTTTGAGGAATGTTCACACTGCTGTCTTCTGTACTATGAAAGTCAATGGCTGTCAAGCTCAAAAGAAAAAAATGAAAAAACACACACCATAAAATCATTCTACCTGTACAGCTTGTTCCTAGTCATTATAAGCCAGATGATAAAGGATTGTATGAGAAATGTAGTTATTCACTAAATATCCTGCCAGGCGTACATTGAAGAACTCTCTTATACTCACAAAGGTTACATTTATTTGGTCACAAAACTTTCTTTAAAATGACTTTTTTATATTGAAATGATGATTTATTATTATGATGGCAATGATTAATATGAATCATAGACTTCCAGACTTCCATATTACATGATCCTTCAGAAATCATTCCAATAAATAGGAGATTTTAAGATTTGATGCTCAAAAAAAGAAAAAAATCCTTTTATCACTGCTGAAAATAGTGTTCTCTGAACACTTGTTAAATATTAACTACCACTTTTCCCTCCAAAAAAAATTCTTAATTTGCAACTAACGCTATGGTTGTTGTTAACTTTAAGGATGTAGCGAAAAATTATGTAAAATAAAGCATTATTATGTGCTTAATTAGCACTAATAAATGGCTAATATTCTAATATTACGCATGCTAATAAGCAACTGATAAGTGTAACTAAAATAAAGTGTTACCGAATAATGTTAATAACCCTGGACCTTTTAATTTCTGGTGTGGTCACAATCCAATTTCACTATTAAACAAAAAATGTAAATAAATGGCCAACTACTAATTTTTATCCAAAAAAGAATGACGCGATATAGGTTTAATGTAAAATAATTATGATAATAATCATTATAAAAAAGGCAGAAAAAGATGACAAGATTTACATGTATCTGCACATCATTTGATACATTTTTGAGAATAACATTTGGGGAATTATTACATTCAGGACAAGTTTATGCATGTCTGTTAATGAGCTGTGTGAAATTGGTGTAATCACACGGTCTACTCTCTGACCAAAGGCCCGTCCACATGATTATGTGAAAGAGCTGCTGGCACGACAGAGCCCGATCTCCTTCCACAAACACTGGAACATCAACCCTGTCGCTGTCTACCAGCACTGGCTCGCAGAGCCCAACCACAACAGACCACACTCGCTCACACAGACCCGAGAGGAGCTGTAGATGGAGTGAATGTATTTTATTTAAGAATTCAATGAAATCGATCATGGAATCAAAATGAATCCTATATCATTTGAAACACTTTCTTCATATTATTACAGTTTTTTCTTGTTGAATGTTTTGATCTCACATTACAGAAGGGTTGCGAAATGGTGTTAGATTGACTTCAGGTAATAAACTGTCATATTTTTGATGTTATGAAAGGAAGTTGTGGTTAAATGCACAAACACGGTGTATAAATCACATTATCTATTCAACAATAAAAGAAACCTGAGAAACGTATGCACTATTTATGACGTTATGTGTCACTGTTAAGCTCTGTCTATGCGTGTGTGAAAAGGCAGAGTGATATTTATGTAGCTGTCAGTACAGAAGATGCTGTATCACATTTCATCCCTCTGTGCATTTCACAAAACCTTGTTCTAACAAAAACTATACTGAAATTTAAAATTAAAAGTGACCACATCTTGAAGATGATATTACTGTGACAGTTTAAATGGTTTCTAGGCATGGTGCAGTGCAGTAAACAGAATGCTCAGGGACAAAATATTCCATGGTTTAGAGAGTGCTTTAACAAATTAGGCATCTTGGGATTTTGTTTTTGTGGTTTTATGCTTTCAGTTCTGTGTCCTAATTTCTTTAAATATGAAACTTGCATAACGTTATACAAATGTTTTATTGGTTAAAGCTAAAGTGAGTCATTTTGAAAGGAATTCATAAATAATTGGTTGTAATATTCTTTGTTTTTTAAAGGTTTTCTGAACAGTCCTCCTGTCTTGGGTTAGTGGTTATAAGCACACATTGTACAGTAGTCAACATTTGATGCGGATCAAAAAAGCTCAAAGTTGTCCAAAGACAAGAATGCACTTTGGTTTTAGGGTTTTGGAAAACTGGATTGTTTTGATCCACTTCAAATGTTGACTACTGTAGTCTTGGCCAAAATCATATTTGTTTTTTGGAGGGAAAATCTCCTTCTTTAGCTGTCTCAACATAAGATGGAATAGTTCATCATTTGAACATACAAACACTGCACACAAATACCCCATAAAGATGTCTGAAAAAGGTCTTAAAATCTTAACTTACCCTTCTACAAATCAAGGCCTTAACGAGGTCTTGAAATGGAGTAGTGTTAGAGCTGTCGTGTGGAAGACAGAACGCATGTATTTTAATATCACACGCAGGAGTATAACAGAACTGAATACAATGAGCAGCATACCATTAATCACAGACACTGAAACATTCAAACAGATCTGCATAAATACACATGGAACTTATGAACTGAACACACGACAGGTGAGGTTTAATCAACTAATAATCACCCGAACCCGAACATACCAAATATAGACATACACGTGGGAATACAAAACTAAACCAAAACAAGGAGACAAGAAACTGAAACTAAAACAGACAGAACGTAACAAGTAGACAGTGTTTAACATTAAATTAAATTACATTAAATGTCACATCAATGACAAACAAATCTCAATATTCTTAAAAACAGGATGCATTCACTTGTGATGGAAAATAAAGACATGATGTCCTGTTTACTGAACAATTGGGGAAAAATACAACTTCAGCTTATGTCATTTTGTGCAGAAAAACACCCCCAGAGCATGATGCTTCCAGCCCCATGCTTCACTGTAGGTATGGTATTATTGGGATGATACTCATCATTCTTCTTCCTCCAAACACAATGAATGGAGAAAAGACCAAAAAGTTCTTCTTTGGTCTCATCTGACAACAGGACTTTCTTCCATAACTCCTCTGGATCATCCAGATGGTCCCTGGCAAACTTCAGACAGGCCTGGACATGGGCTGACTTAAGCAGGGGAATCTTTCATGCGATGCAAGATTTTAAACCATGACGTCTTAGTGTACTACTGATAGTAGCCTTGGAAATGATGGTCCCAGCTCTCTTCATGGCATTGACCAGCTCCTCTCGTGTAGTTCTGGGCTTATTCTTCACCATTCTTAGCATCATTGATACCTCACAAGGAGAGATCTTCAGTGGGGCCCCAGTCCGAGGGACACTGAAACAGTCATCATTAGCCTCTTCCATTTTCTGACAATTGCTCCAACAGTTGTTGTTTTTTCACCAAGCTGCTTGGCAGTTGCCCCGCAGCCCTTTCCAGCTTTGTGAAGGTCTACAATTTTGCCCATGCTGCTACTTAGACTTTGGTTGATTGTGGGGATATATATATAAATATATATATAATTATATGTATATATGTATAATTTTCAGTAAAATGAAATGAATTTAGACCAGTTGGAGGTTGAATTTATATATTAAAGTCTAGTTAAGGTTCACTGTATGATTCATAGAAATGTATATTTTAACAACATGTATTGTTTCCTTACATTTTTTCATTTTTTTTCTTGCTATTAAAAAGAGTTTTAAATAGTCCTAAATCCTTTATTCCGGGTGTATGCTACTAATTCTTTGCTTTCAGCTGTAAATTCACCTGGAATAAATGTTGGAAAAACAGCAGTTTAATAGCCTACCTGTTTAGTCATGCTTCTGTTTTTGATGGTTTACATTTTCCAGTATTAAACTTGAGGAATCTTACCATCTAAAGGTAAGGAAAAAGGGTTGACTTTTTACTCATTTGTGGTTAGATTTATTTATAGTTTCTTCCTTGCATATTTTATTCAAGAGTACACAGTGAAAGGGTCAAAGGTATGGTCGGTTTATTTCCTGTTTTGGAATAATCTTGCATTTTCTTCCCTGGCATGCTGTTTGACCACCCTTTTTACCTTTTATATCACAGTCTAAGCTGCTGTAGGATAACAGAGTTTCATCTCAGGCATTTTAAGGCTGAATCCTGAACTTTCCACTCATTTCAGACATCATTTGGTAAGTCATATCAAACTTCTCAGCTTAAAGAATAGTCTCTGTTGTCTTTTTCAGAGCCAGCTTATTGACAGCAGAAAGATTGAGCAATGAAAAGAACAGAAGCAGTGGACCAATGAAGAAATGAATTTAGTGAACTTTCAAAGCCCCACGGAAATGATTGAGAACAAGAAGAAATAGATAACATCTTGCTTAAATGCTTAAAGACCCCCAAGGCGCATTTATTATTTCTTAATATTTTTGTTCGCTTTAGATATGGGATGGGAAATGGGATACAATTTATTATAGTTAAAACATGATGTGTTTTCCTCCTGGACGTCTAACAAGCCTTGGAGTCATGAGCTCTGTTCCAAAAACTAGCGAACTAAGTCTTCTTCAACAGGCCTTGACCAAACGCAGCTTACGAACTGAAATGAAATAAACCTAATGGCTAAGGGAGCTACAGCATCTCACAGCAATTCGTATGTATTTTACGCGGGGGCTAACTTGTACAACCTCACTGGTACGAATTCATGCATTTTTTGCCAAATAGTACCAAGTTGCCAGTTTGTATAAATTTGTACGAAATAACCAACACCTAACCCCTCCCCTAAACCTACCCGTCACTGGGGTTTAGACAAATCGTTCAAAGTGAGGTTGTACAAATTAGCACGAATTTGCCACCTCATACAAAATGTTCGTGAGTCTGGACATCACTTGCACAACAGAAATTGTGACTTGCTTTGTTAAGCACTAAAACTATTCAATTTTATTTTTGATATTATATAAATATATTTTTGTAATTTATTTTGAGTTTAAAATACATTTCATTTTGAGTTTAAAAGAAATGTAAAATGTTCTTGTTTCTAAAACATTGACATATTTAAAAAACATTTTTAATTTTAATAAACATTTATTTGCCATAACAACTTATACTGCAGGAAATAAGTGTCATTAGAGTTATGTATTATTTCTAGCCTTTGATTCATTCAGGAACCTGCCATTTATTCCCTTATTCATTCATATCATCACCACACTAAGTTGTTGCAAGGAGGTCTGTGGGCCATCTGTGTTTAGTGTGAAATGTGCTAAATTGTCATGGGATAGCCAATGCCTTCCTCTGAAGAAGGAAAAATTAAACCACTCTGACTTTTTCCCTTGCCTGAAGACAGAAGATTTTGCTCCGATATCTTGGCAGCGTTTGATAGAATTCAGTCAGCAGCACGTTTCTCTTTAGAAGCTCTCTTATTTACGCCAGCAAGTCTCCATTTACTTGATTGAAGTTTCTCTTCTTTTATAACTAGAATATCCTTTTACATTGTTGTACGACGTGCTAGCTGATATATAGAAGCATCCACCTTGTCCTGAAGTCTATAAGAGAAGGAGATTTGAATAAGCCTTTCTGTTGTAGAAATTGACTATTTTGTAGAAAATCCTTAATTGTTTAATGTTGCTACGGTGGTTCAGTGGAATAGAACGCCTGGGGATTCAGCTGTTTTAACTTCTCTTAATTTAATCAGTCTTATCATTTAAATGGCAAATCTTTCATGTGTTTCTATTTATTTAAATTTGCTAAATGACCAGGTTGTTTTGAACTAATAGATTCTTGCTTTAGAAGTTCTATTCAAAGAATTGGTAATGCTCTAGTTTCAACGTGACCAATGAAGCAATATTTTATCCATAATTTATAAAAATGACTAGAATGAAAAGCTCTATTATACTAAGTGCTTTAGAGATAGCAAATGGTTTTGTGCTGTGCAAATGTAAGTAATGCTGTCTTTACAAGATATTAGATTTGCAAAGGGAACATGAGTCTTTATTATAACTTAAAAAAAAGTTATTGTACTTCCGAGGGTCTGTTATCAGATACAGTACAATGCTGAAATTAAACCCATCTTAAATCGGAAGATTCTCTGCTGACTTTGTATATTTGTGCATTTTATAAAGTACATCTTGAAAAGACTTCTGATGAGTCATTCAGAACTGCAGCAGTTATTCAAAACCACCACGGGCCTCGCATGGCTTAGAATTCTTATACCTCAGAGATGTCAACAATTTCATATTGATTTTTGGCTTTGGATGTGGGTGGAATCTCATCCTTCTCTATCCTCTAATTTGGAGGCCTGACATCAAAGTAGTTGTTGGGCTTTGATTCACTTCCCTCCTTGGTGATGTTTCTCTGTCGGGCTTGATTTAAGTGTCACTTTGCAGGTGATATTAGTGAAGCATTTCCACTCTGTTAGAACAAATGCATGCTAGATTGTTTCTGCTGTCAGTCGCTGTGTGATCTCAGGAGTAGCCCCCACAAGCTCTAAAAAGTTATTTCCTCCAGCGTGGCTTTCAATGGCGAATCTGTACTTGGAGGAATGCAAAAACAAAAAACAAGAAAGTTCTTCAGTTCTTGTTGGGTCTTCAAGTCGTCGTGATGCTTTCTTAGCTCTCTCGGCTGTTTCAATCTGCCGGCTTTAATGAGGAAAATAGTCAATAGCTGTTTTGAGGAATAAATTAACAACTTTTTATTTGGTGTAATGCCTCTGTGTTCAAACTCAGGACAAGTTATAGAAGTCAAAATTAAGGGCCCGGTCGATAATGTTAAACCGCACAGAAGCAGGCCCTAATGTGTTTGCTAATGCACTTTATTAAGACATGATAATTTAAATGCAATTTAATGGGATGCTATAAAAAAGCTGAGGTTAGACCAAGGGGAAAATCTTATTATAATTCTTTAAAGAATTTTTTTATTGAGTGCTAAAGCTATCAGTGAATAGCTATCAATTGCAATGTGTTCATCAGACCTGACTGGTCGAGTAAAAACGAATCGGTAGAAAGTGTAAAGTTCGATGAAGGCTCCATTCTGTATGAGCATTTCAGAAAACAGTTTTGCTGTGTTGGTCAAGGCTTGGATGCTTAGTGCAGGGAAAGACGTTCAAGAGTACAAAATTTGGTTTGTTTGGCTTGTAAAAATATAGCAGAACCATTTTTAAATGGTTCCAGTATATATTACTATATACGGATAGTTCACCATATCATTGAATTTCTGAAGAAAACTGATTGGAATTTTGGATGTCATTTTCATTTCATCTTGCATGTAATGTCTGATATATCATTGTTTGCCAACGGAGCACTGCTTTGTATACAGCGTTTCCAGGGAAACCTAGTCTCTACCACCACAACAGCGTCTCCCACAGGCAGAGAATGAATTAAAAAATAAAACACTCGCTTTCACAGCATCTTCTCGACAAGATGTATACACTGACTAGCGGAAGTATTTGTGGGCAGATCAGGCAAGCGAGGACCATTCAAATATGTTACCTATTGACGTACGTTACTGTATACCGGTAACAGGCAGAAGATTCTTTCTTTATCATGTACTTTTTTGATTAACAACTTTGCAGACTGTCACTATTACAATTAAGATATTTTTTGAAAACCCATATTACCGGCCCTTTAAAATTGCAGTTAAACCCTCTCACATTAACAATTTTTACATCGATGTCCATATACCTTTCAGTTGCATTGCTGTCTTTGCATGGTCAGAAAACTCAAAGGAACAACATGAGGAGTAATTAATGGCTAATATGCTTGTTGTGTATTGCTGTATCTCCGGCCATTTCCAATCTCCGGCTATTATTTTCAAATACTGGATGTGGTTCGACATACATAGACATAAACATACATCTCCATTTTGAAACAGGCCCACTGGACTGTAGTTGGCGGCTGATAAGAGGTCCATTGTCGTAAATTGCTTAATCAATTAGAGTCACTGGACATATGTTGCTGAAAATAGCCAGTTAAGCTCATATTGAACACCTAAGCTTTGTCCTTGTCCAATGACAGAGTGAACGTGGCTTAATGCAGCACACTGCAAACCATTGTGCACGTTGAATTGTTTAAGAATTTCAAATACTGAAGGGTGAGAGATTTAAAGGGCAGCATATTTATAAAATGGCTGTCAGCATTTTGACTTGCAAGCTCAACTGAGTTTTGAATGTCCTTTCTTCTTGCAATATCTTTCAAGCTGGGTAAAAGACCAGTGGTGTCTTTTGTAAAAGTTTTGTAAAAAAGAAAAATCTCTCCTTAACAGTGATCTGATTCTCGCTTTTTCCCTAGTTCTGACTTTAGGTGGTCATTGATCATTTGCTAGCTTAGGCCATACAAAGAGCCTATAGGAGTCTGGTGCAATGGACTTGTGGGACTTTGTCCTGGACCCCTTTTGTCTGTCTTGCATAGTTAATATAATGAGAATAAATGTATTTGCCAAATACAGTAGCGCTCCATGTTTAATTTACACTTGCCTATTTATATACAGAATTTATTATTTATATCAAATCCATCCAGGAAGATGGATCATGTTTAGATTAAGACCTTTCTCGTTAGATTGATTTGTGACCAGAAGCCTTAATGGTGCTGAATGTGCATGCCCTCAGCTTGAGACAGATGGTGATTGACTGTACTTTTTCAGCACAACCTTGAGCAGATGCAGTGCGTGTGCTTGAGAGAGAGCAGAGGCGTAACAAAAGGCGGTTCCATTCTTTTAAAGGCTTAGGGGAGTGAGCTCTTGTTCGCGTAACTAAAAAGAAGGACAGACAAATAGAAACATTTATTTCTGATTGTATTTTAAGCCAGATAACAAGATTACATTGCAGTTCCCTGTATGAGTTTGAAGGAATACGCTTTGTACGTGGTTCGGTTGAAATAGTCAATTAACTGCAGAAGAAATCGTCAACCTCTGTTGTTGTCGACCTCTAAATATTGTGCTTTTCCTTGATAATATTGCATTCATAGGCTGTTTCCCAGAGTGCGTGTTTTAAAAACGGGTCGTGCTAGTGTTGTCATCTTGAGGCTTTTTGAACTGTTGAACCACAGATCTTTTTATCCTGTGAAAGAACATTCTGAAATGTTAAAAGAAAAAACAAAAAGTTGTCACCTTGCAGAGACACAAAGGTGAGATAAGACCAAATTTACATTTAAATTTGTGCATTATGCTGTTTTGCAAAACATCTGTTTTGGTTTGGATTATAAGGAATTTAAGTATCAAGAACAAATTAACGATTGAAATTGCTCTCTATCTCAGCCGTTTGATATGTTTTGGGTTTTTTGAACATTGATTGAGGGATTTAGCCACACTAATGTCTTGACATTTTGCTGATCCTCTAAAGTCTTGTGATTAATAAGAAAGACAAGCTAAGATTCTTCAAAATGTTATTCAAATTTTCTATAGCTTTCCATTTATTTTGCTTATAAATGAAAATCCTGTCATTATTTACTCACCCTCGTGTCATTCCAAACCGGTTTGACTTCTTTCTTTCCCAAAACACAAACACAAAAAAAGGTGTTTCAGTGTTTTTTTTTTTTGTCTCAACAGTGAAAGTCATTAAAACTAACAAATGGTATCTTTCAAACAAGCAAATAAATAACTAGTCATAAAACAATAATTTTACAATACATTTACAATAATTAATATTATATATTTACGTCACCTGTGATGAATTCTTGACAAAAAAACAATATTATTTGAAAAACAAAAACCAAACAAATTTTCTCTTTCATAAAAAAATAAAAACAATATTTACAACAAGATCAACATCATGTAATATCATCTAATATTACCCAAACCCACATCAGTCAAACGGAGAAATTAACCATGCACGTTTTGCACTTAAAGAGCACAAAATAAAACAAGTTTGAGCTGCAAAAGAAAAAAATCGTTTTTTGTGAGCGTTTGTCTGCTTTATAGTCTGTTTGACTATAAAGATTGAAGACTGGAGGTAGAAGTCCCCCAGTCATACAACTTCCTCATTTAATTGGCTGAGTAACGACAGCTGATGGACTTCTGAGACAACATCCTTCTGCTGTTCTCTGAGGCACGCTGCCAGATAATGAGTGGTAGGGGATATTGCTTGGATGAGTTAAGCTTTTTAATTTCTGTTTGGAGTAGAAATAACCACTTCCGGATCTGTGCTTTACAGAGCTCAATGATTCTCGACAGATTACTGGCACCAAAAAATCAGCCAGATCAGCAAAACACAATTGAGAACGACTCTGTCGAGGTGATTGATTAAAGCAATGCATGAATCCCCAACAAAGAACAATATTCACTTAAGAACAATAAAAAGCCTGAAAAGCGGCGATTGTCCAGAGACATCCACCGAATAATGCTGCATCTCTCTCTTTCTCATCCATCCTTTCTCTCTATCTATTTTATTAAACCCTGATGAGACTCCCTTTCCAGCTGCTGGATCATGAATAACGTTTATTTGTGAATATGCATCGTGATAATCCATTACAGATGCCGTGCTCTGTATCTCTCTAAACTTAATTTGCTTCATTTCAGTTTATATGCTAATAAGGGTAACAGAAAAGCTGAGGAGACTTCAAATTCAGTTGTTTTCATTCTTCTTTCATATTCAGAAAAAATAATGAGACTTAAGATAAATTTATGTTATAAAAAAAAGTATATTTGAAGATTTTTGTATGTTTACCTATCTTTCGTTTCAAGTGTGACTTCCGGTAACACTTGAAATAGTTAAAACATTCATATAAATAGTTGGTAAAATTATGTTGAGAGCTATGCTGATGTTATTTGATATTTAATCATATTTGATAATAAAAAACGTCTAATAATCATATTCATTAGTTCTGTCAAAAGCATAAATGTAATCGGTCCATAAATCTATTGATGAGAATAAAATATATTACCTGAAAAGCTTTTATTATTCATTATTATCCCCATTCATCTCTGAATTGGCTGGTGCTTTGAAAATCTTCGTTCTCAATTTTGGTTATGTCAGTTTTTGATTTAATCAATGTGACTAATCACTCTTTTATTTTAAAAAGTGCTGTGACCCATTCACTAATTATAAAGAAGCAGCGGCTGGCAGGCAATCACCGGGTGTGTTATCTGACTTGCATTTCATAGTGCAAGGGATCAATTGGTTGAACTTTTGGTCCTGTGACCCCAGTGTGCATTAATTAATTCCTGCACAAGCTAAATTATCCAGTGTGACTGGATGGCTTCTGTAATCACAGCTTCCTTTCTCCAGTGTGTAAAAATTAATGAGTAAATCCTGCCTACAAATGACTCAATTACTATTGATTGTTGCTGTGAGACTTACTGAAATAACCCAAAACTGTTTTAAATGACATTACAAGCTGTTACGTAAGGACTGGTTTTATGCCGTGATAGAATGTTATGTTTGTGTCCAGGCTGTAACTACCTTAGACCGGCATGGGCTGGTTTCAGCAGAATATTCCTTTTTGTTTGCAGCATATTAAAGCAAAAGATAACAAGTTTTTTTTTTTTTTTTAAATCTGTCCGCAGGAGCTTCATTTAGACTTGGCACACACCAGTAGTCAAAGTGGAAATGGTCCTCACTGCCTTATGCCCAAACACCACCCTGCTGTTTCTTTATTATGGTAGGATGCAGTGATCCTCACATAATGATAAAAATAAGATTTATTAAGATTTGCTGATACTTGCTTGATCTGGAAATGGGTGCTTTATAAGAAGAACTGGGCATTATCATAATGCACAAAAAAACTGCTACTATGGTGTATAACAATTAATTAGTTCAAATGATCATAATTTTACAGTAAAACAACTAAATGTATTATTATGTCCATACAAATGTTTTACAGCAGGCCTATATTTAATTTTATATATGATCTCACCTTTCACTGTACTGTAGCACTATAGGTAGGTTTTTTGAAGTGTCTTATAAATGTTGCCACAGCTTTTTTCTGTTTTTTGATTATCTTGGTAATCTCTGTGTGGAGCTGCTGGGATTCTTTGTGCACACAGAAATCTCACTGTACAGCAGGAATGTTTGGAAATGTAAACTGATATTTCCTACGGACACACTACAGCAAAAGATAATAATATATATCCCCGTTGTTTCGCATATTTAGGAGCTGCTTGTACTAAGATGTAGACTGAAACTAGTAGAAGGGGAATTTTTCTGTTATCATCCTGATGAGGACCCCAAATAATAAAAACCACCCCGCATGGCGAGAGATTCCTTAAAATGTCTTAAAAGGTTTAGTTGTTTGTGGAGCTGCACATCAGTTTGATAAATATTCAGATTTTCCCATATAAGCAACAAATCCGATGGTGACCATACGATGGGACATTCTGCCAGTTCTGTTTATGCAACAGCTTCATGAACAAATCCACTTATGATTGCCACCAGGTGGCAAATATCCGACAATAATACTACAGCTTCAAAGTTGATCAAAATCGCCAACTGTGAAAACAGAGCAAATGGTTTATCTATATGCGTGTAACACTAATTCACTAAAAACATGGGGGTAGAGTGAGGGAAAAAACATCGCCTTAAAGGACTGAGAAACACATTTCTCCCAGTGTTACAAAGCAATTTGCTTTATAGCCTACATTTAAAATAAAAAAGTATATAATTAATAAATATGAATTACAAAATTAACAATTTTGAATATAAAGTTATACATATTTTTATTCAACCATCTACACTATATTGCCTAAACTACCCCCTTCTAATGAAAATACTTGACTACCAAGATGATTAAAATCATTAATCACGTAATGTTTAAGCATGTAATGATAATTTTCTGGGGAATTATGTGCTTCTAATTTTATAGCAACGGTTTGGACAGCAGTCTTTTGTATTCTAAAAATGACAATGCCTCTGTGTATAAAGGAAGGTTCGAAAAGAAATGATTGATTCAGTCAGTGTGAAAGAGCTTGACTGGTCTGAGGAAAGCCAAGTCCTAATCCCAACTGAGCACCTCTGGTGTGACTTTAAACGCAGACCTTCAGCCAAAAACGTATCATCAAACACCAATGACTTGTACATATGTGTACTGTCATTTACTTCCAAAACTGTTGCAATGCTTTTCCGTCCTAAAGAAGGGGGTGTCCCACTACTGTATGTACAAGTCATTGGTCCACGTTAACAGAATAAAGACGGCAACTGGCAATTGCCCTACGCGACTATGACTATGATTAAGAAACAAAATGTCATTCTAAAAATATAGTTATATTTTTTTCTTAAATAAGACTCCTTATCTATAGGCCCTAGTGTTCTCATATCATAAATAACTTTGATGTTCTACAAAACAACAAGCTTTAAAACACTTTTTTTCCTTAGAGCAGAAAATAAGATCATTTACTGTAAAATTCATTCATTTTCTCACCAGTGCCACACCAGTGTAAGCTTCATGATGACAATCGACATATTTCCAATAAAACATTATCTTGATTTTATCTTGTGGTTAATGTTTTACTACATAAAACATTAGGTTATCATTCACACAAACTAAAACCAGACTTTTCGTGTTATGTAATTCTGAAAATAGGGCCTTATTTTTTAAACAATACAAAAACAAACAAACATTTATTGTTCAAAGTAGATTATTTTAAAGCTTTTTTTTTGGCCTAGGCAAAAAAGAAAGCCAAAATGCTTTTAGCCCCGGCAAACATAATGATTTTGGTAACCCATTTATGTAGCCCAATTCATTTTCACTCATTTCCGGCTGGTTTTGGGTGTTTGCGGGTAAATCTCTGAAAACAGGGCATTTTCACGTCTGTCATTACTCAACACAGGAACGGGAATTGGCGCTCTTACGAAAGTGTAAAATGAAAACTACGACCTCTAGCTTTACTACGTAGGTGTTCATAATCCCCAACTACGCGTCGGTGACGAAGTTCTCAATGAATGATGGCGAGCTCGGCTCCAGCTGAAGGGGTGATCCGTTCAGCTCCTCAGTCCACGGGAGCGCCGTTAACGCTGCAGGTGACACAAACCGGACCGACCGAGCGATGCTCTATTGTTCATCCCCACGACCAACGCGTGTCTTCCTTTGGAAATAGTGTGATCAGGGAATAGTCTGTCGTGTCGGTCATGTTTTTTGAGGAACGCTGTGAGGTTTCATCATGAAATCCTTGAAACATCCTTCAAACACTCTCCTGAAATTAACCGTCATCTCCCTCCTCATTCAAAACTCCAGGACGGAGACCGAAGGTAAGATCGTTGTTAGCACTTCATTAACGTTACCGGTTTTGTTAAGATGTGAAATTTAACGTACGCGTTGGTCCAGTTTTCTATTTTCTGGAAACTTTTATTAATTCGGACACTCCGTACCCCTAACTTTAACGCGGTAACGTTACTCGACGAGTTTGAGTTGTATACGTTAGCTGAATTGTTCAAATGTATAAATACTGAAATACCGTACTCGGTCTAAAAATGTAAATAATGTATTATATTTATACCGACTGTATTCAAGACAATTCCGTTTAATGTTTTGCTAGCATGAGAGGAAAACACTCGTGTCAGACCTCTGAGGAACTTTTGACCCTTCTCGAAGTACACTCTGTTCTTTGGCATGGGAATATTTCACTTGTTTAACGACACGCGTTGTGACTTGAAGAAGTACTATCAGATAAAACAAAAACGTGGCACGACCACATTCTGCTAACTGGTGGTGACTTTATCGTTGCGTATCTATCGGCTTCTGGATTACGTTTCGTACAGGTTCGGGTTTATCGCAGGTGGTTGGTCACTCAGGTGCTTGTTTTCTCCCAAAGGCAAAATTGAATTGCGTTTCAGCCAGAACGCACTGCGGTTACAGGCACAGGTTGTCAATCAGACACTACATGTTTTGAATAAATAAAACACACTGCTTGTAAACCTAAGCCGTAAAGAATAATGAGTAGTAGACGATGAGCGAGCATGTCATTTAAGTTTCGTTATAAATAATAATCAAAAGCTAATTGGCCATTCAGGGCTTGCACAGCTTGTTAGTTTTGTTTATCTTATTAACTTACTTTATTTATTACTTAAATTTACATGTTTCTTTTGTTTTCATTTTAGTTCAATAAATTAAATAAATAGTTTAGTTTTTTTGTAAAGAGCTTTTTTTTATACCTATTGCTTCTGTTATACCCTTATGGTTTTTTGAGAATGACTTTGCTGTCTTTGTGTTTGAGGTCCTAGAGACACCTGTGATGCATATGTGCAACATAATATCAGTATTCTCATCTCAAATAAATGAAAGGGATGTGTGTGTGTGTGTGTGTATATATATATATATATATATATATATATATATATATAAAGTAATAAAAAGTTAATTAATTACATGATGTGGTTAAAATTGATTAATCGCAGATTAATTACAAATCAAATTTGTCTGAGAAAATGATCCTTAAGGATCATTTAAAGTCATTGTTTTGTGCAACAAACAGAAATGATAAAAAGTATCATCAGCAAGTAATTTTTTATTTGATCAAATTTATTAGGCTACACACTGTATAAGACTCCTCTTTTGGACCATGAAGGTGAGTAAATGATGATATAATTGTCATTTTTGGGGTGAATTATAACTTTAATCATTGTATTATTCAAATGTAATATAATTTTTATGTATACTCAAATAATAACCTAAAACTGCCATTAGTTATTCATTTGGTTTGTTCAAATGGCTGATTCATTCAGGAGTGAAGTAAATGGTTCTTTATGAATGATTGAAACAGTACGCTGGTTCATCTTAAAGTGGATCATCACCTTCAGATATGTCAGTGTGTCAATGTACTGTGAGAGCCTTTAAAGAGCAGATGGCTCCTTATGATTTTGAATCACTTTTGTGGTAGTTTGGTGTCTACTGATCCAAAATAATCTCTGCTTCAAATCCAACGCGACTATGGCCAACGGTTCAATGCGCCAAATGGTTCAGCCAATTTTGATGAAGAAATTAAATGCCACTGTGTGTTCCTCTGATACAAAAGTTCTGCTTTGTCTTCATATTTTAATTGGCAAAACTAAGCAAAACATTTTGTCTAAAATATTAAATAACAATATTAACTTACTTACTGAACTGTTATAAAAGTTCAGTATCACATTTGCACTTGTGTCTTCTTGCTGAAATATATTATGTAAATATGAGACAAAAACATATTATTGTAGTTTTATACCTTCATTGTGTCATAAAATATGCAAAGACACAACTGGCTGGAGTGAAATTCTACAGTGATTTTGTATTTGAATGAATTGAATTGCATTCATTAATCTTTTAATAAATAAGTGACTCAGTATTTAAATATTTGTTTATACCCCCACTTACATAAGTAGAGTTAAATAAGATATGGGCTGTTAGAGGTGAAATAAGGCAAACAATGCAGGGTGCTATGGTGCAGAGGGATCTTATATCAGAGGCTTTATTCAGAAGAAAACTGAACGTTATTCAAAACCAACATAAGAGTCAGTGTAGATGCTTTTCTTTATTTACAGAGAAGGAAAATTATGCCGTTAGGGATAGACATGCAATCTTTTTAATGAGCTTTATGAATGCCAAGCATGGACTGAGAGTGAACACTATGTAAATTAAGTTCAATGGGACAATTTACAAATATACTATTGGATTGATGAATGAACACACAAATTCAAATTCATTGGGTTGTACATTTAACACTGTTGTCAGTCATTTGGCCAAGAGAAAAAAGAAAATACAACAAAATCCTCCAGTGTAAAAAGTGTAAGCTAGTGCATTTAATTGAACCAACATAAATGAGTCCCTCACAGCCTTATTTAATTTGAGTTAAATTAAATGTGGCATCTAGCATGATTAATGTTATGTGGGGTCATTGGAGATAAAAGCCGTCTTAATGATAATTTACACCTTCCTTGGTCAGCATATTAGTTTCTGGGTTCTTTGAAGTGACAGTTGTAAAAGACGTACAAGGAAGTATTATGAAGAAAAAGTTCCTTTAGTTGCATCAGACTTTAAATGGGTCATACAAACCCAGTTTTCCACTAGCTAATATGATTCTTTAGGGTCTTAATGGAAAGTTTGTAATATAGTTTGTTTAAAAATTTCTTAAAGATAGTTTTAAAAACTTTCATTTCACCCTGTCATAAACAGCTCTTTAGAAATCACTCTGTTCTGTGTACTTCCCCTTTAAATCTTCAGGAGCTCCGCTGACTCCGCCCCACTTTTCTCTCAGAGGATCTTTTTTTAACCATATTCATAGTGAAACTTGCTAATTAGCACATTATTAGGAAAGGCGATTTGCAAAGATTCATTAAAAGACATTATGCTCACTGCTTCTGTAGGTGAGGCTGGATCAAGAATGATTCTCGCGAGCATAAATGCATTTCGTTTGATCAAGGGCGCGTTTCCCAAACGTAAGGTTACTCTGCGTCTTCAGTCACTCAGATGTCGGAGGTAAATCACTACTGCTATGTTCATTAATACATTTAACAGCAAAACACCTCAATCTCTTAGGAGTCTTGCTTGTCTCTGGGTCTCGGTCCGATGACGGCTCACTCGGGGCGGGTCTGAGGTAAGACACCAGTTCAGTCTGTGTGACACGCTGCTGTCAATCAACTATTGTGGGAGTGGCCTCTGTCGGTGTGATGCCACACTGACATGCATTTGAGAATGGCTTGATATCAGAAGGAGCAACGTATTTTTATTTAATCAAAAGAAAACTACTGGTGGATCTTTATCATTGTGTACACACACTCTCAACACACATTTCAGTCCAAACAGCTTGAAAAAGTGCATGTAGGACAGTATGACCCCTTTAAAAAATGCTTATTGGATCTAATTTGAACTTTTATTGAAATGAATGTTGGTTTAGATTTAATGTACATTTGCACGATTGATTTTGTTTTTGATTGATTCGGCTTTGTGAGCAAAAAAAAAACATTTATTATAGTGGCAGCACCTGCATTTAATTTCCACATTTTTCTTCTCACTTTCTATCTGAAAAGGATGAAGAGTTCACTTGGGGTTTCTGACAGTACACTTGAAAAGGCCAGTGTCAAAGGGCTACGCTGTAGGCAGCAGATTGACTGCAAATTAAGTAATACAGGAACCTGTTTAATTAGTTGTTCAATAGGATGTACATGAAAGCTCAGTTATGACTCTGTCAGCTTCGGTACTTCTCTTCCCACAGGCCTCTGCTCTATTAAACTTTTAGTTGTATGTTCTTGTGTTTTGGTCTGATGTTGAGGTGTACGGGTATATATTGACTCGGCTCATTACCATAAAGTAATGACAGGCTTTAACAAATGAGCACCTGCCACTATTGGCAGGAACCCAGGCTTGTTGAATGTCGTTTTATATAGATTTTTTCCTGCCTGTTTTACTTTGGATTTGAAAGCACACAACATCCATTTGGACTATTATAGCTTAAACTGTGAATAAAAATGTAGGAAACTGTATTGGTACTGGTTAGTCTCCTCCTGTTACCCAGTATGGTTGCCTGGCAACTTTGCCTTAAAAGGTATTTTGCCATTGTCACGAGCCTCTTCTAAAATGTTTATGTCACATAGTTTGTGACCCGATGTTTCATGCGAGCCTGCGTAAAATTTGTCTAGAATATTTACACAGTTTTAAAAAGCCATCATTCTGCTCTGCTTTTCCATTCGTTAGACTTGGTTTCCTTATCTGTCTCAGGCTGTTATGTGCTCTCTTCTTTTTACTCTCTCTTTATTTTGTCTCTGTGCTTCTTTTGAATTGGTTTTTGTAGCATTATCTTGCATTGCCTCCAGTATTATGCATAAATTACTGATAGATATTTTTTTAAGAGAACTGATTTAAAGGGTCATGAAACCCCAGACTATGATTCATTCAGTTAAGCTGAGAACACACTATACGACTGTCAAGCCGATTATGAACAAAATTTGGTCTTGACAATGGAGCGTGCTCAGTCAGACAGGGTCTGTTCCAGCTGGGTTCAGTCACTATTTGCAGTCAGAAGAAAAGTTGCATCACATGTTAAATATTACTTTGCAAAGATTTTAATATAAGAATTCAAGAACCAGTAATTTTAACAGTTTGTTTTTTAAACATGTTTAATATTTGCATCTGACACCAATGATTATATTCGGCTGCAGGAGATACATTCACTGTTAAACATCATTCAGCATCCATTTAGTCATTTTGTCAAAAAACATCTTTGTTAAAAGAAATATCTTGATTGTTCTTGTTGTGATTTATTTCTTTTCTTACTTTTCATTTTATACGTTCAGCCAATTGAATTTTTTCTTCAATTTTAACTTTTCTAAAATTGTTATAATAATAATGAATTATTATTGAATAATAATTAAACTGAAGGCTGAACAAACGAGTATACAGTGGATAGCCTAGCTATAGACTATCCTACTTTAAAAGAAAGAAGTCCATAAATCATGAATATGACAAAATAAAATGATTATATATTAATGTCATATATTAAGAGTATCAATAAGATTTAGTTATCTTCTAATCTGGCTGCTCAGTTAATTTAATTTCTAATTGCAATTACCATTATTATAAATGCCACTTATGTAATCGTTCAAAAAGGCAATAATCGTTCAAAGTCCACTTATGTTATTCTAAGTGCTTAAAATTTATTTTTTTTTCTTTCTACTGGTTATCTTAATTTTGTCCCCCCATTATTTTAATTAGCACTAAGTTTTTTTCAGTTTAAATGTTTTCAACTTATTTATTTTCATATAAAAATATAACATAAAGTTGAATGAGCATAACCCATTTTATAGCTCCTTGACTCAACTCACTTTTTTTGTGTGTGTTGTATAAAAAAAAAAAAATCACACACACTTTCATTTTATTTCAAATGTGAATCCTTCACAGAAGTCTGTTCATCTGTTCTTCAGCCTTCGGTTTGTTTTTTTATCATTCATAATGCAGGTGCGTGTGCTGTATGGTTTTAATTTCTCACATCACACAAATTGAAGAGGAAAACCCCAATATTTTCATGTATTAGATTCCAGAACCGAGGAGGTCTGTAAAGATTCTTGGCTAACAGGGCTATGCTAACCAGTGAAACCTTGATTATCAACTGGTCTTGTCATAATGTATTACTATGAAGTAGAATTTGGAACAATACAGTTATTTAGAGCACGTACGTTTGCAGAAATGTTAATTGCTTCTGAAAGACAGTACGTTTAAAAATCCCTTTACAGCAGTTCCCGCTGGAGTTTTTAGCTAAAAAAACCCCCAACTATGTAGAGTAGTGAGTATTCAGTTGTCTCTTAACCAGACATGTCTCAGTCTCCAGGGAGGTGTAAAATGTGCATCTGGGTTTTAAAATGATTACATTTCCAGACTAAGATTGGATGTTTTCCCATGTAGCATAAATAACGTTTCAGCAATTCATGCCACAAACTCAGAAATCAGTGTCAGAAACAAAGTCATCTCCTGCGGATTGTTCTGGATCTCAATACACCTTTAAACTTGTTTTTTTGCTTGAACCCAACTCGAAATATGTTCAGCGACGCCATTAAACAGATATTTGCTGGACAGCTGCTAATAAGATCATGAAAACCAGATTTGCAGACCCTGCTGGGCCACCTGGTCCGGTTACAGGGATTAAAACCCTCTTTGTTGTCCGTAGGAGAAAGAGATAAATGAGAAGGTGATAAGTTTGTGGCACAATTCGATCCCTTGACTTCCATCTGGCAAACTAATCACAATTTTATGGTTATTTCATCCCAAACTAAGCTTTCGCCAATTATTTATTATTTACAATTATGTATTTACACTTTTTTTTTCTCAGACTCTGTGTCTGAGAGAACGCCGGAAATCTGGATCAGAGGAACAGTCTTTAATAAACCCAAAACAAGGGGGTAATCTACTTCAAAAATGGCTGTGACACACAAACATGATATTTGAGACCCACAAACATAGACTGTACAGGCTAGGGCTTAAATACAGGAAAACGAGGCCAATTAACGCACCTGAATCAAATAAAGACAATCAAGCAAGGGAGAAACTGAGTCATGGGGAACGTATGGAGAGAAAAACAAACACAAAATTACTCAAATACAAAAACACAAAGAGTGATAGTAAGAAGGGGGTTGAAAATGAAGTATTGATTTACTGTTTTTCTGTACTCTGCTGCAGCTCACTAATAAAAAATAATTTGTGTCTGATTGGAATTGCTCAATTTTCATAATGTTCTTTCAAAAGACTTCTGTTTTACAGAGGAAAGACAGCCATTTAGCCCCTGTTAAAGGTAAAGGATGCCAACATCGGTTCTGCAGATGATCAAAACGACCTGACTGAAAGTCTGCTTGCATTTCCATTTTCTCACTTGTGTGGAGACAAAATGCACATTTTCCAAGCTAAAGCTGATTTCTGATCCATCTCGCACAGCTTTACCCTTTAATTAGTACAATACCTCTTCCAGTCCAACTTTTGATTAGTGGGCAAAGTCTGTTTCCTGAGCAAATAACTGAAAAGCACATGTGTTTTTTTTTTAGTTATTCATGACTACTTTAACTAACATGACCTTTTCTGATTTATGTTCTCAATATTAAATTATTTTAGTTAATATTTTTTTTCTTGCATACTTATTTTCGAATGTTTACAGAACGAACACTTAATACGTTTTGAAACAGACGTCAGTAGGACGTTCCACACAGTGACAACCATTAAGCTCACAGCCAGGCAATGAAAACATTTTTATTGCAATTGGTCGGGAAGTTTTATGTTTTGTTTTGGGTTTTTTTCCCTCGTTTAATTCATCTGGCATTTGGCCACTTCATCTCTTTAGTAACGCAGTGTTTCACTGCATGCTGCAAGGATACCCATTAGTCAGCCGGTCGGTGGTCCTCATTTTACATTCTTGATCTGGACATAGGTCTTTAATTAATTTTCAGTGAGTATCCTAATTAGCACTGGTGTCTAAAAATGAGCTAATTTGTTTGCATAAACAAGTTGCTTTGAGTGCTGATGTACCCTGATGAGCACACTTTGACATGGAATCTTTGACAAGGCATTTGAAGAAACAGACTGAATGTGTATCACAGCACAAACAAATATGAATACTGTGAATACAATGTAAAAACAAGAATATATACAAAATAATAATAAATTCATATCTGGTAGAATAGTGCAAATATTTTTAGCTCTTGAGAACCAAATATAGATTTAAATGATGTCACAGATTGTTGAAGCAGCAAAGAACTAAAAATAATACTTTGTTTACATTGTGACAGGATATGATGTGTCTTTTCCTCTGTGTTGTGGATTCTGACAACAATAAGGTCACAGTCTGCTGGTGAGGTTGAGTGTAAGAGAATTATGGGTTGTTCTGAGGGGTTACGTGCTCTTATTACAAAGGTCTTCAGTTCTCCTGGGGAGCTACCGTCCTGCAGATTTCAGATTTGCAGACTCCAATCAATCACACCTAAACCAGCTCATCAAGTTGGTAATTAAAGGGAGGTGTGTTGGAGCAGTTTTGAAACTGAAATATGCAGGATAGGAGCAGGGTTGTCTAAGCCTACTATTGGGTCAAGAATATTAAGTTTTATGCCATGCATACTTAAATATTTGGTTTTCTATAACATTTTAGTTGTGCATTTCTCTTTTTCATTTTTAATTTTAACTTGTCAGCTATGCTGGCTGACATAGATGAGGGTTTGTTAAAATTGCCTGTTTTACAGAATGGGTTGAAAATGACAAGCCAACGAGTCATGTTTTGGCTTGTATTTCATCATTTTTCATTTTGAATTTCTTGCCGTCTTGGAGTTTTTGCGTAATTTTAGTAATTTTCTGCTAATTGTGGTCACACTTTAGTTTGGGAACCAATCATTACAATTAACTATGACCTTTGCCTTAAAAACATCTTATTTTGCTTATTTATAGTTAGTAAAGTAGTTGTTAAAAGAATAGTTCACTCAAAAATTTAAATTACACCTTTAACTACTCACCCCTAAGCCATCCTAGGTGTATAACTTTCTTCTTGCAGATGAACACAGTCTGAGTTTTAAAAAAAAATTATTTATTCTCTTCTGAGCTTGGTAATGCTGGTGCATAGCGGCCAATAAAAGCTCCATAAATCGGATATATCAACAAGTACTGCAATGTAGTAATCTATACACATTATCACATGTCTTCTGAAGCAGATCAATGTGTTTTTGTAACAAAAATAGTTTTAAAATTATAATAGCTTACTGACTGACTGAGTGCCGAGTTTTGGCTTCTTGGCTAACATATGACTCGACTTATGATGCAATTTACACCATATGTTATTTACATCATAATTTTAAAACTATAAGTATTTTTTGTTACAAAAATATCCCCCTCGAATGTACATAGGTTAGTTTTATGTTGCAGTATT
The DNA here is from genome assembly GCA_034779775.1 of Enteromius afrohamiltoni. NCBI lineage: Eukaryota > Metazoa > Chordata > Actinopteri > Cypriniformes > Cyprinidae > Enteromius > Enteromius afrohamiltoni. The sequence continues at coordinate 602,930 of JAUYWG010000002.1, forward strand.
TGCTGATATATCCGATTTATGGAGCTTCAAAATAATAGCTGCTATGCACCAGCATTACTAAACTTGGAAGACCCAGGATAAAAAACCTCAGGCTGTGTTTGTCTGAAAATCTATACCTATAGGATGGCTTGGTGGTGAGTAAATTATGGGGTAAATTTCATTTTTAGGTGAGCTATTCCTTTAAGTTAAGGGATGGAGTAGGATTAAAAGATCTAAAATATGGTCATGCAGAATAAGGCATAAAATATGCTTTAGTACAAATAAACAGACAATTTGTTAGTAATATGCATGCTAACTAGTTACTAGTGATAACTGGTCCCTAAACTTAAGTTAAAATTAAAAAGTATTATTAAAGAATGTGGTACACAATTGATCATTTTCACTGGGCAAGTGAAAAACAGAACTCCTGGCCTCATTAGGTTGGCAGACAGAAATAGTACTTTTGAGCTAGAACTAAAAATATTGTTCACTGTGGTGTTTTTCATTACCAGCACTCTGGCATCTATGCCATGAACCTCCTGTTCCTGACTTGGGGCTTTGTGAAGATGACTTCAAGGTGTTTAAGTCGGTGTGTTTAAAGCTTATTTATTCTATTACTTCAAAAATGAAAGCTTAATGATCTTATCGTTTTTATATAGTTTTCTGAACACTTAACAGAAAAACCAGTGCAGTATTTCAAGAAAAGGAGTCATTTGGTTTTTGTTTGGTATTTGTTAAATATATAATCAAAGCGCATGCCTGTAAGAGGGAATATAGCTACATTATTTATCCACTTGCTATCATTACAAATGCATGAAAATGTTACAAAATGTGTTCATTAAAAAAAAAAAAAAAACTAGCAATGGTAGTTGTTTAAAACCAATAATACCCAACATGTTTGTTCCAAGATGCATATACTCATGTCATGTCATTCAATAGCTCCCAGTGTGGCATACAGACAACGTGACAAATAGCCCTTAGACAGAACAGCATATTTCTTGTGTATGGGGCTGTCAGAAACAAGCCATGTTTCACCGAGATAAAGCTACAAGTTGGGAGAGCCACCCACCCTTGCAATTTATTACAAATCCACTTTGCGATGAGTGTTAGTGAGAGCCGATAAGAAAGAAAAAAAACACAAATGGAGGAATTTATTATGCAAAATGAAGCTGTTACAAAGTTATTTTATTGTGAAAGAGCCTTTGTGCTGAACTTTTCGCTTGTGTACTTTTGGCTTTGCTTTTGCTTTCATGTCAGATGGAAAGAAGAATAAGCTTAATTGCACTTGTCACATTTTCCAAGTACAAAATTTATCATTGTTGTCAGACACTACCCTTTTGTGTCACTGTATTTACTGCATTAAATATCTAGAGCAGTAAATGACTGTGGTAATAGAATAAATATGCTTATCAATTTTCAAAAGGCTGGAGAAAACCCTTCCAATACCTTTTATTCACATCAAAGGTCAGGCTCTGCTGTATTTTGGTGCCCATTCATCCATTGGCTCGTGCTTTTTATCTAACACTGCTGGAGAGCTTCCAGTCATCTACTTTTCCCTGATGGTAGCACAAAATACTGTAGTGATTTAAAGAGCTTTTCTCCAATATCTTTTTTTGAACTTGGAGATATTATAACTTTTCCTTTTTCTTCCTCCCTGTTCCCTTTTCTCATTGCTGCCAGCAGCATCCATGATGGCTAGCAGGGCGGTGACAGAAAGCTGCCCCCTAGGTCAGTTCCCTTGCGGAAACATGAGTGTTTGTCTGCCCCAGGTCCTTCAGTGTAATGGTCATATGGACTGCAAGAATGGAGCGGATGAGGAACACTGCGGTGAGACCCCGTTTATCTGTGTTTTTTCACTTTGTTGCTATCTGCATGAAGTTTAATGGATGCTCTTCCAGCTGTTTTCAATTCTAAAGGACTTCAGCTTTTAAAAATAGGCAGAAAAGTTAAGGTTCAGGCTTACAATTGGGACAAAATTTTCTGTCAACCATGGTTACGATTCCACTCTGAAATACATTAGGAGCTTATGTTTATTCAACACTGATGTCACTTGCTTTGAAGGGAGAAATTCTGACATCTCTCAAAAGTCACATCTTCATACAGCTACTGTGACTTTCTCATACAAAGACTTGCTTTTACTTTCTGCAGGGGACAACAGCGGATGGGCGGATAACTTTGATCGAAACTTTAAGAAGGCAGAGCCACAGGACCTTCCTAATGTCTGCTGTATGTGTCCCGGTCTTGATCCGATTTCCTTTGGAAAAGAAAATAGATAGATTGGCATAAGTGATGTTATCTTGGGTCTCATCCAAATAAGTAAAAAAGTAGTCCAAAATGCAGCTGCAACTTTCATGTGAGGGCCAGACTCTCAAAGTTTATTTCATGAATTTACAACCTTAGGCTTCAATGGTGCACTGGACGCTTCTGAAGTCAGAAACCCTATAGGCTGCATTTTACTGTAATACTCCATAAATCTTTTTGCGATCTTGTAGATTTATCTGGTTGGAAATTTATTAGCTTTCATAGTCTATTGGCTTTGTCTATTTTTTGTAGTTATAGAGAGCTTAGTAATGAGCTTATAAGTATGTGTGTGAATTATAAATATTAATTAGGTGATGCTTGCCCAATAATCGTCCTGTAAACTGGTCTTCTGAAAGGCTTACTGTCTGAAATTCAGTGTAGTCCTAATTTTGAACAACCAAAAAAAATAGTTTTCTGGTTTAACCTTATAATAAGTGAAATGCTGCACTGACATCATATGTGTTTCAGGCAGAACAATAGTAGGCAAACCAAAGGAACCAAAAAAATGCTTTTTATGCATTAAGTGTAATAATAATGCATTACTATAATAACTGACTTTGTGTGTGTTTGTTTATATTAATCTTGCACAGTTCTGCCACAGTACCCGGAGAGCTGTGATTGCATTAAGACGGAGGTGGAATGTGTGGACGTGAACCTGCATATCGTACCAGCACTCTCCTCGAATGTGACTTGGTTGTAAGTACATCAAGCTGGGATCCATGTGCAGAGCTTTACTTCTCTGCTCCCATGAGAAGTTACGAATCTGTAGCTGGAGAAGAGTACAAATTTGACATCATTGAGACATAGAGCTTCATCACTGAGCCATGAAGCTTAACGAGATAAAAAGATTCTTTGCACTGAACAATTACCAGAAAAATAAATTTTATGCACACTTCTTAAAAGTTGTGATTGTATTTTGTTTGTTGGCTCTGGTTAAGTCTATATTTTTGTGTGTTTATGACTCTATTGATGTTTTGCAGTCTGAACTTTGATGATATTGAGATATACAGGGTGGAAGAGGTATTTAAAGATAATTTATGATTTTTGGAAAAATTATTTAGGAGGTGATCTTTTGGATTGTGTGAATGTTTTTGGAAAATAAAGGAATGTTAGATAATTAATATCAGTGGTTACTAAAGTTGTATCCAAGAACACCACATAGTTTCATTCTTGTGGAATGAAAAGAATGCTTAAGAGTTAGTTCACCCAAAAAACTGTGTTCATCATTTATCTCAGATGACCCTCATAGTCTTCAGAAACTTTCCAATTTTTCTTTTTTATCTGGAACTTCAAAAGAAATATATTTAATTTATATATATTTAGTTTCTATCTATACAGCAAAAAAACTATAGGTTTAGACAAGTTCATATTGGTCTGTTCCTCACACAAGCATATCATATGGCTTTATATAATGAAATAGTCTGTAATTCTGTGTTTGTAATTCGATGCTTTATAATTGTACAGGTCTCTGAAGAACAATAGAATTAGGAATTTGGATGATCACATCTTCTCCAAGTACACACAGCTGCAGAGACTGTGAGTATCAGTTAATAAAGTGTAAAGTGCACAGTTGTAAATAATGAAAATCAGCCATGGATATAAAAAAAGACAAGTCAGATAATCAGTAGAAAATAACACTGAAATACTAAAGTGGTAACAGGTATCTGTAGAAAGAAGGGGAAAAAAGAAACACGGACATTCCTACTGATTTAACATTGTCTATACTATAAATTCAACCCTCAGCCAATGTCTTTTGAGTCATGCATCGGTTTTGCATGTGCTGCGTATATAGCCAGTTCCTGCTAAAGCCTAAATTTATGGAGGCTGTGAAATTTCCAATATCCGATGAACCAAAATATCTGAGCTCTGAGAACTTAAGGTTATGCCTTGAACCCTTATAATAGTTTAGGATTTTTCATTAGTTTTCATTTCGTTTTGACTTTTTGTTTTCAAATTCAGTTAGTTTTAATTCGTTTTTAGATGCGAATTTTATTAGTTTTTATATGAAATTGAAATTGCTTGGTTTTAGTTTAGTTTTTATTAGTTACAGTGTTAGTTTTTTCAGCCACAGAGAGAGGTATGTGCGCGCTTGTAAAACAAGCTTGCACTACCAGAGACTCGCTGAGGTTTGTCCAAGAAGTCGCTACATTTGTCGCTTTTTTTGGAGATTTTAATTAAAAAACGGCTTTACTGATGAGATGCGCATAATATATCACTCAATATAGATTGTCCAGCCCTAGGACTCATAATCAAAGAAATTCCAACTAAGACTCTGCCGCTTTCTTCCGACTTTCGCTGCAGCCATCACGCTAGCCGGCGACGTCGTGGACAGACTGTGGACACATGACCTCACAGACTACGTGGTGGCATATGAGTTAACGAGTTAACACCGGGCTTAAAACTGGCAGTGTGAAGTAAATAGATTTTAATTCAACCCAAAAGGCTTATTCACAAAGACGAAAACGAAGGACTTTTTTGCTATAATAAAAGCTTGTATACACACAAAACAGTTTCAGTTAGTTTTCGGGGTTTTTTTTAACTCTCGTTTTTATTTTTATTGCAGTTAATGAAAATGCTTTTTCAATTCTAGTTTTCGTTTTTTCGTTCGTTTTCATTAACTATAATAACCTTGCTCTAAGGGAGATGCGTGCAGTATCTCAGCCATCTGCTGGCCACCATTCAACCCTTTATAATGGCCAGTGCAGCCTCCTGTCTACATAATCTGCTGCTCAGACCTACATCTTCATTCATAATTCAGTTTGTTCTGATTTGAGCAGATGCACAATAAATTTATAATGGCAAAGTTTATTCTCTCCAAAGACAAGTTTTGTTTTCTTACCCATGTTTGCTTCTGAGCTAAATTTCAAGGATGTTTAGATGTTTATTTTTACTGGAAATGACGACTTGAATGAAGAATGAAAAAATTAGAGCTTCACAAAGTTTTTATTTATTTAAATAAAGTTTTAAATGTATTTAAAATTTGATTAGTTTAGTTTAATATCTGTACGGTCAGTATTTTTCTCATTCGAGTTTTTTGCTGCCTTGGGAAAAAAATATGCATTTGTTAGGATAAAAAGATAAGCACTCTATAAGATAAGCAACAATTGATGTGGATGTTTTCACAGCATCTTTGCTATATTTGAATGATTATTCGATGATGAGATGTTTGTGTGCACCATAATTGTGGGTTAGGCGTCTGATTCACTGTGCCCTATCAGAAATAAAGAAATGAGACACCACTGGCTAGACAACGCCTAGAACTGAAAACAGGATTTATATCCACTCTGTCTAATAAGTGAACTGAGCTTGGAAAGGTTATCTACACACTACGGCTTGATGGATTTGCATGCAGATCTCATAGATTAGACCTTAGATGTCAAGCAAGTGAAAATGAATTGAGTTAGAATATATATGAGTATAGTGTTTTTTTGTTTTTTTTTTACATATCTTGAAACCCATAACTCCAAATGCACATTCAGTACCGGATACAACTCATGCCTGATAACCTGTCATAAAGGTCAGGTGTTTGATTTTATGGTTTCATACATCATGTTTTTGAATGATGATGAGAAAAACACAGCGACATTGTGATAAAGACAAAATAGCCCTTGAGACACAGATTCATTCATTTCATATAAGACCATAAAAGGGACAGTAGAGGACTGTTGGGACATCTGGGGAATGTTGAACCAGTGGAAATGACAGATGACCTCAGCGTTTAACTTTTATCAGCTGTTTAGGCCTTTTGATCTGCATATATTTGGCTTTTCATTTTTTGATGTTTTTCACTATTAATTCACAGGGATACAAGTGAATCCCAGTTACTTGTAGCATTAATATATCATTAAAGGTTTGTAATCTGATCACTCTAACAACATTAAAAAGTGTAGGTGTTTCTTTTTTGAAGTTATAAGGTAGATGTTATTTAATATTTTAATACATTTTATTGAATATACTTAATTAAATATAACTAAAAATATAGTAATTTTGTCTGCATTTAAATAAGCCACACGGCTTAGATACAACTGCAATTAAAGTTTTTTTTTTTTTCACAATTTAAACAATGACTCAGTCACACAACTGTATTCTAGAAAAGGTTTCTGAAACGTCTGGAAAATGTAACGGTGCTCTGGGATATGCGAGGTTGAGGGTATAAATGAGTCCCACAAGCAGTGCACAGTCTTTAGCAGTATTGTGACGTCCCGGCAAGGATCTTCTTGCCTTCAAGAATAATGGATACATCTACTGGATCCTTTCCATCAGCTCCATGGACAAACAGAGTCTTGAGGGTGTCTTGCGTTGTGTCATTATGGTTGTCCTCCTGCACATAATTAAAAGAGATTAAATAAATTACTTGAAATGTACTGCTAAAATTAAAGCTTAAATTAAACAGTATAGATTATGCTAAACTGACTCAAGCCTGTTTAACAGTGAGCCAGGTTTAGTAAAACATTAGTCAAACATAACATAAGAGCCATTACAGCCAAATAATGTTACCCTTAGCCATAAATTTAAGGAAAACCTGTACATCAGGGGTGGGGAACTCTACGTAGAGAATCAGGAGTCTCTGGAGGCCCTGGGTTAGGGGCCTTGGCGGATCAGGTACCGGCTGGTACCGACCCACCCTTTCCAGGAACCACACCTTACTAGGGCGCCCAGGAGACGCAGACTCTGGAGGGCGCACTGGGGGCGCAGTCGACTCTGGAGGGTGCACTGGGGGCTCAGTCGACTCTGGAGGGCGCACTGGGGGCTCAGTCGACTCTGGAGGGCGCACTGGGGGCTCAGTCGACTCTGGAGGGCGCCCTGGGGGTGCAACGGGCTCTGGATTGCCGGACTCGGACTCTGGTTCAAGCATCGTGAACTCAGGCTCTGGTTCTGTGAATTCGGACTCTGGTTCTGGCATCGTGAATTCTGCCTCTGGCTCTGGCTTTTTGAATTCGTGCTCTGGTTCTGTGAACTCGGACTCTGGCTCTGACATTGTGAATTCAGGCTTAGGCTGTAGCATCGTGCATGCAGACACTGGCTCTGGCAGCAGGAAGTCGGGCTGTGGCACTGGCTCTGACAGCGAGAACTCGGGCTGTGGCATTAGTGCTGGCAGCATGAAGTCGTGCTGTTGCACTGGCTCTGGCACCCTTTTAGCTGGCAGGTGCTTTCTGGGTCTTGGCACTGGCATTGTGAACTCAGGTTCTGGCTCAGGCATCGTGAATTCTGGCTCTCCCGACGGTGAAACCAGCTCCACCTTCCGCGTCATGGAGAGCAATGGGGTTGGACAGGAGTCTGTGAAAATGTACGCATTTTTTACTGGGGGCGTGCTCTCAGCAGGCTGCCCCAGCATGCGTGGCCACCCTCTCCGGGAGTGTACCGTCATCAAACACAGGAACAGTGCCGACCTCCATGGCAGGTCTCTCACGTCCGGCATCTCCACAGTAGTGAGTCTCTGGGCCGCGCTGAAGAATACTGCCGAGAGCACTGAATCACAGAGACCCGACCATTCAGCCAGCTGGTAATACTGATGAACGAAGTCATCAAACAGCGGGTCTCGGTGAACAAGAGCGATCAGACAGACAAGAAACATTACAGGTGCTTTCTGGACGGCAGTGGGAAATGCAGCCCTATAACTTAACGTTAGGTTAATGTAACCTCGAGTTAGCATCATACAACAAAGTCAATCAAACTTAATAATGCTCATCGACCTATACGCTATCACAAATTACTACAAAAAAGGTAAAAACTCACCGTACATCCACATGTGACAATCGCAACCACTGTCTCTCGGATCCAAAGTGCGGGCATGTGACTCTTGTCCAATGGAGTTGGAGCTTGCGTCAGTTTGAATGTGCTAAGACTTTAGATTAAAAGAATTTTAGGTTTATGTGCTAAGACTTTAAAGCAGTTAAATAATATGAGAAAATATATAATAAATCTTACTATTCCCACACAGTTCATTTTGTACATTAATTAATTGTGTGAATATTTACAATATTACTTCTATATTATTCTAGTTCTCAATTAATTGTAATATTTATGTTGAGGTTATGTTGAAATAAGCAGGAGAAATATTTAACCCCAAAATTTAATTAGAGACTCAGTGTATTCAGGCAGAAGTTCACTCAATGTAAGGTGTGCCACAGGGGCTATTCAATATACAGGTCCTTTTCAAAAAATTAGCATATTCTTATAAAGTTCATTATTTTCTGTAATGTACTGATAAACATTAGACTTTCATATATTTTAGATTCATTACACACAACTG